>OX101786.1:2076070-2327713 GCA_944452715.1 Ophion slaviceki | reverse complement strand
GGGAAAAAATCGATAATTTTCAACAAATTATTCCATTCGTCAAAAAGATTTTTCTTTTACGAATCCATTGGTGACTTTTCATCACGATAGTTACCGAAGATCGCCCTGAGATCTTCGATCCCGTTTGCGAACGTCGAGGCCATTTTTTCCGCTCGAACAACCCGAGGAAACATCTTTTCAACGTGTGTCGGTCGGCATGAAAAGACATTGCGAGGGTGCAAGAGTACCAGCGTTGTGAAAGTCGAAGGAGAAGTGAAAAAAAGGAGCCAAGTGCAAGTAGCACAAGAAGTTGGTAGCCAGAAGCTACGTTGTTAATGCCAACATTAATATCTCGTCACTCTTCCAGTCCTGTATGATATGTGTGCAGCGCGAGGAAGAAAGCACTTATAACTCTGTCTACGACCGCCAGGGGGCATTTTTCGAACTCCGACGCACGGATCGACTCTCACGTACGTTACGGTGCGTAATTATCCCGGAGAAAATTAACCGCGGAGACTAAAAGCTCATCCGATGAGTCGTACGGCCAGAGATGGGCGAAAGGAGCAACAGGCTTGAAAGATAATACCTACAAGGGTGATAAGCCTCAGCTATTTATCTTCTTATTTTCGCCTCTCTATTTCTCCATATCTCTCTCCGGTTCTATGTGTTTCGTTCTCTCTACTCGATCATAAGGCCTTAGGCCACAACGGGTATAAAATCATGTGCGAATTTGACAATTTTTTTTTTCGTGTGAAAAAGTGATTCACTCATAAAATTAAATACACATCTATTTAGTATGAATATCAAGCTGTTAGAACTTTTTTTTTCGATGTACAAAATCTCCGACTACTCGAAACTTCTCGAAACAGCTTTTTCCCATTGGCGTGACAAATAACTTCAACAATTTTCACGCGATTTACTTCAAATTTAAAAGTTATGTTCCTAATTGCATTTCGCAGAAAAGTACGAACGGAATTTCTGATTAATCGAAAACAATTCATTTTATGAGCAGTTATAACGAAATTTTTCACTGAAAATTCTTTTTTTAAGTTCAAATATCTACAACTTTTGAATAAAACAATATTTTTTAAATTCCGTACGTACTTCTCTAGGTATTCTAATGTAGATTGACGAGAATTTTTGTTTTTTGTTCTAGGTAAAAAATTGTGGATGCTCAATGTCACGCCGCGGAGCGCCTGAAAAAAGATAACAAAAGAAATTTTTAGTAGTCGACCATTTTGTACATCGAAAAAAAATATATATACAGTGGCGTGCAAAAGTTTCGGGCCGACCTTTTTTTCTCAGTTATTCGATAAAATATTGAATGCCTGAACCTCTCCGTCATTTCAAATATTTGAGGGAGCTATGATACGCATAACAGCGCACAGTGGTTCCAAACGCCGAAAAGCTGGCCAAAAATAGGGAAAATCGCGTTACTAAATATAGGACTTTTTTGTGTGCCATATGTTAGGTTGGTACCTGTACTTTAAGAACGCAGCATTACCAATGCCAATAATACACACTTGTTGGCAGCGTGGCGTCGTGAAGTTAAGGTTAAATTTCGTGAATGTCACGTGTTTTATGACTTAAACATTTAATTTAGACAAGTTAGTGTTAATTATTCATGGTGAAGTGAATTGTTTCGAAGAGAGGGATATCTGAGGTTAGTAAAATACGTTTTGTTTGAAATTTTAAGTGCTTGTACATTGTTTATATATTATTGTTTGTAAATCACAAAATTTCGTCATTTTTATGCCACTTTTACTTTCTCATTTTCTCGAAAGTCCCGCTAGATCCCGGGCTGAAATTAATTGCATATGGTACGGGCATCATAGCACTAAATTATGACGCCAATAACTTTTGCCCAAATTTGCCCGAAATTGAGAAAATGCAATTTGAAAATTTACTTTAAAAAATGGCTAAAAATATGATTTTTACGTTATATGAAGCCCAATATCGTCAAAAAAAATTTGTCTAAGTTATTTAATGTTGAGTATACATACTACCAATGATTTTGACATTATAAACAATGAATTTGTTATAAACAATAAATTGTCGTTTCATTTTTTATTACACACAACTGATCCGCCATCTTGTTTTTCACTTTCATTGCCATTATTTTGAAAAACTGATGTCAAATTCTGATTCAGCGACGTCGAAAACCCCTTAATCAACAGGTTTTATCATTTACAATTATAATCTTTTTTTTTTGGTCCGCCATCTTGTTTTTGACTTTGTTTTGCATTTTTTTATGAAACTGATGTCAAATTTCGATTTAGCGACCTCAAAAACTCCTTACAACCTCATTTTTTATTGTTTAAAGTTGATATAAATTTTTTTTTGGTCCGCCACCTTGTTTTTGACTTTTTGACTCATTTTTTTCGAAAAACTAACATCAGATTCGGATTCAGCGACCCCCAAAACCTATATATACCCACCACCATCCGTTTTTTCGATGATTTCGATTTTTGGCCAGCTTTTCGGCGTTTGGAACCACTGTGCAGCGTGGTATATTATTTTGTTTGTATAGCGTATGGTTTGTGTACAGCGTCGAACGCGTTCGGTCAGTGTGCAAAAATATTGAGCCGCTGTCTCACCTTCTCCAGCCGCACGGTTTGTTTACGTTTTCTTCCGCGCTGTCTTTCGCGTTAGTTCGAAACATAAAGAACCATGAAAAAATCAGTTCTATTTCTGCCGCACTGGCGAAACACATAAAAATTGAGGTCCGCAAAGTTGTGTTAAAACTATTTGAAAAAGGAAAGAGTTCTCGTGATATTGCAAATACTCTATCTATTGGGAAAAGCACAGTAAACCGTATTATTGCGAAATATAAATCAACAAATGCGTTGTGTGATAAAAATCGAAGCGGTAGACCACGAAAAACTTCAAAACGCGTGGACAAAATCATCGAAAGAAAGTGCGTCATAGATCCGCGAAAAACTGCAGCAATAATTTCGCGAGAATTACGCAGTGAAAATCTTGCTGATATCAGTCGGAGTACGGTATCCCGACGTCTGAAGGCTGTGTGATTGATTGGGCGCGTAGGTGTGAAGAAACCATTCATTAGCACAAAGAATAGAAAGGCTAGATTGAATTTTGCCAACAAATATCAACATTGGACAGTATCGAATTGGCGGAAAGTTCTTTTTTCCGACGAATCCAAATTTCAATTGTTCGGAAGTGACGGTCGCAAGTACGTAAGACGTCCAGCAGGTACCAGATACGATGTACGATATCAAATTCCAACTGTAATACACGGTGACGGAAATGTTTAAGTTTGGGGAGCATTTTCTGATAACGGTATTGGTCCGCTAATAGAAATCCAAGGCAATATGGACGCTATAATGTATCGAAATGTATTGCAAGACCATATGCTCCCATTTGCAAAGAAAAATATGCCGAATGGGTGGATATTTCAACACGACAATGATCCCAAACATGCTTCGCGTCTTGTGAAGAATTTCCTTGAAAGCCGAAAAGTGCGCCGTCTCGACTGGCCCTCGCAGTCATCGGATTTAAATCCGATTGAACGTTTGTGGCAAGAGCTCAAGGTTCGCGTTGGAACGAAGAATCACTCCGGCAAGACGGAATTATCGGATCATTTGCAATATGAGTGGGAAAAGATGCCACAAGATCGCATCTCGCAATTAATTCCGTCTACACTCCGACGATGTGCTGCTGTAATCGTTGCCAAGGGCATGGCAACGAAGTATTGACTCTAGAGAGAAAACTAAACCAGGTTTTGTTATTTTTATAATGTTTTGTTTTTCGTTTTCATACGCAATAGTATATGGCCCAATACTTTTGCACAGTCGTTAAATAAAAACTGTTGGATCATTAATTATTGAAGAGTGATATTACTGTTTATACCACTTATTTTTTAATATCAAGCATCTCGACGCCAATTATAAGTGTCGTCACTCGTTTGCATTTCCCGTACCATCGTATTTCTATGCAATATCCACGAAAAATAGGGTGGCCCGAAACTTTTGCACGCTACTGTATATTTCCTAACAGCTTGATATTCATACTAAATAGATGTGTAATTAATTTTACAAGTGAATCACTTTTTCATACGAAAAAAAATGGTTAAATTCACACATGATTTTATACCCGTTACTGTGGCCTAAGGCCTTAACAAAGTATTCGAAGCGATGTGAAATTTATTCGTGTCGTTGGCTTTAACGAGTCTCGGAACTGAATCGCGAATGCAATCAGCGAGTTGCAACGACGCAGACAGTGCTGGACCTCAATTCTTCTTCGTTTTCTCTTTCCCTCTCTCTCTCTCTGCTCATTCTCCAACGAACGTCTAGGCGTTAATTTCCGTTAACGAACCCCACACCGTTGAACGCGTGGCCCGTGTCCACTACGCCGGGACAAGAAATCGTCACTGACTGCCCAGAAAAGGACCAAGTGCACGCCAAGTCTCGGGAGTCAGAGTGGGCACCAGGTACCTCGTGACGGGCTGGTGCACACTCCATTCACAGGTACTTCTTCACTACGAGCGTACAAGCGTTTCGAATGGACGATACCGGTGGTGACTGGAAGCATCGAGCTATTCGAACCGCCACCGTTAACGCAGCTCAACATGACCACGTTGGCGCTGTATGGTGATGAGGAAGTCTTTGGAGAGCAACTACTTTTACAGAGATACGCGATGAGCTTTCATCGGCTTTTTAACGGAAAACCAGGACCGGAAGAGGAAGAAAAATCCTTTGGCTATCACTGGAATGTCAGCGAAGCGAGTTAGCTACGGCCCATCTCGACATGGAGCGTGGCAATCCAGACACGTTTGAAGACAAACGGACGGGGGTTCACATTTCCTGGCGCGATTCCACGCGGTATTACGAGAGTATTAACGAAGCCCCTTGGCGCCCACGTCTCTCTCGCCACATGCCGTAGCATTCCTGCGGAAAAAGCAAGACAAAAATTGTAAATCACCGGCGTTATTTCGCCTTGCATTGTCTTCGAATCCTCGTCGACATTCCATTCGTAGCGTTGCCGCGCGATTTCTTTTCTCTCCGCTTCTTTTTCCCCACTCGCTGCACCCACTCGCGCCTGGTGCTCATTTGCCGATTGTCTCCTTTCACCGAGACCCCCAACTCTCCTCTTCCTTCCTCTCTCCTGCTTCTTTTCTCCGATTGCCAATTGTTCACACGAATTTGGAAGACGCGCTTCAACTCTTTCCCGCTGAATTATCCGGCATTATAATACGGAGGAAACGAAATAGGGATGTTTCCAGTAACCAAGAATAAAAGAAAGTATTCTTATGACGTGATAGCTTATAATCAAAGTAATGGTCGAAAGTACCTATTTTATTTTCTTTTGGTGAAAATTGTAGATAAATTTGGATAAATAAAATGTACAAAAATATACATGTCACGTGACGAAACATTAATCAGAGTGCATGACGTCACACTTTGCAATACACGAACGAGTCGACGCTCTAAGGATACTGCTTGTACTAGGCTGTTACTGTTTACTCTGTCTTGAAATACAATTTGTGAGATTTCTCGATTGATTTTGAATTTTACTCGAACTGTAGAAATAGAGACTGGATTCGTGAAGGCAAAAAGTTCGTATTTGCCTAGGATGAACTGCATAATGGTGGACAATTTTCTTACGAAAAATAGCGACTTCCGCTCTACAGAATTCAGAAACGTGAAGACTTCCATGTTAGTATACCCTCAAGAATTGTTATTTGTGTATATATCATTAATAATATGACAAACTCTGTAATGATTTGAACAAATTTTTTAGGTTATGTATCGTTTTACAACTTGTTTTGTTTTATTTAAATGCAGGTCTTCGTGACAGTCATACGATGATAAATAGAATTTGGACTTATTATTTTGTAGAGTTGTAGTATTTTGCAGAGTATGACGTCACGCGCCGTCAAATGACAGGTCTGGACGTTTTGGCGCGTATTTTTAAAGGGACGAATTAAAACCCACTTTTAGAGGAACGAGCTGCATGCAAATACATGAATTAAAGATTTAGAGATAAGAGATTAGAGATTTTTTTCGCTAAAACGGAGCTTTATCATCATAAGAATAAGTTACGATTCGGTTTGGAGCAAGAAACTTTTTTTTCACCGACTTTGAGCGTATAACGTAAGCCCACCTCTGGCACGGCCAGAGGCATATGTAAAACTTTAAACGCGTTTTTCTCGAAACAGCTTTTTTCCAATTGGCGTGACAAATAACTTCAATAATTTTCACTCGATTTACTTCAAATTTAAAAGTTATGTTCCTAAATGCATTTCGCAGAGAAGTACGTACGGAATTGCTGACAAATCGAAAACTTTTCATTTTATGACCAGTTTTCACTGACAATTCACTGAAAATTCAAGTTTAATTCAAATTCAAGTTCAAATACCTACAACTTTTGAATAAAACAATATTTTTTAAATTCCGTACGTACTTCTCTAGGTATTCCAATGTAGATTGACGGGAATTGTTTTTGTTCTTAGTCAAAAATTGTGGATGCTAAATGTCACGCCGCGAAGCGCCTAAAAAAAGATTAAAGAAAATATTAGTAGTCGGCCATTTTGTACATCAAAAAAAAATATATATATATTCTCTACAGCTTGATAATCATACTAAATAGATGTGTAATTAATTTTGAGTGAATAACTTTTCCATGCGAAAAAAATTGTTAAATTTGCACATGATTTTACACCCGTTACTGTGGCCTAACCCCTTAAACACTTTCCCAAAAATAGGCAACATCCCTATTGCGGACGATCTTGAATCAGCAAAAATGAAGGCGTAAATAATGTTCAGGATGGACGAAATGTTCTCACAATGCAAGTCTCCAAATTGAAAGATATTTGTTTTCGTACGGCTGATGGTGGCTGGTGAATAATGCGCGGTGTACATCGTCCCGAATGCAAAGAGGAGTGATATTAATCGTGCGTGCGATCCGGGGATCGAAGAATCGACTCGCGTCGACCAACCGGTTTGCGCTTCTCAGCCTGAGAAACGCAAGAGAGGGCGTACAACATTTTGTACTAACGAGTTAAGGTCCCTCGGAGCGCGATAACGATAGGTACGCGCTCGAATTAGTCGCACGAGGAAACGGGGAGGAGAAAGAGTAACGGGAAGAGCCACCGGGAGATAAAGCTTGAGAACTTGCCAATACCTGCTGCAAAGAGATCAAAGCAGAATCGCAAATGGATCGAAGATTGTCCTTCAAGCTCCCGGTTTTACGCGGCTCGCTGTCAACCAGCTTAACGAGATTAGATCTCGTTTATCGTGATTTCTTTTGTCTGAATTTTGTAAAAATTATAGCTGACGGGGATTATAACGAGTTGTAGTCTTATCCTCGAGGATTGAATTTGCCGAAAGTGTTGGGACAAGAAAATTGATTTAACGAAAGTAAACATTCTCACATGCATTCTCCATAAAATTACGTGCGGAATTTGCGACTCGTTATCAACTTTTTGTTTTATAAACAATTACTCGTGTGATTTTTTTACTCAATAATGAAAGTTTCCATTCAATTTTTTTAACTATATTTGAGAAAAATAGTATTTTCTAATTTCCGTGCGCAGTTCCATAGCTTTTTGTATACATTTTAGAAGATTTTTTTTTGTTTTTTTGTTCTAGGTTGAAAACTACGGGAGAAATCTTTCCGGCCGCGGAACACTGTGCACGAGAGGTTCTCTGCAATCTTGGACTCTAACGCCGTCATATCCTAACGAAAAATTACGAAAAAAAAGTTGTACACTACAAACTATGGATAATAAAGTTTTTCAATTTTTTACAGCTTTCATCGTACTCCTTGAAAAAAAAATCTTGAAATTAGCTTTTTCTGAAGAGTTGGAGTGCCTTTAGTCTTAAGGGGTTACCCCCACTTGCGCTTTTGAAAAAATCGATTTTTTTTTATTGCATTTTTTTGAAGTATAAGTATCCGGGCCCATACTTCTGTATGGGCCCGGAATAGATGACTCTATGTAAGTTTATAAAAAAAAATATTTTCTTCGTGTAAACTGAAATTGAAAATTTAAACGCGTTTTTCTCAAAATGGCATTTCTGAAGCGGTGACCAAGATTACTCGAACACCAATGATCGATCTTCTTGAAATTTTGCAGGCTTATTTAATACATAAAAATGAGGTCTTTAATCGTTCGATTTTTTTTTCGAAAAAAAAATGGCCGTTTTATGGCCAAAAAACGGCCGTTTTTTTTCGTTAAAATCGAACCATTAACTTTGACTGTCATCCATTTTGTGAAAAATGAATATTTTTTAAAATCCTTCGATTAAAGACTAGTTTATACTTATATTTGACTAAATCCATCCGCACTTTTTTTCAGATGATCCACTTCGCCGCAATGTTGGTCACCGCAAACCGTGTATATAAAAACATTATTTCATTGACGGCCATTTGCCACTAAACAATGTAATATTTTTCAATAAAAAAATTACTGAAAGTTCTTCAAGATGTGTTCTTTAAGATGGTATATTGATCGATTAAAAAAGTTTTGTAGTTTTCTTTAAAAAAAATCATGAAAAAGGCCTTTTTTGCGCTGCAAGTGGGGGTAACGCCTTAAAGCCCGACCAAACTTGAGCCACAAAAAAAGAAAATGAATCTTCACCGGACATTCAATTTCGGTGACATTCCGAAAGTGTCACCGAACTGAAACTGAAACTGTTTCTAGGGTAAAAAGTTTTTACCCTAGAAACTTTTATCAATAAAATTTCTAGCTTTTATCTTTTCGCCAAGAATTTTTAGACGCAACATGATTTCATCCTATTTATAAAATGACGTAAATTATGGTAATTGCTCCGTTGTCCCGGAAATTCCAGACATTCTGAAGTGCTTCAAAAGAAATCAGGCAAGTCCTAAAAATATTTTTCAAAAACAGTAATTTCAAAAAATATCGGAATCAATAAAATAAAACATTTCATCCCAGGTTCCGAAATAGGGTAAAAACTTTTTACCCCAGAAACTTTCTAGCTTTTAACTTTTTGCCAAGAATTTTTGGACGCAACATCATTTCATCCTCTTTATAAAATGACGTAAATTATGGTAATTGCTCCGTTGTCCCGGAAATTCCAGACATTCTAAAGTGCTTCAAAAGAAATCAGGCAAGCCCTAAAAATATTTTTTTAAACAGTAATTTCCAAAAATATATCGGAATCAATAACACAAAAAATTTCATCCCAGGTTCCAAATTACGTAATCGTATAATCGGTTCGTAATTTCCTCTGGTCCCACCGCGCCTGTTCACGTTGGAGAGAGCGCAAGAGAGACAGAGGCAAGGAACGAGAGACAGTGAGACCGGGCGAGTGAGGAAGAAGGCAGGATTTTCATATTCGCGTTTGGTGCGTCCGGCACTAATTGTGATCTCCCTCGGTTGCCTCGGTTATTTATATCGGCTTGGGGCAGACTAGGATGAAGAAGCTCACTCGGACGGGAGATTAAAAGTAAAAAGAAAAAAAAAACAAA
Source organism: Ophion slaviceki (assembly GCA_944452715.1). Lineage (NCBI taxonomy): Eukaryota > Metazoa > Arthropoda > Insecta > Hymenoptera > Ichneumonidae > Ophion > Ophion slaviceki. The sequence continues at coordinate 2,318,281 of OX101786.1, read as the reverse complement.
TCCTTTGCCCCTTCGTTCCTTCGAGCAAGAGATAGATGTACGGCGTTAAGACACGCGTGTCCAATCACGTGTGGCTCGTAGGCGAGAGCAAGAGTGCACACGCGAGAGAGAGAAAGAAAGAGAGAGAGAGAGAGAGAGAGAGAGAGAGAGAGAGAGAGAGAGAGAGAGAGAAGTGCAAAGAGTCTTTGCATTTGCATTTGCATTCCAGAAGCGAAACGTCCATGGCACGTTATCCGAGGCATGTTGCATTATTCTAATCAAGAGACTCCGTGTTCCTGTTGTTCCGTTGAACCCGACAAAAGAGCGAGAGAGAGAGAGAGAGGCAGCGTTTCGCTATCCCCTTAATACTTGGCGTGAGCGCCGCTCGTTTTATTTGCACGTGGGCAATCGCGGCTCGTTTGTGTATCGTAATGAGCGAGTGATAATTGGGCGCGCCTATAACGTCCTCCAAGCCTCTCGGCCATGGACGTCTTGGGCGAAAAATCCAGCACGGAAAGAAACTATCGCTTTTCTCAATTTTTATTTTCGTTAACAACCATTATTCGTCGCTGCGGCCATTATGCATGCCAAACAGCGTTGGCCTGGAGCGGTACTCGAATGGGTGGCCACCCCAAGTCTCCGCGGAAACCGGAAATAGCGGACAAGTGCGGGGTACAATTGAAAGGAAGGAAAAGGATATCGTACAAGCTCGAAAGGGCATACGAGGGTACATTGAGGAAAAACGTCACGTGTTGCGATCGGGAAACATCGTCGTCGAGGTTTGTTCACCTCGAATTTACGATTAGTAAATTTCGCGATCTGTCCCGAGGAAATAATAAATTCGACACCGAGGTAAATTTGCTGAAAGAGAGAGAGAAAATCAATTGCAGACTCTCTAGAGTCCAACGTCGAGAGGATAAAGCAAAAAAAAGAGGGTACGCGCTTATTCGTATTGAAAACACGTGTAACGAAACGCTAGCATTAATTCAGGCGAGAGGAGCCTCTATATACGGGTCTATGCAAATAATTCCTTGTACAGGAAATCGGACAACTCGAGGGGCGCCCGAGCAAGGACGTGTACTTGATAAACTCGAGGCCGTATAGGATGCTCGGCGAGGCGAGACCCTCCAACATATTCGCGTCGAACTGTAGACCAAAAAATGCGAATCTCCGATGTTCGCCATTTTGTGTTTTTACCAGGGGGCTGGCGTCTTTTGGAATTTTTGCTACGCGAATAATCCGCTTTTTGTAGTGTCCTACTCTGCCACTCGCAGCGCTAGTTGTTCACGAACAATCCTGATGCGCGCACAGGGACTATGTGTGTATACGCACGCTGATGGTTTTATATGGTGTATATCTATACACACACAATTTATTATACTGTCATTGTTGTGTTATTAATTTATCTATTATTCATTAAGGCGGTCCTCTAGTTTCTCGGGTCGAGAAAATCGATTTTTTTTTTCATAAATCACATCTACAACATGTGTAGAAAATGTGTGCCGAAGGATTTTTCGATATTTGAAGTGGTTCACAAGTTACGGCCCTGGAACGGAGCAGGTATACGGAGCAGGTATACTTTCAAACGCGTTTTTCTCGAAACACCATTTTTCGAAACGGTGACCACGATATTTCGGAAACTACTGCACCGATCTTGTTCAAATTTATACAGCATCTTTAATATGTTATAAGCCAGCGATTGAACTAGGATTATCATGATTGCTTCGATATTTTTTTTTTCGTACGAGCGAAAAACTTAAGAAAAAATGAGTAAAAAATAGAATGTAATTTTCAGAAGTGTATAAAAAAGTCAACTTTTGTAATTTAGAATTCACTCTAGTTCAATCGCTAGTCTTAAATATGAAGATTAAAATGCCATTTGGTTTTTTGATTTCAGATAAGCAGAACAGCCGCAATCTTGGTCACCGTCAAGCACCTCTTTTACTTGATGTCTTCCTGTCGGCCACTATAACTTTTATTCTATTATATATTTTGACTTCAAAAAAATTGTAAAGCTTATTTAAATGTTAATAAAGATTATGCAAAAACAATGAGATTGATTATTTCGATGCTTTGCCCGTAAAAAATTATTGAAAAAGCCGTAAAAAAAACAGCCGAGAAACTAGAGGACCGTGTTAAGTGTCTATTGCTATACCAGGTGTGTAAGTATGAAACCGGAATTTTTGTACAGAAAAAACACGTTTATTGTAACGATATGATACAAAGTAACTTATTCAAAGTATTGTCCGTCGCTATCTATACATTTTTCCTATCTTTCTGGCAATTTGTGGATTCCGCGCCAAAAGAACTGTTGCTCTTTTGAGGCAAACCAGTCATCGAGCCATTTTCGTACATCTTCGTAAGAAGTAAAGCGCTGCTCAGCAAGTGCGTGTCCCATCGATGCAAACAAGTAGTAATCGGATGGGGCAAGGTCCGGTGAGTAAGACGCGTGCTGAAGAATCTCCCAACGGAACGACTCTATCGTTTTCTGGACCTGTTTTGCTTTGTGTGCTGGTGCATTGTCATGCAGCAAAATCACCTTGTGTCGTCTTTGTTGGTATTCTGGTCGTTTTTCACGCAAAACTCGATCCAAATCGGTCATTTGTTGTCGGTAGCGTTGAGTATTGACAGTTTCCCCAGGTTTCAGCAGCTCGTAGTAGATTACGCCCTTCTGATCCCACCAAACACACAGCATTGTCTTTCGTCCGTAGCGGTTTGATCTTGCCGTCGATGTTGATGGTTCACCCGGAGTAACCCATGACTTTTTGCGTTTAGGATTCTCGAAATATATCCACTTTTCATCGCCAATCACAATTCGATGGAGAAATGACTTTCTTTTGAACCTGGCGAGCAGCATTTCGCATGATGTTTTGCGGTTTTCCTGCTGTCTTTCGTTGAGTTCATGTGGAACCCATTTCCCCACCTTTTGTATCTTTCCCATGGCTTTCAACCGAAGGGAGATGGCTTCTCGGGTCACCTTTAACTGATCCGCCAGTTGTTGTTGTGTTTGAGCGTCGTCTTCGTCCAACAAGGCTTGCAGGTCAGCGTCTTCAAACTTTTTCGGTGGTCTTCCACGTTCTTCGTTCCTCACGTCAAAATCGCCACTTTTGAACCGTTTGAACCACTCGAAACACTGTGTGTTTACCGAGAGCATGCTCACCAAACGCCTCCACAAGCATTCGATGCGATTCGGCTGCGGTTTTCTTCAGATGAAAACAGAAAAGTAGTGCTGTCCGCAAATCGTAATTTGTTGGCACAAAACTCGACATGTTTATCTCTAATAAACTAATGCTACTGAATGAAACTCGTGTTATTGTGAGTTGGAAATCTTTGTCGGATATCAATACAATAACAAGACACCGCTGACGTGATGTGTCGGTAACTGCATCGACATCTAGCGCCACCTATGGGCAAATTCCGGTTTCATACTTACACACCTGGTAACTCTGTTGTCCAATGATCGTGCCAACAAACAATCATGAAGATAAATAGGGAAACGGAACTATTTGGTATTGAATTATAACTTTTTTTCAAAAGGTCATTACTAAATCTAAAAGAGCATTTTTTAAAACTTAATCGCTAACATTTTCGAGAATCGATTATTTAGCCATAAATAATTATATTGTACCCTGAGGTACAACCGCGCACAATACACGGCACTAGTACACGAGTATAAGCAATTTCAGTAATTTAATCAATTCCGCACCTCGATTTAAACTGCAAACGTCAAAATCACGGGTCAAACAATCGTATTCGTCGTTGTGGTGGTTATGTGTGTTATGTACGCAGTGCAGGCCGCGCGCCTGCGCAATAAGATATTGTCAGAAACCTACTAGCGCCACGGGGAGAGGTAGAACTAAATAAAGCGGTCGAAAAGCGTAGCATTTTTATATACGGTAAGGGATAGGAGGTGCCGGCCCCCTGGTTTTTACTACGCGGAAAGGATGCAACTTTCAAGCATTGCGGGAACCTAACTCGTCTCGATTTGGAATTTTTGCGGAGGGCTGTTAGTGTCTGGAAGCTTATGGAGAGAAAATGTGGAATTTGCGCGAAAGAAATTGATGGTTTCAATTTTTCGTGGACGAACGAAGAGACTGGCTGACGAGCACGTATGAGGTCAACCTAACCTCACAAACTTTCGAACGGAGTTCACTCGAGGACGGACAAGTGTTTTTGGGACAATGAAGCATCAGGCTCCGTAGAATTCACCGACGCAAAGCTTGACGATATTCGTTGCCCCGAATGTTATTCATTTCTGTGAAATCTCTGTTGGAAATTTCCAGCCCTCTCTCTTTCGCACCCGTGTGTCACGTTTTACAGATTCTACTTAGTAATGTGAAAGACCCCCACGTTGTGTTTGAGGACCCTGTCCCCCATTCCTCACGACCCATTTATCACCATCCGAGGGTAGTCGATCTATCTCCCCTTGATAGACATACGCAACAGGCTATCTACCCCGTAGCGGTGAACCGGCCAAAACAACGGGCAATGGAAAAATCCTTTGGCTATCGCCGGCGTGCTTAGCTGAGAGAGCAGTTTGCCCACGCGAAACAGCAGAGAGGATACAACGTTGGACGAATTAGACGGAAGTCCAGTCGTAAAAAGTGCCGCCTCAAGTTGATCGAACACTGGCGGCGAATTTAAATGATTTTTCGGCATTGCAACATGACGGAGATCCCGGAAGTACGTGCTAATTTTTAGCTACTTTTGTTATTACACGAGCCTTAAAATGCACGTCTTTTTTCAAAGGCCTTTTACCATTTTCCAGCTTCAATGTTACGGGTACTTTTCGAGTGAACCAATTTGCAGACTGCAACAAGCATGCGTCATCAAGAGACGCGGCAGTGTCTTGACGCCGAGTAATAAAAAAAAGCCACCGACCGACTGACGAACACGCCGCGATTCTTTATACAGTAAGATGGTCTTTTAGCAGACGACTTTTAACTTTCAATTGACATTACGCGAAAACGCGACGACAAATCGAAATTCTAATGACATTTTACCAATGTAAAATTGTGTAATGTGATGTTTTTCTATCGATTTTGTTGGTAGTGTATACAATCGTCTGTTCCCTAGATCCTGACACCCAGTGCGGCTAGGGCAGAGTACAGTGGCACAGCTCTAGTGATGAGTCTGTTACTGTACTCGAGATGAAACGCAAATTCCTTTTTCTGCCTCTTACCTTACCGACCTCACAGAACCTGGACACGATCAACAACTACGGGAGTAGAGAACCACCGGTCATCGTCATCATCGTCATCACACCGAATTTCTACACCCACGTGCAAATTCACAATACCACGGGCTGTTCACTCAATGCTTTTAGATAGGGCCGAATTTCGTCGCCCCGAGAACATAATCAATACCAACATAATTGCACGAGACCCATAGTTTCATGTAATTATTTGTATAGTAATTTCTAGATTTATTCTATAGTAATTTCTATAGTAATTAGATAATTACTATGAGAAAGGCAACGCAAAGCTCGGGGCAAATGCCGCCACCGTGGCACGTCCCAATCATTTCAAACTCACGTCGCGTCGCCGAAAGAAAATGTTTTCACATATTTTCTGAAAATATAATATTTTAACATAAACATTTTTAATTTTTCGTTCGAAATTTTCTTGTGTTTCCGTTATTGAAACGGACTTTTTGAAGCGTCCCACGTCGCTGTTTGCACCAAATGTCTGTGAGAGACATTGAGGTTATTGCAGAGTTTATTTGTTATTGTGTGCAGAGAAGAGACATCTCTGCATTCTCTGTTGTGGGCAATGAGCGCTCAAAATAAATTTGCTCACTTAAGAGACGAAGAATTGAAAGCCATTCTCAGAAGCAGAGGGGCTAAGGTGACAGGGGGGAAAAGACAAAGCTATTTCCCACGGTTTGCGCCTGGCGTTATCCTTAGGGGGAAAAAATGTGTTCCTTCAGCAGCAGGGTTGCGGAATTTGTAATGAAAAAGTAATGCATTATTCATTACTTTTTTAATGGGTAATGAAAAAATATTTCATTGCCCATTACATTACATTCAGTAATGTAAAAATATTCCATTACTCATTATATTATAGTTTGAATTGTAAAAAAATTCCCATTACTCATTACATTACATTTTGTAAAGTGAAACATTTTCATTACAAAATGCAATGTAATGGGTAATAGAATTTTTTACACCGCAAAGTGTAATGTAATAAGTAATGGAATTCTTTTACATTACAAAATTTAATGTAATAAGTAGTGGCATTTTATTACATTACAAAATATAAGGTAGTGAGCAATGGAATTTGTTCACATTACTAATATAATGTAAAAAATCTCCATTACTCATTACAAGATAATATGGATTATTACTCGTTTCCCATCGGGTCAGATCGACCCAGTGCAAAAACCGCTGCCCCTAATGGGAAACGAATAATAATCCTCATTCCATTATTAATGTGAAAAAATTCCATTGCTCATTACATTACATTTTGTAATGTAAAGAGAATCCATTACTCATCACATAACTTTTTGTAATGTAAAATATTTCACATTACAAAATGTAATGTAATGAGAAATGGTAATTTTTCACATTACAAATTCCAATGTAATGAGTAATGGCAATTGTTTGCATTACAAAATGTAATGTAATGACTAGGGGAAATTTTTTACATTACTGAACGTAATGTAATGGATAATGACATTTTTTTTCATTACAAAATGTAAAGTCATGAGTATTGAAAACGCTAAAGCATTACAAAAAGTAATGCATTATTTGCAACCCTGTTCAGCAGTACATCCTACGCACAACACTGAACAACTTAAAAAAAACAGCTATCTACCCGTAAATAATTAGAGAATTCGTAATTAAATAAATAAATTTGACCGTCTGGTTGGAAACAAAAGTGGTTGGAAGATACCACTTGCTCGGGACGTGCTATGCTAGCGCCGCCAGTGATGAAAAGTGGCAGTTGTCCTTCCCATAACTATGTAATTACATAATTACTTACTTATTGTTATTACTATAGTTAATTACAATATGCATGTAATTAGATGTTGTTATTACTATAATATAGTAATTATTATTACCAATTACTATAATATAATTATAGTTATTGCTATAGTTAATTACTATAACTATGTAATTACATAATTACGTAGTTATAGTAATTAATTATATTATTTCTATAGTAATTACTAGATTTTTATAGTAATTTCTTTTTCCGATATCAGTAAAGTCAGCAATAACCTCGGATGCTAATGGCAGTCAAAATTTGACATGGGGTCCAGAGTGAACAGTCCCTGTACAATACTGCGAGGCTACCGTCTCTTCCTAATTCGCTCACAGCGTCTCTATCGGTGTACCTTCCAACCAACCTCGGCTGTCCGTTCCGCCACCTCGTGTACGAATATTGTATTATCACGATAGAATTATGCGAGCGAGACCAAGCAAGTACTCAAAATGCGCTGTGAAACTCACTCAGCTTTGCGTTTACGATCCGAGACAACGGGTACGGTATCGGTGCCGAGCGAATTCTGGTGTGCAGCGAACGTTTGAATCTTGCACCGGCGCGAGCGATTGTCTTGGTTGAACTTCTTGATGAGCGACGGTGACTGATCGCGTCGGTTCAAGGCAACGTACGCCGTCGTGTCGCTCAACCAGGACACGTAGACACCGCCTGAAAAAAAATCAATGCTAGCTTCTTTCCGATTCTGCATGATACATACAGGGTGTCCGATAGGAAGTTGCTAAAACTAAATAAGTGTCTCTTCCCTCCATGAATTCAATAGGGGTCCCTTTTTCTAAGGCGCATACCTGAGGCCCCGCAGTTTTATTCCAGCCGTGGTTGAAGCAAGTACGCGCGCGTCAAAATGAGTGAGCTCACCACGGAAGAAAAAGTATATCTTATTGAGTGCTTCTTCTCGAGGGGAAAAATTTATAGTTATGCGTATAGAGGGTTTCGTGCTACGTTTGGAACTCATAGAGTGGACAGCGAAAACACTCTGAAAAGGTAAGAATTTAATCTTTATTCATATTCATCTATCACACAACTTGTGTTTCAATTCCATTAAACTGCATTGAAGTAATTTTACTTTAATTTTTGTAGGATAATCGATAACTTCGTGAAGTATGGTACACTCCTGGACCGTAGACACGAGTTGCCAGGTCCATCTGTTACGGTGACTACACCAGAGAAGATCAACGAAGTTGAGAATTATTTCAAACAAAATCGAAATGATTCGATTCGGAAAGCTGCTCAAGCATTAAAAATAACCAAATCATCATTACACAACATTTTGAAATATTTTTTTAAAGTTTCGTCCGTATAAAATAAGCACTCATCAATTGTTAACTGAACATGCCATGACGAAACGCATCGCATTTTGTAACACTATTACGGGAATGTTTGAAGCCGAAGAACTTAATGAGAAATTGATTATTTATTCCGACGAAGCACATTTTTGGATGAATGGGTACGTAAACAAGCAAAATTACCGGTTTTGGGGAACGGAAAATCTCAACATATCGCTAGCGAAGTCCCTTCATCCACAGAAAGTAACGGCATGGGCGGCGATTTCAGTAAAAGGAATTTATTTGCAATTCTTGGAATCTACGGTAACAGGAGAGAGTCACAAACAGCTTTTGGAAACGAAATTCTTCCCTTATGCAAAGAAGAGGGGACTGGTTAAAAATGTTTACTTCATGCAAGATGGAGCGACGCCGCACCGGACTCATGAGGTGTTTGAAGCTATTCATCGCGTATATGGGACTCGAGTAATCGGTCTGGGGTACCCTAAATTTTCTCAAGGCGGACTAGAATGGCCTCCGTACTCACCGGACCTGAACCCTTGTGATTTTTTCTTGTGGGGTTACATTAAAGATCATTGTTACGCTAAAAACCCCAGCACAGTAGAAGAACTGATCGCGGCCATACAGGAAGTAGTTCGCGGCATAACGAACGATATGTTTGACACAGTTTTTCACAGTTTTCAAAAGAGAATTGATTTTTGTGCACAATCTAACGGTTCGCACTTCGAAAATATCTATCATTAATCACTGTACTTTTTCGTTATTTTTATAAGATGTAATAAATTGACATAAAAAATATTTGACTGGGTTTTATTTATGTGCGTTTAAAACTGCAGAGTTTCCTCTATTTAAAGCAATTTGGCTTTTCTGATTCTGTGCACGTGTTTTAAAATGACAGTCGATTAGTTTCAGCAACTTCCTATTGGACACCCTGTACATGAACGGATAGTACTCGGATGAGTGACCGCTCAATCGGACACTTGCTCGAATCGTGCTAAAAGTATGGAGACTCACCGAATCGACTGAACAACTCGGTCAGGTTGTTCAGTTTCCATTCCTTCGGGAACGTTACGTGAAAGACGTGATCTCTGCTTATCTTTGCTGGAAATCGGAGCAATCGAGACAAATGTGTATCCTGCGAATTCACGTGTATATTGAGAGAAGAATCGTCTATTACAGTTGCGCGGTACTTACGGTCGTTCCCCTCGAGATTCACGTACGGAAAGTCTTTCAGTTGGGTCAACAACAATCTGGAACGACGATGCGATACAAAAGGGCGATCGATCGCGTGTGGGACCACCCGACAAAAGCGCGGCACGCGGTGGAGCGAGGACTTAAGGATGTAGCGCCCATACACTTCCGGCGAAAAGCTCGATTCGAAGGGAATTTCGGTACTCGACGGTTTGACAATGAGCTGAAAAAATTCAGATAGAGATCGTAAATTTTTTTAATAGAAATTTTAGAAACTCTGGAAATTTTAGGTTTTGGAATAATTATGAACAAATAATTGTTGCAAAAATAATCAGTTATCAAATGTTTTCTTCAATTCGGAATACTTCGTTGATCTTTCAGAATTTTTTGTGAATTTTTTTCGTAACTGGCTCACTGTCGTGAATTTGTTGTGATCTGTTGTGAATTCACTGTTGTGATTTTTTTTCATAACTGGCTGACTGTTGTGAATTTGTTGTGAACTGTTGTGAATTCACTGTTGTGATTTTTTTCATAACTGGCTGACTGTTGTGAATTTGTTGTGAACTGTTGTGAATTCACTGTTGTGATTTTTTTTTCATAAACGGCTCGATTTTATATTTGTTTTCTAAAATGTGGGTGAAGAACCGCGATTTTCCAAACTTTTTTTCATTCCCAAATTTCGAATAAAAATTCGAAGAGAAATTGTCAAGCGGAGAGAAAATTCTAAAAAAATTCATAAGTATTTTAAGAACTTCAATTATTCGATTCTCGTCGAAAAAAAAATTGTTACACCAAATACGCGACCAACAATTATTTGTTTGAACAATTTTTGTTTAATTTTTCGACGCTATCATCGTTCGAAATCATTCTTCGCGACTCGATTGGGCCGGAATTTGTTCGCATTAACGTCGTATCGCGAGGTACCGAAATTCCGCTCGGAGCTTTTGGCAGGGAACGTACGAGCGACGGGTCCTCAAGAGGTTCGCACTTTGTTCGAGAGCAAGGGAGTACTCACTTGTTGAGGAACGGATTGAGAAGCGGCGAGTCCGGGAGAACCGTCGAAGTCGGAGGTCGCTGCGAAACGCCTGAAAATGTCCGTCTTTTGTTTCAGCCTCGTCGTCTATTATTACAGGAGAGAAAAACGAGGGTCGAAACGTACCTAGATGATTGACGAGGGCGACGAAGCACAGGCCGGTGACGTAGGCGTCGTAGCCAGCCTCGTGTTTCTTACCGTCCGACAGAACGTAACTTCGAGCCTCGACCGGCTCAACTTCCGGTATGGAGAAGGGACGCTTGCTCACCGTTTCCAGGACCCCGTCCAGATGCGAACACCGCACTGTGTCTTTGAATTGAGGGGATTGGCAAATCACTTTCGTGTCTAACAGTCTACGAGACAATGGAATTGACGTGTTCGTTACAATTGCGAGGTACAAGCGTTTACATATCGGGGATCCTCCCAGCTCTCACCTTGGGAAAAGACCGTGAATCAAGTCTTTGAACTCCCGATAATTTTCGGGCAACGGGCCGAAAAATTGATGAACCATGTGACAGAGATCGAGCAACATGTTGTGACCGACCAGCAATTTTCCCTGTAAGGCGTGAGTAGAATGAGCGACGTGAACGCACAGTTACGGAAAAGTCACCGGAAGTTCAGCACTCACAGAGTCGGCGATTTTTCTCATCAACGCTGTCAGTCCGACCGCCTCTCGCAACTCCTCCTTGTCTTTGGCTCGTCTCTCGGCCAGCTTGCGCTCCTTCTTCGCTCTCGAACCAGTACGGTAAATTATCAACGTCTGGCCCCCGCCGTCGCTCTTCGCCTCCACGTAAACTTCATCCGGCCATCGCAATCTGCACTCCTGATGCACCAGCCGCCTTATGTACGCGTTGCAACGGTCTATCGACATTTCCTCCGCGTCCGTTTGCAAAAACTCCTCGATCTTTGCGCTGCACACGTTACGAACAAAAAAAAAAGAAATTCGCGAGGACAATTTTGTGTTAAAATTTCGGGTAAAAATGGAGTATCGTCGCTATGAGGGCATCGATTATTTACCAAATCTCGTCGATCTGGGGCTTGTTTTCGGGAGATATGGAAATTAAATCCAGGCCCGTTTCTCGGATTTTCTCCCTCTCCTCGTACTTCTTGATCAGTTTCTCCTCGTCACTTGCCGTCAGGTACGGAATCCCGAGTGTGAACAATTTGTTGAAATCGAAGCCCTGACTCGCCAGGAAAGTTATCGACGAGGACTGGCACATGAAACGACAGTCCTGAGGGTCTCTGAACAGCGAGTGTGGAAATACGTAAAAGTTGTACGATCGCTGACTGTATCTGGAATTCGAAAGAAAAATGAATGGAGTCACGATGTTTAAGGCGTCTTCTTACTTTACAATTTTCAAAAAAAACGACTTTTTTTATTACGTTTTTCGAAAGTAGACATATCCAAAAGTATCACTTAAATTTTATCAAGATAGGAGGAGTCTAACTGCATTTTTGTGTGACCTTTAATTTAATACCTGAGCACGTTCATCTGCTCGTTAAAAACTTTAAACGCGTTTTTCTCGAAACAACGTTTTCAAAGCACATCAAAAGCACACAAGCACATATCAAAAGGATTTTTTTTTAATGTTGACATTTACTATTCTTTTGTGCCAAAAACGGTAAAAAAAACGTTTTTTTTTTTTCGAAAAATGTCCGCCATTTTGTTATTTTTGCGTATATAAAAAATCGTATGATATGCGATATAGCCATTAACATACTGAATCTAAAACCGTTTGATTTTTATGTTTCGGATGTTCCATCTCCGAGATTTCATCAACAACGCAGACCTACAATTTTTTTAGGACATTTTTTTAACTACCATTTTCGTCTATAAATAGTGATTTGAATGAATAATTGTTTTTTAAATGTATTTCGATAGTGTATTTATTAAGTGTATCAACTTTTATATCAATGTCTATAATATAAACCTATTAAAAAAATGCATGACAATAGCCTGTTTTTTAGTGTCTAAAGTGAGAAAACGCAAGGAAGTTCCGTTATGGTGGAGGAAGTCCTCGTCTCTTCAAAGTCTGCCAGAAATCTAAAAGTTTTGGGTTTTGGAAAACTATATACAGGGTGTTTGGCGCATGGACCGACACATTTTTTTGGGGGATTGGGGGGTCCATTTGGTACTTTTCTCACCCTTAGACCCTATGTCCTAAGTGTCACGGTAATTTAGATATGATTTTTTTCTTTTTTTTAATTATCCAAAGTTTTGCCTTTAAATGGTCAGAACTTTTTCGTTCCTGGTTGTAATGGCACAAAACAACTTTTGTTTGATCATTGTCGACTTTACTAGTGAGTTCATGTTTCAAGCAGTTGGCAACGCTACATAACCTCACTTGAGAAGAATTCAAACATCACCTCTCAACGACTCGCCTAATGTCAAAACATGGCACAATTGCGTGCAAGTGGTCGTTTCGCGAAAAAATCTCGCATTGAGCAAAAAAAATAAGACTACAACAGTATTGAAAAAATATAACGACCGAGTAAAACGAGAAGAAAATGACAAAAGTGAGTGCGAGGAACTTAAACAGAAGTGTTCTGTCGAAGGATCCCGGATTATAGACGTTCAATACTTAGCAGAGCAAATGTTTTGTAATGCGTGTGACGAACAACTTTCTTTACATTGCATCACGCAAGAGGTAAAAAGGGGATTAGCCTCAAGTTTTTATATTGAATGCGAAAAGTGTCACACAGAGAAGAACGTGTACACTTCAAGGAAAAGTGCCGCCGACAGTGGTAACCCGTTATTCAATGTAAACTGCAAAGCTGCGCTAGGTGAGTGAAGTACAAACAATATTATTCTATTATATCATTTTTATTGTTAGTGGTATATTTTGTAGGTTGCATGGACATCGGTATTGGTCACGAGCAATTAAAAAAATTATCAATATATTTGGACGTGCCTCCGCCACGTCACCATACACTCAAGCTCGCAGAGAATCGTATAGGCAAGGCGTTCATGGATGTCGCAGATGAATCGTGTACAAAAATGATTCAAGTCGAAAAACAATTGACTTTGGCTGCTTTGGAATCGACTGAGTAAGTAAATATGAAAAAATCTGTCTGGTATAAATTTTTCTGGTCTGGTATAAAATCAAGATGAAAAATTGAAAAATAAAAAAATAGTGAGCAATTGGAAGGAAGTATGTTTTTTTTTCCAAAAATTTTCGCAGTTTTTTGCGGACAATTTTTTTATTTTTCATTTTTTCTTCTTGATTCTAGCTCAACTTATACACAATATTGTACAAAGTAAAAATATCTTTGATTTTTTTTGCTTCAGATCACCTGTCCGGGACTTAGGACTTTCGCAAGCGAAGAATGTCATTGTCCATGCACCGACATACGTGGCTCCTCCCACTCCCACCAACATATTTTGTCAAACTTTAAAAAATATTTTGATGTTCAATAAAGACCGCTTAGTCAACATACCAAATATCAACGTTCTATATTTAATACTTTTGGCATAAAAAAATTGGTGAAAAATCGAACATTTTTTGGCCCAAAAAGGCAGAACCTTCCCTTAAGATCTACAATCCACATACTTTTATTCATTTTTTATCCTTCGTTTTATTATTACTTTTATTGTATTCTTATTGTATGATCTGCCGCGTAGGCATTCGGCGACATTCATATCGCATTCTGCGTGAATTGCCATCTAGGAATTTCCCCTAGCAATCACAGCTGACGCTCCGATCACCGTTTAGAGAGAGACCGATGCCGCATAGCAAAATTTAATATATTATTGTGAAAAAGTCACGCGGTGGATCAGCTACAATGTTTGCAGGTGAATTCCGTATTATTCAAAGATTCGAATAAGAAGATTTGTTTGTTGGGTCAAACGACTAAATTTCACGTAAAGTTATCATTTCCGGTAAATTTTTCGAAGGTTACGTTTGAATGCGTGTATTTTAGGCCAACTTTCAACGTTCATATCTCGGAAATGTTTCGGTGGAGTGGCTTACGATTTTTTTAAATTTCAACGTGGTTAATGACATACTATCTCTTTCTCACAAAAAAAATAGGGGGTTAAACGTTAGTCGACTTTTGAATTGTTTCTTCCGAACCACCTCAATCACCGTGACACTTGGGACATAGGGTCTAAGGGTAAAAAATTAGTGACCCCCCCAATCCCCCCAAAAAATGAGTCGGTCCATGCGCCAAAGACCCTGTATTTGTAGCATAGACTTTTTCAATGCTGTTATTTTATCCTATTTTCTTTTTCCAAAATTAAGGGGATTGTAAATTCTCAGGTTGAAAAAGGCGATTTTTGAAAATGGCCCCATTCGATAGTATATAATTTCGACAATTCGACATCGGAGGAACTTTTTTTTGCGCCTCCGAAGGCATATGTCGCTTGGATCTCAATATTTTTCTATGCAAAAATCATGTAATATAGGTCAAATATAACCAAATATATTCTTAATTTTCCGAAAGATTTGAGTACTTTTCTTCAAAAAAATTCCCGAAAATCACCCAAATTTTCAGCGTTCCCACTGATATAGTGTGAACGCCCTTAAGAGCTGACTCATCTGACGCACAAGCGTGAAAGGTAGGCTATGAACGCGTTTTTCTCAAAACAACTTTTTTTTACCTGTTGGACGCAATTCCAAAAAAAACTATTCTATCAATCGGTCTGGAATTTTAACATATTCTACAAATCTGTGGCTATTAAACAAACCGCGAGCGTGTCGATTGATCAATATTTTCACATTTTCTCCATCATAAAAAGACGAAAATAAATGTCATTTATTCGTTTCTAATTATTGAAAGTCCGTCATGATAACATTTTTCACACAAACTCTTTCATCTACGGTTCGTGGGATAGCGGTTTATCCGTACATAAAGATTTTTTTAATATTTTCTTCATGGATTATTTCAACGATGGCACTATGTCAATAAGGGAAAATTCCTATTAACAAACTCGAAACGCTGTGTAAAAATTTCACCTCCAATTCATGAATACTACAATACAATGTCAAAGTTTCAAACTACTTTTATTATTTTTCCCGAAAATTTGTAAAGATCAGAAAGAAATGTTCCACGATAAATTGAAATATCCCCTCACCATAAGTAGACCACACTTCGATTGGCTTCGCTACTCTTTGACCAGCCTGAACATTCTAATCGGAACGCCACTTTCCCCGATATTATTTCCCCTGCTGATTTTGAGAACCGACTTACTTGTCGCTAGAAGGATCGTGCGTGAATACCGACAGACCGAACTGCACCATGAGAAAGTCCATAGATCCTGGTCGAAATTTGCCATAATATTGGGTTGGAGTATCGAACGGACTGGCCTTCGGGCCTGCATGTAAGCCCGTGAACTCGCCGTCTATGCTCAGAAAAGTGGCGTCCTTAAGGACCGAGTCCAATTCCTCCAGAACTTCCCCGAAGTCTGGGGACGAAAGAATGTTCCTTTATCATTCGACAACTTGGATGTTGGAACAAAATTTAGGAGGAAAATAAATCGAACAACATGGAGAGTAAGCCACTCTTGGGCCGGTACTCGGATGGGTGACCGCGAGGGCGTGCGACGGAGCATTATGAGTAATAATAATAATATTGAATAATAATAATAATATGTGATAAAAAATAATAATAGAGTAAGATTTTCAAAATCGCGTTTTTTTTATTTTTGATTCTCGAATGACGCGAGAAAAAAAAATGTTTTGGTCGACGCATAAACGAGCGTCGCGTGCATTATTATTGTTATTGCTCGTTAAAACAACGTCGAGTGTGAAAACAAAAACAGACGAGGAGAAGGAAGAGGAGGCGCGAAAAAGTGTCAGCCCGAAGAATCGACTCACTCGCGCGTGTGACTTCCATGTCGTCGTGCCGTTTCCCTTTGTTTCAAGTCGATTGTTGATTTAGTAAACGCTCCGAGCGGACATTTCTGTAGGCGAGTGTCGGCGTGGGACTCAGGAACGAAGATACCAGTGCACGGTCACGTGGGCCACTGAACGCGGCGATGCTTGGACTGTGGAGGTAGAGTACGGGAGTCCAAACTCCGTAGGGGAAACGGCAGACAAAGCGCGCGCGACAGGGTAAAAAGTTGAGGTGCGTAATTCGACCGACAGGGTCGCTGCGATAGCGAATTTCCGAGCAGTATAGTAATACTGGAGCGCAAAGTGACCGCGACACTACGATTGACCTTGAGAAGGTCAAAAAAATTAAGTGATAAAAGGATCAATTCGTATATAGAAGAAGTGCAAAATTGATAGAGGGCCGGGCGAAAATACACGTGGGGTCTCTACCCTCAACAGTCGATAGTTTTCTTCGTGGTCACCGATGCCGAGGAGACTAAAGATGCAGCGCGAAAAAAAGTTTACATAACCTCTAAAGTTGTGACGGAAAAAAACATTTTACATACAATGTTTCGTTATCAGTTCGTATTATGTTTTATTATGATAGTCCAAGATTTTTAGATATTCCCTCCGCAAAAAATTGTGATAATTGATTTTTCGATTGGATTATGTCAGAGAGCGTCCCAAGAAGACTAGAGCTAAGGAGTCCGAACGCTTACGGCGATCACGATCCAAAAGCGTCCACGGAAATCCAGTTATTAGTGGTTGGCGGTTTCACCGCGTGCGTCGCTGTTCATCACCGAACCGAAATGAACTGAGCGACAAGAACAAGAAGACTAGAGCTAAGGAGTCCGAACGCTTACGGCGATCACGATCCAAAAGCGTCCACGGAAATCCAGTTATTAGTGGTTGGCGGTTTCACCGCGTGCGTCGCTGCTCATCACCGAACCGAAATGAACTGAGCGACAAGAACGCAACCGACGCCATCCGCCAAAGATGATTCCTGCTTGTCATCCATGTTGAAATAAAGCGTGTGCGGACCGTGCGGACTAACGAATTTCGCGTTTAATAAAAAATAATTGTGTCTCGGTGTAAAATATATTTATCGTGATCTGCGGTGAAAACTATCGAAGGAGTGTTATGTATTGTCTGATGTTTATAAATAAATTTTGTTTGTTACTGCTTCCGCAACGATAAGAAAACATATCGACTGAATTTCGGTATTTCGTTATTATTTTTTATCTGTGCAACGTATAGTATCATAATATGGGAATATGATGTGTGATAATTTGTAAAACTTTTATCTGGATTGAAAAATTCTTATGAATGTTCTTGTGTTTATAAATAAATTCTGTTACTGCATCCACAACGAAGAAAAAATATTGTCTTAATTTCTTTATTTCGTTATTATTCTCTATCTGTACAGCGTATCATCCGTGTGAATATGATGTGATTCAAAATTTATATCAATTTTCTTGTGTCAATAAATGTATTTTCTTAGTTACTGGTTCCGCAATGAAAAAAAAACATATTGTCTTAATTTCTGTACTTCGTTATTATTCTCTATCTGTACAGCGTATCATCGATGGGAATATGATGTGTGATAATTTGCAAAACCTCAGTCGTGATTGAAAATTCTTATAAATTTTTCTTATGTCTATGAATGCATTTTGTTAGTTACTGCTTCCACAACAAAAAAACCATATTGACTTAATTTCTGTATTTCGTTTTTATTATTTATCTGTACAACGTATATAATATGTGAATATGATGTGTGATCATTTGCAAAAGCTTTATCTGAATTCAAAATTCTCATGAATTTTCTTGTATCTAGAAATAAATTTTGTTTGTTACTGCTTCCGCAACGAAAAAAAACATATTGACTTAATTTCTGTATTTAGTTGTTATTCTTTGTCTGTACAGCGTATCATAATGTGTGATAATTTGTAGAGGTTTTGTCCAGATTCAGAATTATTATGAATTTTGTCAGAGTCATAAACTATTATCATGTCATGGGAGGATCCTTTCTAGTGCGATCTAGCGGAAAAAATCAAATCTGTGAGATCGATTTATCTGTACAGTGTATCATAACATGTGAATGTGATGTGTGATAATTTGTAAAAGTTTTGTCTTGATTCAAAATTCTTGTGAATTTTCTTGTGTTTATAAATGAATTTTGTTTGTTCGTGCTTCCGCAACGAAAACAAAAATATATTGACTTCATTTCTGTATTGCGTTATTATTATTTATCTGTACAGCATATTATAATGTGTGAATATGATATCATAATGAGTGATAATTTTAGAAGTTTTGTCTAGATTCAAAATTCTTATGAATTTTCTTATGTCTATAAATGAATTTTGTTTGTTACTGCTTCCTCAGCGAAAAAGAAAACATTGACTTAATTTCTTTATTTCATTATTATTCTTTATCTGTACCACGTATCATGATGTCTGGTCATTTGTAAAATTTTGTCTGCATTCAAAATTCGCATGAATTTTCTTGGGTCTATAAATAAATTTTGTTTATTGCTGCTTCTGCAATGAAAAGAAACATATTGACTAAATTTTCACATTTCGTTATTATTCTCCAAAACAATCTATATTATCTATATAAGACTTGTATCTATCTAATATAAAGAAATTTCCTGCACCAACTGCTTTCACAATTA
Organism: Ophion slaviceki; assembly: GCA_944452715.1. NCBI lineage: Eukaryota > Metazoa > Arthropoda > Insecta > Hymenoptera > Ichneumonidae > Ophion > Ophion slaviceki. Next base: position 2,299,310 of record OX101786.1, on the reverse strand, counting down.
ATTTGATCCAATTACCGTTCCATATGAAGAAGAAAAGGGTGCTTCTTGCATATCGTACGGCACTGTTTTTAAATTAATTTGATCAAATTATCATATGAAGTAGCAAGGGGTGCTTTCTGCATATTGTACGGCACTGGTTCGTTCCTGATTTCAATTCGGTTCGGTGAAGAGCAGCGCCACCCTTCTCATCTGGATTTCCATGGACGTTTCTTCAACACTGCGTTCGTACTCCTTAGCTCTAGTCTTCTTGGAGCGTCCCATGAGTATAAAACCAAGTTTGGGTCGTCCGAAACCGCGAGCGTTAGCCGCCATATTGAAAAACGCTTTTTTGCAAATATCTCGGAAACGGTGAGTTTTACGTTGAAAATCGTAAGGGCCTTTTTTGTAGAGGATAAAATTTCCCATCTTTTTTATTTGAAACTTTTTTTTCTCTGTTGTTAATATTTGCCGAGATATAGTCGATTAAAAAAAACCAAGTTTTTGTTTTTGGAAAATATCTCGATAATTTTCGGAAAAATGAAAAAAAATGTAATTGTCAAAGTTGTAGAGCATGAGTAACGTATTACCCATTAATCGCTGTTTTTCTTTACCTGACAGCAACTTTCATTGCGCTCAGCAACTATTGATTTTACAAAAAAGTTTTATACAAAAATTGTAGAAAATTTTATGCTGTACAACTTTGATTATTACATTTTTTTTCTTCGTATTTCCGAAAATTATCGAGATATCTTCGGAAAATTATCGAGATAGATTGATTAAAAGCTGTGAGCATATCGGTGCTGCAGTTTGTTACATTTATTCCTTCGCAACCTCCAGATCCAAAAACGAGCACTATATATTCGACTACTTGCTGATGGTTCCCAATTTTTGTCGTGTACGCTAAAGGAATTTGGTATTAGTTGAATTTTCCAATGGACATTTTCTAATGGAACATTAAATGGAAATTCGTAAATGGATCAAATTCTGTTATCAAAGGATATGAATTCAAGAGAAATAGACCAAAAAATTATATTATTAAGACATTACGTTGCTCTGCAAATCACTATGCTTAAGTATTTTTTAAAATTGTTTTAGCTACCCACTGTTGCCGTTTTGTCTGTTTACAAGGAGCAAATGCTTTCAATTTTGACCACTAGAGGCGCAGCAGTCGAGTTGTACGTTCCCTATAAAAGTATTTCCGTCTCGAAGCGACATCAGCGAAATCGACACCACTTCCGGTATCGTTGTGTCTTCCTTATCGACGCAGGACGCATTTTATTTCGCAACACGCACCTATAAATAGCAACGAGTCGCACGAATCCTCTTTATCGACCGGCACTCCACTTTATTCTCGTCATCCCGGTACTTCCGGTTGCGACAAAAAAACTGTACAAACATATTTATATTTCCTTCATTCTTGTCCAATAAAACCGATCTCCACCTAAAAAAAAACCTTCGGCGTTTTCTCCATACACCGCCCTCTTTTCACTTACCGACCGTCGGTAGCGGGCGAGGCTTCGCGCGGCCGCGCTACCGTCGCAACGATCACGCGCACGCGTCTACTCCCGATGCGCCAGATCGATGCGCCTCCGACAGGTCGTTGCACACCGCACAGTGGTTCGAACTGGTTCGAGGCACGACAAACTCGAATCTCGACTAGGCATTCGAGACTCTGCGTTCGGCGAGTCTGGTCGTACGTTTAATCACTTCGAATCACGTCATTCGTTACAATCGCGCGTTACGCGAGCTTCCATTTTTTTGTTCTTTTTCAACGACAGTCCAAAATGTTTCGTCACTCGTTGTTCCTGCTGTTATGCACCCTAGGGTTCTCGTACGGTGAGTCACATTTATCGACACGTATTATTGCCAATCAAGAAATGTCCGTCTCGTGTTTGGACCATAGCGGCAATCCGAGCGGTGAATTGAAGGGGGGGGGGGGGCTATGGCAGTTGCTTCGACTGAGAAACCTTTGTCCGCGAATTCGCAGAAACTTCGCGACTCGTGACTCACTTGCGATATGCACGTGTGGGTGTGTGTGTGTGTGTGGGTATGTGTATGTGTATGTGTGTATCTGCGTAAGGATGTTCAGCTTCCGGCCTTATCTATTCTGTCAGCGAAGATGTCAGGATGGAACACGAATATGATCAAAAAATCGCATGCGAATGCACGGTTGTTACGTACAATTGTGGCTTGAGCTTTATGTAGGGAAAAAAATTCCGCGCGACGAGGCGCGTTCGCGTATTCCTCCATTGTCCTTCAACGAGAACCACGTTAAAAATACATTCACTTTTATTAAGGTGGCTCGTAAGATCCACGAAAATTCGGGCATCTTTTTGTCCTCGCGGAATTTGACATTCTCGAGGATCGCTTCGTCTACTTTGGCCAAAACTTTTATTTTCGTTACATCGAAGAACAATGCATTTTTGTTTTTCGTACATTTGAAAAACGAATCTTCATCGTTGTTTACAAAAAAAGTTAGTTTTTTACTTATGATAAATGTATTCTTATTGTTACATTTTTTAAAATAAATGTTTATTTTGGTCATGTCAAACAATTGATTACATTTTTAAAAAGGGATTTTTATTTTTGACACATTTTTTAAAACTTATTGTGGTGACTTTGAAAACACGTAAATTCTTTTTTGTGAGTTTCAATTCATTTATCCTGTTATTTTCAATTTAATTTATACTTTAATATTCTCCATTCAATGTATACTTTATTGTATTCGTTGTTTCGATTCAATCAGTACTTTATCGTTGTTTAAAAAAAATGTTTGCTTTTTTTTCCTTGTACATCTTTTTAATCTTTCGGTGAATAATCTTTATCAATTTACGCTGATGAAATTACGTTTGCTTCAATCATTTCTCGGTATTTCCGATTTTAAATTGCCTGCGGATGGGCTCGAGAAGCCGATAAATAAAATCGTCGAAAATCGTCGATCTCAGCGCCCATTTATTATCCTTTTGTCGATTCTTCTAACAAACGACACTTAAACTTAAAGAAAATGAACATATTTTATGAGAGTTGTGATAAATAATATAATACATTGCAACAGAGTTTCATTGTTCGAGAAGAAAAAAACTAGATACGAATAAACAGAAATAATACATTGGGAATCGTCAATTATGATTTTAAAAAAATACAAAACCATTAAACCCTTAAAATAAGAGATACAAAAATAAATAATATTCAAATATTATTGATTTCGAAATCTCGAAAATTATCCATTTATTATGTTTATAATTAAAATATATCAAAATACTATTAATTTTTGATAAATTGTATTCCCTAAAAATAGATCATATATTTATTATGATGAATAATATGTTAATACCTTTAAAATACCGTAAAATAAAAAATACTAAATTGCTAAAAAAATAAATAATAATAAATCCCAACAAACATAAACGAATATATTGGAGTATACAAATAGAAAACAAAGTATGCAAATGGAAGATTCCTGGGAAGAGAAGAGTATAAAGGGAAGAATCAAAGAAATAGGGGGAAATTTAAGGGGCCAGTCCACTTTGGAGCCACGAAAAAAGGCTATTTTCGCGATTTTTTTTGTTGAGGATTTTACAAAAGATATGAATATAAAAGTTGTTGGGCTTGATAAATAAAGTCTTGAAATACATAAAAACAAATTTTTAATTCATTTTTATTCATTTTTAAGTACAAAAACTATAATTTAACGTAACGTCTCAAAAATAGATGGGCTAGGTAGCTCCATCACAACTCGGCAACGTCTTGTCCGAAACAAAAAAATCAAAGTCCATTAGATTCAGTATGACACCAGCTACAAAATGCCCCCCGAATATAAAGTTTTATTAAAAAAATAAAAAAACGGCAGATGAAAAACGAAAAAAGTATTTAAAAACGCGTTTGAAGTTTATACTCTTACCTAAACTCAATCGGCGATTCCTGCACCGTACAAAATCCCTTCGTCTCATCATCGTGCTCATCACCGTCGATTTCTTCAAGTCTTGCTTGCTTTCGATTTTTTGAAATTTTCAAAGTGAACTGGCCCCTTAAGACGCGGAAATACCGGGAAAGGAGGGAACAAGGCATACGAAACATCCTACGTCGGTTTTGTAGAAAAGGGCGAGAAAATTTCGAACACATACTCGAAAGTGAAAAAATCGAAGAAAAAATAAATGAGGAAGTCGTAGATGGTCTGGAAGAATGGCAAAGAGAGTGCAAGGGGCTAGCAAGACGCTGACATGTAAAATGAATAGAGGAATGAAAGGGAAACCGATGAAAGAATGGTGTGAGTATGCGAGACTGTAAGCATGGTAAAAAGGTAAGCTCAAAGGAGAACAAATAAGGATCAAAGATGAATGTAAACAAATGACAAGGGAAACATGGAAAAGGATATTAATGTACGGGGGAGGGGGGGTGTAAAAACCTGCCAGGGAGATAAAAAACTGCGAACTATATTTATTATTTTTCATAAACAATACTTTAAGTAAATAATATATAGATTATAACAAGCAATATAGGAGTAGTAGTATTTTATCTCTTGTACACCCTTTTTAAGGGTGTTTACACACGTGCCCCTCCCTTCTCATTTACATAAATTATTTTACATTGGTTTTCTTATATCTACCCTAGTTGCTAGTTTTTTCAAATTGTCCGATTTAATCGCATAGCTGCGTTGCCGGTTGCATTTTCAGGTCCGCTTCTATTTTCTGATCAATTCCTAACCACCTGTGGTTTTCTAACAATTGCTCCGGTTTATTTACTATTTCTCGGTTTAGTTTTCCCTTAACTTCCCTATACCATTCCTGGATTCGCCAATAGGCCGTATAGACTTAGGGGCTTAGGGGCGGCAGATTTTAGAGGCACCTAAAAAGGCCTAGGTAAATAGAAGTGATTAAGATAGAAGGGGCGGCACAAAGTCAAGTGACCTATACTCCCAAAAATATCTCAAATTTTCAATGTCCTGCGTGCGTATTCTACATTTGGCGTCTACATAGCCTTGTTTTCCCGTCTTTTCCGACATTACCACATCTTGTCTTCGCCCACCTTTCTTTTGATTCCCCCCCCTAATCATCTTGCCCTCCTACTATTTTCCCAATCGAAGTGAATTTCTCGTTCAATTTTTATTTTTATGCTTCTTGCTATTTTTCTTTCCAGCTCCCTTACATTTCCATTTCATATGGCTTGCCAGATTGCCCCCTCACCTACGCTTTCCATTGCATCTTTTTTTCTTCTTTCCCCATTTTGGTGGGTTACCATTTGTAATTGCTCTTACTCCTTCCCTTAAGCATTTTTTAGGCCACGAATGTGATTAACCCTTTGAAGCATAGTGAGATACTGGTATGTCACCTACTTCCACTCTGGTTTTCTTGAATAAACATTTTTTTAGCGCATAACGACGAATGTAAATGTATATTTAGGATGTTAGGAGATCAATTGTTACTACAATATCACTATTTAAAAAAAACGTTTTTTAGACAATAAATGTAACTGTGCCTAATCTAGCAGGTAAACCATACACTAAAAATGAATTCAGAGACGTTTTTTGGATCGCTGATTACGAATTCGAGCTGAAAATCCAGAAATTCAAAATGTCAAATCCAATATCGCGGACCAAAACCAGAGATTTTACTGGAATTACTAAAACATCGGAGTTGCTCAATATGTTGATTCTGTTATACTGAATTTCTAATAGAATTACGCTTTTAGCATTACCCGGAGCTAACGGCGAGGACGTAGCGAGTTTCTAGTTCCATATTTTATTTATTTTTTTTTCTTTTCTATTTTATATATTTTTTATATTGTATATTATAATGTATTAATATATTTATTATAATATATAAATAATTTTAAATATTATTATAACCCAAACAAACAATTTTTGCATTTGTGGTCCGCCATATTTGATCCGCCATCTTGAATTTTCAAATTTTGAGTGCAGATTTGTAATCAGCGACCCCGAAAACCCCCGAGTACCGGCTTTCGCTTTCATCAAACGATTTTTGCATTTATGGTCCGCTATATTGGATCCGCCATCTTGAATTTCCAAATTTTGAGTGCAGATTTGTAATCAGCGACGCCGAAAATCCCCGAGTACAAAGTTTTGAGCTGATTGCACGTAAGGAAAAATATATGCTTCAGAGGGTTAAGACGTATTTATCTATTTCCGACATTTTCAATATCAACAGACCACAATTAATTTTCAATTGATTCAAAAAAGTCTCTCAACAATTATACAGATACGACGTTTAATTATGAGGAATTATTTCTTTATCATTTCAAGTAGATACCTTGCGGCCCTTTTCCATACAACTTCCATTCCACTCCAATATAACAAACAATATTTCTATTCTAACAACCAATACACCAAGAACTTGAAAAAAGCAATACGCCTCCGAAGTAACTTTCGTGGTGGCGCCGCGCAACGGTTGCCGGCGGCAAAACTTAGATTGGCGCATGGCGGTTAATTCAAACCGGTACAAACACGAAAGAGCTAGGCTTGAGATCTCACATGGTGAATGGAATGTGCTTGTAAATAAAGTAAAATAGTGTAATGGGACTAATAACGATTACTTGCGGTTTTCAATGTGTCCTCATGAATTCCTTTCGCCCTAAAAGCATATCTAGAGGTATGTGACAGATGGAAAGTTAATGAAATTGCGTACATTGGCTGCACACAAATTATTTTTCTTGCCATACAGCAAAATTTCTGTTTAAATTATTGTTTGCGTCGGAAATTTATATAAAGTATGTTGTAAAATAGGCAGAAAACTTTACGATAGTCATCGTGTATCGGACGTTGTATTTATAATATTTGTTTACTCTGTTTTTACAACGTAAACGTTACACGCGGTACTGTCATTCGCGCAAACACCTGTTTTAAATGGCGACCGTCATACTGCACTAGCGGACGAAAACCAATCTTAGTCAAAACTCGCCGCAAGGGCTGCGCCACTAGAGTTACTTCGGAAGCGTATAGCCGTCGAAATGTTCCAAATGCCCTATTTTATCGCGTATTTCCGTAAACTTCAAAACCCCATAACTTTTACCCATACTTTAACTCAAACAAACCCAATATAAGCGTCGAAATGTTACAAAATGTCCTATTTTATGACGTGTTTCCGCGAACTTCAAAACCCCATAACTTTTTATGGGGGGGGGGGGGGATTTCCGCTTCCGCCGACTGTATATCATCATTTATAACCCAATAAAATAGAAAATAGGACAAAAGAAATTAGGCTCATTTTTCGGAAAAGTCACTTATCTAAAGAATTACCAAAAAAAACTTTAAATGTCAGCTTACCTACTTATTGACACATCGAAAGATAAGAGCAAAAAGCACAACCTAACACTCCTAATAATACATCTAATATCCTACGCATTTCACATTTTTTTTATTTTCCGCTGTTTTCAGGAATGGATTGCAACTTGGGTCAGAGCAAGAATTTTCTTGATCGCTACATAAACTCTTGTCCCGGTCCGTTGCAGGATGACAGCAAAAGTTATTGCTGCTACCGCTTATCCGACGAGACTTTCTACTGCTGCGACGCCGAGGAGTTCGCCATCAAGACAGGGTACCGTCTTCGATATGAAGCCAAAAAAAATCGACCATTCGCAAGCCTCTTTCGGACCACCTGACGATACGCAACGCGTATTCTCTTCTGTTTTTCAGACTCGGCATAATCGTACCGGCGGTGATCGCCGTTGTGATGATCGTAATGTTCATCATTTTCTGTATTTCATGCTTGTGCTGCAGCTGCTGTCCGTGGTACAGAAGACGTCACCGCGGCACTGTCTATGGCAGTAAGCGTCTTTCTTTGATTTTCCTTGGTTCACTTAAGTTATTTTTCTTAGCCGACGATCGAAAACGATTTCATTCCTCTTTTCCGCTTGTTTTTTTTGTCTCTTCCTGGGTACGTTTAGCCTGCATAGCCGGGTGAAAAAAATCATTTCGCGACTTCGCGAATGCGAATGAAGTCGCAAAAAAAACATCTTCTATACCGAATGAGGCAACAACTATTAGCAGACTTTTTTTCTAAGTTATCAGACGTGGGAGAAAATTTCTGCCACGAAAGTTGCATAGTTCGAAGAGCGTCGTCGAGTAGTGGCTACGAGGTTCATCCAGGTGGCGCTTCGGAGATTTTAAGGTCGTCCCCGTTGCTTTAAATGAGTCCAATATTTTTTCCAAAATTTTCAGAATTTTATCAAGGAACTGAAAATCCACATTTCAATTTTCAAGATCATCGATCAAGTTTTAGTATAAAAAATCGATTTTGTTACATTTCCCGTAATTTGAGGGGCTCCATTTACCTAAAGCAGCGGTTCCTAACCTTTTCAGTCTTGTTGCCCCTATGACCTATCAGGGAAACTTATTTTTCGTTATGCTTTTTAAGAGTGTACATGCAGCGGGGGAGAGCGCTAGCCACGTGGCACTGATCTGCAATTTTATCACCTACATACGGGGTCCTCAAAATTACCAGCCTTATTGCCCTCGCGGGGCTACCCCCTAGGTTCGGAACCCAGGACCTTGAGGCCCGCAAAAAATGGCCAAGTTCCTAATTTTTTTTCTGGAAAACTGTTGGTGAGAAAGAAACGCATTTTTTTATGAGATATCGAGAGCCTTAAAAAAATCAACAAAAAGTGCAGAAAATAAAAAAAATGGCCGCCGGCAGATGATGTAATTTTTTTCGCGACGTTTGGCGGTCGACACCAGCTTAAACCGTCCATCTGAAATCTAAAAACCAAACCGGTTATTCAAGCTAATAATAAATACGAGGAGTTTACGATCGTTAATTTTTTGCATCATTTTTTTAAACAACATGGCGATGAATCGAACTCGAGCATACAAAATATATGAAAAAGGTCATCATTTTTACGTACCCATTAAAAAATGAATGATTTCAATCCTCAATACGTGAAACTGGGTCGTTTTTGTCCTGCCCAAAATAATTTTCTTCGCAGGTTGCTTAATATTTAATGGAAAAAAATATTAAAAATACGAAAGAAAAAGATATTTTCCCTTGAAAAGCACGGCCTACAGATTGAGCATGAATTTCTTCAGATTTTTTTCATTGACGATTGTTGGTTTGGTAGTGCAAAAACGAAAACGACCCAGGTTCACGGGATTAAGGTGCCTCAAATACCTTCACGGATTGAGGGTTTAAAAAGTGAGATCGTCAACTACCTTCAAATCTTTCTCACCGTATCTCCTGTAATTTTGGAAACAATCCATCAATGGCTCTCGAGACATGTCCACCGACTTCGAAAACAGTGTTTGGAGAATGACGCGTTTAAAGTTTGGAGTATGCAAAACCTGGTTTTATGTTTATTTTTTAATGAAAATCGGACAAAAAAGATACTTTACATAACAATATATTAATTCCACTGTAAATTGATGAAATTGTTTCCATTTACTGGGAGGTACGAAGTTGTTTTCTTTTTTTCGGCGGAGCCCCAAGGCTCCGCGGAGCACACTTTGAGTATGGTGGCTGTAGCTAATTCAATTTTAAGAATATCTCAATGAAATTTTCAGGGAATATAGCTAAAAGGTGATACTTTGGAATAAAAAGATTTTTGGAAAATGCAATTTTCTCACTCACCTGGGTCGATGTAGCCCGTTAACAATGTTGGGTATCAAATTTCATGAAAAAATATTAATAAATAAATAAGTTGTAAGAATCTCGTGAGGGACCTTGGAACGTGACGGGCGCAACGCTGTACTTGATTTTGGCCATCCGGTTGATCTGAAAAATGAAAACGAGTTTCTTTTTCTCCAAATAGATAAGATTGGCTAAGACTTGACCGGGCTTTTCCTGTTATCGTGTGTCAGTCGTTAAAAGAAAAATTGGATTTTTTTTCTTCGTTTTTTCGGCGAAAATGACATCGTTGATAAGTAATGAAAGAAGTTTTTAAAGAAAAACGTCGGTCAAGACTAAACTATTACTATACTAAATAAGTGTACAAAATTTCAAGTCAATCCGTTTATTAGATGTTGAGAGTTCGCGAACACAGTTTTGAAATACAGTTTCGAGAAAAACGCGTGTAAAGTTTTACTAGCAGTTCTATCGCTGTAATAATCGGTTTACCTTCAATCTCGGATTCCTGCGCCGTATCAACCTCCTTCTTCAATTAGAGTTGCCTCAAGCAACGCACAAGTGTTGGTCAATTTCACAGTAGCCTAACTCCTTAATCGATTCATGGCTAAAAACATTGACTTATCTTTTTTATCGATTTTTTATACCACATCTTGATCGATCATCTTGAAATGTGACATGGGCACTTATTTTTAGTTCCTTGACGAAATCATGAAGAAAAAGACAGTGGTTCCGTTTTATAAAAAATGAAGGCGACTGAAATCTCCGAATCGCCTCCACCTGGATAAACCCCGTAGCCACCGATTCGTAGACCCCCTTCGAAGTATGCAACTTTAATGCTAAAAGTTTTTTCCTTAGTCTGATAGGTTGGACAATATTTCTACTGCTAATAGTTTGTTGTCTAGTCTTGTATAGATTAACTTCTAAATCGTTTTTATTAAGACGTGTTTATTTATTTCAGACATTTTTTATTTCTATATACCGCAATTATTTTTCAATTGATCTAAAAAAGCCTCTCAACAATTATACAGATACGACGTTTAGTTATGAGGAATTATTTAGTCGAATTTCGTGAAATTCTTCCGTAATATTTTGGTTCTCGAATTATTCTCGATCTCGCCGTATATTATTTCATATTTGCTGTAAACTTGACATTTTTATTTCCATTGGACCCTGTCGATGACTATTTCGAGCTGAAGATTTATTTTGCACCTTTTGCTAGATTTCCAACTTTCCCAACGTACTGTCTCCAATGTACCTTGACTCTCCTCGTGCTTGTTTATTTTGTCGCCACACTTGTTTTCCCATCGCACACTATCGTCATTCTCCGGTTTCGACTCTGACTGGCATACCACTAAGTCCACTCTTCTGCCTGTGCGGAACAAAAAAAAATCGGAAATTTCGATGATTCACGCTGGAAGAAAAATATTGCAGGATGACTTGATTTTTCTTTACAAAGTAATCAAAGTTGAAAGAATTATTTCAAATCCGTAGACTATCAATTTCCGGCGTATCAATGTTTTATTTAAAAATGTACAGCTTATTAATATCTAACGTTCTAAATTTTATTATGCAATATATCATTTTAATCAACAAATGGAAATATAATTATTCGTTATCACGATATTATTTTAACGTGTGTAAAATATCCACGTCTGACGTGTTAATATTTCGATTGGAAAGTTCATGAAATATTGAAATTCGTCATGCTAATATTTAACCAACAATTTTGCAAGATCAATATTTTACATGTAAATTTTTTGTGAAAGAAATATATATTTATATATAAAATATTAATATCTGGCCGAATGATATTCTATTGAAAAAATGCATAAAATATAAATACGTGTCATATTAATATTCGATGACAAAAATGTATAAAACATCGACATTCGCCGCACGAAATTTACCTCAGAAAAACGTATTGCAAAAAATCTTTCAGCGCCGAAGCGCAACATTTGTTAGTTTCCACGATTGGACCAATCTTCTTCGTTTTTTCCCTATAATTCTTCATTATCCAATTTTATTTTATTTTCTGAGTCCCAACCCGTACCTTTGCGGCTTTTTAGGTATTGCCCTTCCCAATTGAAGCCTTTCCTATCGCTCCCGATCCGCACTTCGCCAATCTACCCCTCCTGATCGCATCTTCGTGTGCCGTGGGTACGGAGAAAACTCTGGAAAACCCGTACTGGTAAAGGCTCCATATTCTTCTGATTCTCTGCTGCACAGACTTTTTTAAACTCAAGTGTCTATACCGAGTTCTTAGAAGTATTGCCCTTGCGCTGACTGGTTGATGATGATCTTTGCTTAGACTTGACCGAGCTCTTTTTGTTATCGTGTTTCTATAATAATAAACAAAATTGAACTTCTCTTTTCGATTTTTTGACAAAAAATTACATTGTTAATAACTAATAAAAAAATGTTAAGAAACGTCGTTCAAGACTAAATTACTACGACACTGAAGAAGTGTACCAAACTTCAAGTCATTCCGTTTATTAGATGCCAAGAAATCGTGTACACCGTTTGAAAAACATACTTTCGAGAAAACTCGTTTAACCCTTTGCGGCATAGTGTAACGCTGGTGTTACACCTAATTCAATTCAGATTTCGGCGATTGAAAAGTATTTTTAAATTAAATATGGCGCTTGTAAATGCGTTTCAAGGTTCCTAGGACTTCAATAACTACTAAAACATACCTATTAAATTTTTATTTTTCACGTAGCGGGTGTCATCAATAACGAAAGTGCAAAAAAACGTGCACGTAAAGAAAAATGTATGCTTCAAAGGGTTAAAGTTTTACCAGCAGTTCTATCGTTGTAATCATAAGCTTACCTTCAATCTGCGACTCCTGCACCATATATTGGACCTTCCTCTTCAATGGGGTATTACACCCTTTTTTGAATGGTGTCTCAATTTGATCCTTTGGTGGTAATAAACTACTAGAATTGTCATTTCTATTCTAGGAATTCGACAAGTGCCATAAAAATGCATTTAAATTTTACATTTCAAATTTCCTTGCATAGTAAACATCGACGCTGCGCCAACTCTGAATACGAAAATTTTTTTGGTCAAAAGTGTTATAATCCCTATCATTGGTGTGTTGTTCCTAAATGTAAGAATACTAGTGTAAAAACACCGGGAAAATTGTAGATTAAAATGCAAATTGATATAAATATAAGGAAGACTCTGTTAAAACTTGCGAGAAGAGATCCAAAGTCATAGTCCATAAAAACTCATTTGTTCTTTTTTGAAGTACAGATAACTATTTGAAAATTTGCAATTAACTATGACAAACGAGAATATATAGTCGTTGACGCTTCCTTTGTTTACTATGTCAATGACGTCACGTCGGAATCCATTATGGTATGCCATGGCGGCTACCGTTTCGCATGTTCGTTGAACAGATAGAAAAAGTTTTTTTTTCAATGAATTATAAAATTTATTTTGTGAGATTATAAATGAAAACCAACATTATTTGAATGCTTATTGCGAAAAATACCTTATTTATACATTCTTAGTATTTTTCTTACATAGTGTGAAATACCATATTTGAGTTGCCTCAAGCGACGAACGAGTTTTCGATATTTTCACAGTAACCTATCCCCTTGACCTATATCAGCTTTTTTTCTGATTCCCAAATTTTCTCAACAGTTCTCTGCTTTTGTTCTACAGTTCTCACATTCTCCCAATAACTATGAATCTTTTCTCCCCCTAATTCTCAAATTCTCTATTTAATTCTCTACTTATCTTCCCTCAATGTTTGTCGAATCCTCTCGGCTGTACTCTGCATCTCTCCGTACAATTCCCAAAGTCCCTCTATAAGTATTTTTTACCTTTACCTATAATTCCAAAATTCTTGCTACAATTCACTTTTCTTCTGTAATACTCGATTTTGTTTTTTCCCGGAGTTCTCTGCGCAATAATTCATTTTATTCTCTCGACAATTCTCCAACAAAATATAATCAACCAACTACCTTGTTACTACAAACGTTTTTTTTTATTAAAAACAACATCTATAGCAAGTAGCCTAGGGTAAAAAATCATCCCGCATGTCTCAACATTTGAACGTTTTGTTTCCAGGACCCCCCATGGCTTAAACACAAAAAAGCAATCATACCATTCATCGAATTGGCTTCAAAACGCTTGATGTCACAAAACTAAGTGTGCGTGCATATATATATATATATATATATATATATATATATATATATATATACGCGCACATACGCCGCTCTGAAAATTACAAGTATACACGACACACATATATATACATTTACATATATACTTAAGCGACATAGAGATCGTGAAAAATTAACACTTAAGTGCTTCTATCTTCGCCGGATATCGGCAACATTCCAAAAGTATTATAAACACGCGGATATATATATATATATATATATATATATATATATATATCGTTTAACAAATAAGCACTGAAAATTGTATAGTGACGATGTGACAAAAGTATAACAGGCAAAAAAGAGAAACCAGTGAATAAAAAATTCACATCGTCTCGAGCAAAGTTCCACGTTTTTTAAATTAATTTGCCGACTGACGTGTAACAAAAACTATTGAGAGGTCCGCATTAAAAAACAAAACGCAGCAGGCTGTGCGCGCGAGTGCGGCATAATTTTATTTTTATATACATATATGGAAAAAGTTAAACACTAATCGTTAGTCGCTTCCGACACACTGTTACGTACCGAAGTTGTGTAAAAGAAAAAGAAAGAAGAGACAGGGCAACTAAAAAATTCAAGCACATTGCGCCGACGCTAGGAACGAAGCGAAGGATAGCAAAGTGTACGATTTGTCTCCTCCGCCAATTTCCTACGGATCCGTACTTCGCCAACATAAAACATATAATATAATATAATATATATATATATATTTTTCTTCTAACGCTCCAGAACTGTAACAACGCGTTTTTTGCTCTATCTCGCCAAATATTTTTGACATTCCATCTTCTTTGTTTTTTTGTGCGTGTGCTTTCTCTTTTTTTCTATTTTCCTTGACGTTTTTGTACCGAAAGTTTATAAAACGCGGGAGGCCATGACTCCGCGACACTATATACGCAATAAATCACTTGTAAGAAAAATTTCGTGAGAACTGTTTGAATCTTCGATCCCACCCCCCCCCCCCCCCCCCTGTTGCGCTGTGACCGAACATGGGCATTTCCCGAACGAAGATCGGGTTTAACGATTTTATTTCGTTGTTTTTTTTCACCGCAGAGAACTTGAGGTTGTAAAAAAAAAGAAAAAAATTGCACGATTTTCATGCACGAAGATTGCTAGTTTTTTTATTTGGAGTATCTTTGTTTAATTTTATTTTTCATACCAATTTTTATGGTAACTTAATTAGCTGCACATAAAAAACAGTATTACCAAATATTTCGTTCAAACAATGCTCATCTTTGGTTAGAGTCAAAACCTTGCATCGTGTTCCCGCATCTCCATAAACGCACGTTGGTATGACAGTATTTTGATGTTTACCTATTCAGTCCTAATATTTCCGTCTAGAACTGCATCCTTTACACGTAGAAAAAAATTACCTGTAGAGAGCGGACGTGGGAGAGATATTTGAATTATTCTTTCGTATAAATAAATAAATAGATACTTTCCTCTACCGAAAAATATAAATAAATTAATTATTGTATTTATGTGAAGATGGCTAAAAAAAGTAGCTGGGAAAAGTATTAAA
The DNA here is from genome assembly GCA_944452715.1 of Ophion slaviceki. Lineage (NCBI taxonomy): Eukaryota > Metazoa > Arthropoda > Insecta > Hymenoptera > Ichneumonidae > Ophion > Ophion slaviceki. The sequence goes on along the minus strand of OX101786.1, from coordinate 2,284,062 downwards.
GTTATTCAAGTCGTCGGTAGAAATCGAGGATAAATATGAGAAATACTTTCTCTTTTGCCTAAAATAAAATAGTAAATAAAATAATTTTCCCCATGAGCGGGGATGAAGTTTTCGTTTAAGAAAAAGAATAGAGTTCCGTGACTTGTCTACCGGCAGAACAAAATAATAATGTCATTTTTACTTACATTCGCCGTTTAAAAAAAAATATGTATGTACATCGACTATATAATAATATATATAAAATGCAAGCAATAATATATATATATATATATATATATATGTTACAATTTAAATCCGTTTTCAGTTTAAACGAGTTTTCCCTAGTAAAAACTAGCCCTTACTAATCGCCTTAGTTACACCTAATTTTTTCGTACTAAAAACTAGAATTTACCGATAAATGTTATTTGAATATTAGTTACAACTGATTCTCCTGAGTCTCCACTGATTCATATCGTTACAACTAGTTTGGTTGGGTTTGTTAGTTAAAGTTAGGGAGTTCGTTAGTTAGCTAGTTAAAACTAGTTTATACTAAATACTGATTTTAGCTAAGAAATACCTTTAAGTAAAAACTAACTTTAGCTAAGAACTAGTTTCAACTGAAAACTAATTTGAGCTAAGAACTAGTTTTAACTAAAAACTCATTTTCGCTAAGAACTAGTTTTAACTAAAAACTAATTTTAGCTAAGAATTCGTTATAACTAAAAACTAGTTTCAGCTAAGAACTAGTTTTAACTAAAAACTAATTTTAGCTACGAACCAGTTTTAACTAAAAACTAACTTTAACTAACATTCAAATTTGTTGATCCGTCAATTCTAGTTCTCGCTACGAAAAACTAGTTGTAACGAAGGTGTTCAATCAGTACTAGTTTTTACGAAGTAAAACGCATTTCAACTGAAAACGGGTTTTAACTGTAACATATAATATATATATATATATATATATATACACTTTGCGTGTGTGTATACATATATGTATACACACACGCACACTAGGGTGCATCGAAAAATAAATCGTCTCTTAATCTTTCAAGGAATATTATCGAATAAAAAGACTTCAAGCTAAAATCATAGACCTCATTTGAAAAATATCAATTATTTGTTCACTTGTTTCAATTTGAACGGACAGTTAATTTCCTGTACAAATTTAATGAGGGAAACAATTATTCGGCGCTGCGACGTAAACGTGAGTTAGAAAACTCACATTCAGCATGTGTTTTTCTTATACCTGATATTGTTCAAAACGCTAAGAGATTATTTCTTTACACACCCTCATATATTCACCCACACATACATACAAACATACATATATATATATATATATATATATATATATGTATGTATGTATATGTATATGTATATGTATATGTGTGTATATATATATAGCAAAACTACCTAAACTGTTTACTCAGATACACATCATTTAGGCAACGTTAATGTTCCGTTGACACATTTTAGCTCTTGTCACTTTGGTCACCAGGGGATGGTACTTCATGCACGTGCCATTCAACCTTCGGACCGTTTTTATCTTAAAAAATCAAGAATACACTATCGACACTTGTCAGTATGTCTGCATAATAGAAATTCAGAAAACATAAACTGTAATTGTTGTAAAAAAATGATTGGAGATGTTCGATTTTGGAAAAGTGAGCATTTTATATAAAATTCATCCGGGTCAAAATGACCCAGTGTGTCAACGGAAGGTTAATACCGTAATATATACAAATGCGTGTATAAAATAATATACCTACCGTACCTGAATGCCGGGTGTCCCAAGCAAAGTGTCACAAGCTGCCACCCCAGAAAATACGCACTGCAACGAAAACTATTTCGAACAAAAGTTGTTCAGTTCTGAGGGGGAAAAAAGACAGGAATCTCAGTTTCACCTTGGGTGCAACTGCCAGGGTCGTGTGAAGGTCAACTTCAATTTTTAAAAATAAAAACGCGCATCCGAGTCTCAGTTCGAGAAGTACTCGACGAAAAAGAAAACTTATTCACACTGTTTGAAAAAGCTCTCAAGCTGTACAATAATACACAATGAACAATGTGGCTTTTTATTTAGGGTCCAATTCAACCTTCACACGATCTTTCTTCTCCAAAGAACAACCCTCATTTGCAACAATTTTCACACCGCGGAGCTGCCGCGTCTGGCAGCTCGTTACACTTCGAATTGGACACCCTGTAGAAGGGCGAGATCGCTCCCTCGAATGGGCCGTAATCAATAAATTGTTGCAGAAGTTCAGGGACCGAACGTCATTCAGGTGATACAGCCACCAGAGCACAACACGCAGACGGTGCCTCAAGTTAACCACAACGCCTACGCGTACCCTGCCAATCAAATGGGTAATTTTTTCGCCTCAACTATTGTTTCTTTGTTCCGCACTCGGAAAATTTTTAATTTTTTTTTGATACTTTTTTTCATTGCTGAGCTGCAAAAAATTGGGTCAGAAAAAGTTGAACGTTTTTCCATTTCCATTAAAATTCACGTGGACAAACCTTTTTGAGGAAGGGGGAAAAAATGCTCGTTGCCGATTTATGGTTGGGCTGCTGCCTCGTAATTTTTCTCGTAAGCCGCAACACCTACACGCACCCTGCCAATTAAATCGGTCGCTTTTTCGCCTCGGATAATTTTTTTTTGCACTACGAAGGATGTAAATATTTTTTTCACTTTTTCTTTATTGCTGAGCTACGAACAATTGGGTCAGAAAAAGTCGAACGTTTTTCCATTTCCGTTAACGGGTTACACCTAGTTGGCGGCCGGAAAAAAGAGGTCTTTTTGTGAATTTTTTTTGGAAAATGGGTGCAGGTTTTTAACTTTTTTTCATAGTAAAGTATATAATTTCAAGTATGTTTGACAATTTTTTTTGTTGGGAAATTTTTATACCCGACGAAGATACAGTAAAATGAATTTAGTTTTTGTACCGTTTTATCTAGTCTTTAATCGGAGGATTTAATGAAATAATGATTTTTGAAAAAAATGGTCGCTGATCGAAAGTGATCGTCGAAATTTCGATGAAAAAAAACTATTTTTCTTGATATAAAAAAAGTATGCAATGAAAAAAAATTCTTCGATTAAGGACTGCCTTTTGATATGTAAAAAATGTCTGTGTAATTTGAAGCAGATCGGTTTAGTTTTTTTTTGAGATATTTTGGTCACCGATTCTGAAAAAAGTAATTCCGAGAAAAACGCGCTTAAAGTTTCGACATGTAACGGTAAAGCGGTAAGCGGACCTACCTGTAAACGCTCATAACTCCCCCAATTTTCAACGGACCGACTTGAAATTTTCAAAGAATATTTTTGAAAGATTATATTATAAGAATCCGACGAAAACGAAAAATCGATTTTTTTTTAATTTTCAACTAGTTGTAACCCCTTAAAATTTACGACAACAAGGCTTCCGCTTTGAGGAAGAGGGAGAAAAAAATGCCCGTTGATTTATCGTTGGTCCGCTGACTCGTAACTTTTCCTCTGTTGATACAGCGATGCCAAGCCACGGTCAGCCACCGCCTCAATACACGAGCGAGGCGTACGTCAAACAGGCAGCCTACAATCCGACCTACGGCCAATAATCGAACGCGTACACGTGATGGAACTTCGCCAGCCGTATTAACGTGCATTTAAACGAGATTTGTGATTTGTTGGCGAGAAGAGTTACGTTTTTTTCTTTCGTGTGTTGCTCTTTGACGAAGTCTCGAATATTTCCGGTCAGAGTTGCAAATAAGGCAGGTTCGACTTTGTCGTTCGTTCAGCAGTGGGTAGTGGAGACGTCGACAATTCTTTAGATAAGTCACTTTTCCGAAATATGAGCCTGAAACTTTTGTTTTGCTATTTTTCATTTATTGTGTTATAAATAAATATTCAGTCGGTGGAAGATGACATTTTTCATTGACACATTTTTTACGAGCAAAAAATTGTTAAAAATAATTTCGAATTTTTCAAAAACCCAATAAATAAGAAAATAGCAAAAAAATAATGTTAGGCTCATTTTTCGGAAACGTCACTTATCTAAAGAATGACCAAAAAATTCTTCCTCCGTGGTTTTCGTTCACGATATAACGTACAATTGTTTTCCTTCCTACTGCCTCGTTCACCGAAGTACGCGGACTGTTCCATTGCTCGTCAGCTCAATAACGGATAATGGTCGGAACTTCATCCATTGCCCTCAACTATGAGATTGGGTGACGGAGGCACTTTTTTTACATTATTTTCGCGATACCGCCGGCGTCCCGCGTTTCGGAACGATCCAAACAGTGTCCATACTCGTGCGAAATCTGCCAAAAAATGTCTTTGGTGGAAGCAGCCATTGTTGTTGCCATGCGATCAATTTGGAGAATATAAGGAATCTTTTCACGAAAACAAAGAAAAAACAATTACTTCTCGCATCTACTTGTGTCAGGGCGCGTTGGAGGAAAAATAATTCAAGCCCCTCGAACGGTAGTAGGCGCATTCTTGCGAAATTTTAACTCTATCGCCAGTCCAAGGAATAGCGCTCGATATTTTCCGTCTTTGGTTGAGTTGCACGAAAATGATTGCTCTTCATTTTCGGACCTGGATTACTGAACGACTTAGTAGTGTCTAGAAAGTTTTTGATATACGGAAAATTCTTGATATTTAAAGACAAAAAATTGTATTTGGAAATTTATTGATATCTAGAAAATTCTTGATATTTGAAAAATTGTTAATTTTTGGTAAATTATTTTGATGTTTGGAACCGTCTTAATAATTGAATTGAAGAAAGAAAAAAAAGAATTGAAAAATTCTTGATATTTGGAAACTTGTTAACATTCGGAAAATTCTTAATATTTGGAAAATCCTTTATATTTAGAAAATGTGTAATTTTTGTCAAATTATTAATATTTGGCTTATTATTAACATTTGTCAAATCATTAAAATTCGGCAATTTCTCAATATTTGGCAATTTTTTCATATTTGGCAATTTCTCAATACTTGGAAATTTCTTAATATTTGTAATTTCATTAATATTTGTCATATCATTAATATTTGGTGAGTTCATAATATTCATCAAATCGTTAATATTTGTCGAATTTTCAATATTGATCGAAGACTTTCTTCATAATCTCGCCATCGTTATTTTTGCACAAATTTTGCATTGCAACGAAAAAAAAATTGAAAATGTCAGTTCCACGAGTTCCCTTCCGGATTCCTAAAATATAAATTAGTCGTAAAGTTCTTCAAGTTTGAACGTCAGGAGTAAGCTTTCCGAGAGAGGTAAATTGGGGGAAAAATTGCTGAGCGTCACGACTTGGACTCAAGTGAGAAGGCTCAAATTTTGCACGAGTTTTCTTTTATACCGAATACTATTGTTTGAATAGGTAAAGGATGATTTTGTTTTCGACATACTCCGATATATTTCATGTATCATATACCATATATAATAGTAGGGCGCAAAGGACGTAACGGAAGTATTTTCTTGAACTGAAAATATAAAACAAGAACAAACGAAAAAAAAATAACAGAAAACTATGTTAAATATATTTTCTTTATCGATTCTGTGAGTTATTTTTTTTGCTACACAATATGTACAATTTTCGACGTTCCCGCGTTAATTCGTTCTCCCGCAAACACACGCCCGAAATACTCTCGGGACACGCACCATCGCGATAGGTCGTCATTTTCGGACAATTCCAATTGCCCCGACGAACAACATTGTCGCGATACTTTGGACAATGAATCTAACGATCAGTGTGTACATATGTAATAAATAGGGTCGAGAATTCGTCGACTTTGATTTTTTTTCTTCTGTTTCTCTCTTCTTATCAACTAATTCAAACAAGTTAGTCTATTCGAGTCTCAGGGATATAATATCTTCCGATCCACGGACTAAATTAGTGAGCAATCTTCTCGAGAAAAGTGGGAAAAAAGAGCCGAGTTCTCGCAGCTGATTGATAGCTCCAAAGTTTTGAACATTCGCGCAAGGCGCGCGTCGCTCTACTACATGACAATCCACATTGACTATTCTTTTTTTTTTACGCAACTTGAGTATGAAAAAGGAAAAATGAAATTGTCTACGCAATGTACAACGTTTAAACAAATTTTCATTAAAAATGTTGATAAACGAGAAGAGGGCTTTTGTTATTGATCCGAAAATTCGTCAATTTTTTCATCATACAGTAATCAACGAATAAAAATATCGAGAACAATTATTTTCTTTTCTACAATAGTTACGTTATAAAAACCTTATAAATAATTCGTTTCATTTTTATACATTAATTGGTTGTTTTCTCATACAATAATCAATAAAAATCTCGCGAACAATTTCTTTTTATTTTGCATAATAATTAATTCATAACGCCCCAACGAATAATTCGATTAATCTCCCTACGGTAATTCTTGATTCAAATACAACGTTTGAACCTATTTTTATTTAAAATGTTGACAAACAAGAAAAGGTTTTGTTTGTTATTGATTAAACAATTCGTTCATTTTTTTTAATGCGGTAATTAATAAATAACAATATCAAATATAATTATTTTCTTTCCTACAATGATTAACTAATCAAAACCCTACGATTAATTCCTTTGTTTTTCATACAATAATTAATAAAAACCCCACGAATAATTCGTTATTTTTTTATACAATATTTATTTAATTTGAAAAAACGGTGTCCTACGCATTGTTTCTTTTTCAATAATTATCGGCTTGCGGCGTCGAGCTCCACCTCACGGACCAGATCAACGGTCTCAAAGGGAAAAGCAATCTCGCCAGCTCACATAGATCGTCCGCAGGATCATTTGACTATTTCTCAGATTTCAGTTCCAATGTGGAACCGTTGACAAATCCTGTGTTTTGACGAGGGTGTGATTCCTTTCCGAAAAATCATTTTTCCACATAAATATATAAATATATATTACAGTTAAAACCCGTTTTCAGTTTGAACGCGTTTTCCCCCTCGTTGCAACTAGTTTTTCCTAGTAAAAACTCGAATTCACTGATCAATAAATTCGAATGTTAGTTAAATCGGGCTTCAATTACGAAAAACTAGTTCTAACGAAATAGATCAGTTGAAAGCGTTTCTAAATTATCGTTCTAAACCCAAACAACAAAAAAAAATCGTTCTCTAGTGCCACGTGTAAGCGGTGAACTTTGGTAGATTTGGTTTGGGTTCTATTCGGCTTTGACCTCATTCGGAAACAGTTTTGACTGATACGTTTCGTTATAACTAGTTTACTTGGGTTTGTTGATGTTTTATTCGACGTTGACCTCATTTTTTGGGTTGGTTTAGATTCTATTCGGATTGACCTCATTCGGCAACAGTTTTGAATGCTTTAATTCGTTGGAACTACTTTTTCCTAGCTAATACGAATTTTAACTAACATTCGAATTTATTTATCCGTATATTCTAGTTTTTACAAGAAAAAACGAAATGCAACGGCGTTCAGTAAGAACCAGTTTTTACTAGGAAAAACGAGTTTCAACTGTAACATATATATGTATAGCGATAGAGTTTTTTCCGGTCACTTCATTATTCGCCCGTTGACCACGCGAAGGATCGAGTTCACGCCAATTTCGGGACTCGTGAAAAAATTATTTCACCGCCTCGATATCCCGGCATCAAAGTTTCAAAAAATAACGATACTCGAGTTGACGATTATTCGCTTAAGGCACACGCCGCGGTGGCGTGCGAAAATTCAACGAGTTTTTTTTTCGGAATTAATTGTAAAAAAGAAACTACTTGTGAAAGTCAATTTATTTTTGGTATATCGTTGGTATACACGTTCGCAAAGATATCTGTAAATTCGAACGAAAACACGATTATTGAGGGAAATTCAGGCTGGCTCACCCAAAAGCGTTAAAGGGACGAAATTTGATGGTGAGTTATATCGAATTGGTTGTCGTGTTAGCGCGCCTGAAGGGGGAAAAAACGCCGTCAGACGATAGCCAATACGATACGAATTGCGGATAAATTACGTTTTTTCTGCTTCGGACCAACGGAGTGGGCGGAAGAAGGTAGACTTTCGTTAAATGTTTCCCATGCCTTTGTCGATTTATACCGAGTGTCCCGTTCGTGGTGTTACAGGCTGCTACCTCAAAAAATACGCACTGTAATGAAAAATGTTTCGAAGAAAAGTCGTTCAATTCTGAGGGGGGCGAAAGACAATACTCTTAGCTTCACCTTGGGTGCAACTGCCAAGGTCGTGTGAGGTCAACTTTGAAATTTTTCGTAAGAGTGCACATTCGAGTCTCATAGTTCGAAAAGTACTCGACGGAAAAAGCAAAGCGTATTCACAGTGTCTCAAAAAGTACTCAAACTCTGCAATAATACACAGTGAAAAAATGTGGCTTCTTATTTTAAGTGTCAAGCTTAACCTTCGCACGATCGTTTCCTGTCCTCAGAACCGAACAATCCTAATTCGCAACAATTTTCACAACGCGCACTTCCTAGCAGCCACTTTGAATAGGACACCTTGTACATTGAAGGTATACCAATCAAGCGGAACCGCGATATATCTTTTTCTACGTTGAATTCCCGAAGTTTCCGCAATTTTTTCCATCGTCACTGCGTAGTCCACCCCCTCAAGGACAGGTGATACGTTTTATTGCTCCGGGCCGTTGAAATTTTTCCCACAAATGCAATTTCGCAGGAGCCGAAGGATTCGCTCGTCGATGACGCATACAGTGATTTTCCTTGACCATTATCCCCAAGCCGCCCTTTGTCCTCCAGTGTATATTAATTTTTTTATTCTTTTTTTTTACCAACTGGCCATCGGTATAAAATGGCCTAGCTGTGATCAGATCGACTGTGTGTGCAACACACGCTGTGGCTCACTCTTATTTCGATAGAAAAAATAGGTGATCTGTAAAATCAGTCGTTGGGACCGCTCGCATGCGCGGCTTTCGATCGTTATTGCTATCGTACAAAAAGAGCGAGAGGGAGAGAAATCGTTTGGGTTTGTTTGGGAAGAGAAAGAGAGAAAGAGAAAGAGAAAGAGAGAGAGAGAGAGAACATTGTTTGGCTTTACTTGGAGAGGGTAAAAGAGAGATTTCTTGGGTATGTTTGGGTTTGATTCAAATGAAAGCGAGAGAGAAGAGACAGAGAGAGAGAGGGATTGGTTAGTTTTCTTTGGGTTTATTGAGAGTTTGGTTTGAAAAAGCGATAAGAGAGAGAGAGAGAGAGAGAGAGAGAGAGAGAGAGAGAGAGAGAGAGTTTGTTTGGGTTGGCGTTAAAAGAAAACGAAAGGGGAGAGAGAGAGAGAGAGAGAGAGAGAGAGAGAGAGAGAGAGAGAGAGAGAGAGAGAGAGAGAGAGAGATCATTTGGATCTTCATGGAGCGAGACAGAGAGATGAAAATGTAAACGGCCGTGGATAACTCGAGCACTCTTTTGCATGCGAAAAACGCAAATCGCCAGTTTTGAAAAGAAATCCAGAACAATATTGCACCCATTTCGTCTAGCCTGAGCAAGGGCAATGGGATATGAGATAATTGAGCAATTGCCTTAATTTTTTTCCTTTTTCTTAATTTACCCATTTTTTTCTGTTTTTTTTTTCTTTCGCCCCTTGCGTTCTCAACGAATACCAATGTTGAGATTGCTTAGGAGAGGACGCATCCTTCCCGGGGCGTGCCTCGCTCCGGATTACTGAGATTTCCGTAACTACCGCGAAATCCCGTGTCCTCGTTACTGGCGAAGCCATCCTGGGAGAGCTCCTCCTCGAGGGTGGCCGAGGTCGAGGCGTGACTCACCGAGGAGCGCCGCGAACGAGAAACGTTATTGCCTAAACGCTGATTGCTACCGAAGGATGGAGCCGGACTGGGCGACGGGCTGCTCTCGGTCGCCTGCTCCTGCTCCTGCTGGTCCCGATTCGCCTGCTGCTGCTGCTTCGCGGGGACGAGCCGCGTCAGGAGGCCCGTTTGCGCTTGGACACCCGACACGAATAGTCTGTAACCGAGGCTGCGAAACGAGGAGGCTCGTGTTAAAGGGTTCCAAAATTTACAGCATTTTCAAAAATCGATTCTCCCGTTGCGTGTACCATCTTTGACATTTTTTTGGTGGGACCATTTTTCTACGAAAATTCAAATCGCAGATTTTAACGGGATTTCTTTTTCTTTCTAAATTCAATAATTTGGCTCGACGGACTATAAATATGAAATTTCGATGTCTTAAGGGGGAGATACCTTTAGGTGAAGAAAAAATTGCTGATTTTCATGATTTATTTTTTGAAGGGAAGTTCATCATTTCTTCATCATTTTTGAGACTTAGGATATGCTTTATTACTACTTTTGGCTGTTACATGGTATTTTTTTTATTAGCCCATTAACGCCGAAGAATTGTGACGTTAAAAATTATTTTTAAGCCAAATTTTTTATATTAAAAAAGGAGAATTTTATAATAAAACCTATTTTTCCAGTACTTGCGAGTGTGCTCTTTCAGAATCTGGGGTCGAAATTGAGTTTTTTTTAAATTAGAATAATAAATATGGCAGCTGTAAATTAAAAAACAGAGAAAATCGAAAAAAATGTCATGATCTTTTTTCTTATTGAAGACGCAGAAAAATTTCATTTTTCTATCAACCATGAGTGCACAAAATGGTTGTAGTTTAACAGTATATTTTTTTTTAATTATTCGTCATCGTCATTTTTACTTCCAAAATGACGACTTCAACGTGAAAATCCTAGAATATCCTTATCATCATCAGTTATTACTTTACGTTTATTGAAAAAATTGCAACTTGTTATGAGTGTAAATAATATTGATTCAATTCATTCATGTTTTATGATAGAATGTTATTCATATTTTCAATGTGACGAATAAAAAAAACGACCGCAGAGGCTCAGGAATCGATCTTTCTATATCTTATATTGTTTTTTTGTACAGTTCATCACTCAACATAATTTCTAATACCCATATATATTTCTATCTATGTATGTATTTTCTGAATAGTTAAACTTTATAAATTTACATCTTTAAAAATGGCGGCGGTATGGCACGGTATTCTAAACCGGATTGACTGAAACATGACCCTACATTTTTATCAAATAAATAAAAATTTCATTGCAAAATGTAGCCATTATTTTCAAAAAATTCCATACCATTTAATAGATTTTCAAAATTTGTTCACCATTTTTGAGACTTAAGGTATGTTTTTTTTATTAGTAATCTTTAAAGTGGCGGAGGTATGGCACGATCTTCTAAACGGGTTGCGGCCGATGTTGCCAGACGGCGTGACACGTAGCGTTGTGAGATTAATCCGAAAAAAACCAACGAATATTTTTCTTTTACTAACATTCATACGCAGCATATGAACCAAGAAAAAGTGAGAAATGTTGAAAATCGATTAAACAGTACGCTTTAAAACAAAAAGATTAAATTATCCGAAAAAAATGGCAACATTTTGCAATAAAACTATTTTTTTTATGTTCAAAAACATTTCGTCATGTTTTAGACAATACGGTTAAAAAAATGTTAGCAAAATTCATCAGAATCAGTCAACCACTTTTTTACCTATACGTCACGCCAATTTTGAAAATGCAGTTTAGAAGACCGTTCCATACCTCCGCCATTTTTAAATATTAATAAATAAAAAATACCGCGTAACAGCCAAAAGTAGTGATAAAACACATCCTGAGTTTCAAAAACGCTGAAGAAATCTTTCCTTAAAAAGAAAAGGTTTCTGCTCCCTCAACGGGTCATACGCAATTAGAAATTTCAAAAAATCGATTTTTTTATTCCTTTTTCGGAATGTACAAATATGTGAGTATATTCCCTGAAAATTTCAAATCGATCCAGCGAATATTCTGGGAAATACACACATATTTGTAAAGACGCTCGAAGCGCTACAGAGTAAGCGCGCCAAACTTCAAACGCGTTTTCTCAAAACGGTGTTTTCAAAGTCGGTGAGCACGATTTTTAAAAAACGGCTCAACCGATCGGTCTGCAATTTTAACACAACCTTGTCAGATATATTCTTCAGGTATTGATCGAAGGAATAAGATTCCCGATAATTATTTCTATTTTTTTTCAACGATTTAACGAAAAAAAATTGGTCGAAAATCGAAATTGTTTCTTACCGGAGCCACCATTTTATCAAAAATTAAAATTTCGACTATTCCTTCGATCAATACCTGGATTCATCTATCCCCTAAAAGAATCTTTTTGGTTTTTTCATTTTGGATAATCCAAACCGGAGATACTTTGCTCACCGCCGGACACTTTTTTTCGGGGACCTCCATGAGACTTCCTACAGGAGCAATGTTAATGAATATTTTTGAAAATAAAATATGCCAATCTAAAGCTACAAGATGCCACTACACTGCTTAATACTTTTCGTTTTGCCCAAATGAAATCCTTTTCCAAAAAAAAATCGTGAAAAAACGGCTTTTTTGGCCTTGAAACTGCGCATAGCGCCTTAATAGCGCGAACGAAATGTAATGCATGCCCTTACCATTCGGAATGCGACCACTTGGTGAGGGCGAGCAAGCCGTCCCTCAAATTGACTACGGACTCGAGGGTCTGCATGGGAGCGTGCGCGGCTCTGACGGTCCTCGCCATGGCCGACGCGTCTCTCAACACGGTGGCGAGAATCGCGGCCCATCCGAGGCACCCTGCCTCGAGGAACAATTGCAGAAGATAACGGAGTTGAACTTCCGCGCGACTAACAGGGCCGCAATTCTGCGCTCCGTGTACTTCCGTTGGCTCGATGGGTTCCGGTGTCGCCCAGCAGACTGTGCCGACTGCGGTGCCGACGACCGAGTCGACGTCGTCGCGCCACGTCGTGCTCGTGTCGCTCATCACGCTGCTCGCATCTGAAGCGTAAAAAATTCGTTCACTTTTTTTGAACGGTAATCTCGTTCGCCCACGCAATCCTAAAAATAAGGGTCTACCTCCCTCGATAACTTCGCAACGATTTTTTTAGCCCCGATATTTTTCGTCTCGGAATTTTCGACTACTCCTACAGTTTTAAAAGAATCTCGCATTATTGACTCAAAAATTCCCTGACTTTTCCAGGTTTTCCACGCAGGTTTTACAGATCATTCAGGCAGATGGGGTCCAAATAAAGAACATCATTTTTTAAGATCAAATATATGAAAATGTTAAATATTGAACAAAATTAAAAAAAAACTAAATTCGAAAAATAATTTAAACGCTGTAAAAAAACAAAATATATTAATATCAAATACAGAACCTGTTTTTTTTATTATAAACAGAATTTTTCGACAGTGGCAATAAATAAAATATTAATATAAACACTTATCTACAATAATAATCGTGTATTTGTGTATCGACAAATCGAATGCAAATGCATAGAGCTTTGGAGTAAATTAGTTTTTAGTTCTCGAAATTTTCAATGTTTGGCACTGTCTTAACTTGTTTTGTATATAATGAAGAATAATATAAATATTGAAAATATACAAAAATGTTTATGTTTACCACGTTTTCATTAACTCGCTCTCTTGTCTGTCTGTTTGTTTGTCTGTTCGGTACAAATTTTGCAATCGATTTTAAACTAACTTCCGGATGAGCTAGACTTGAAACTTCAAATATAGCTCAGAACTGGATGACAAACACACAAACAGACAGACGACATAAATATAAATATAAAAAAAATGTATATATATATATCATATAATATACAAATAGATATTGTATATATTTAACTAATATGTACAATATTTAACATTTTGCAACAGGTTCCAGGTGGAAGAATTAAGTGTGTGAGAGATAGAAAAGGAGGGAATGTGAACAAAAATAAATAGAAATAAAATATAGTTTAGGGAAAGAGAAAAAATGAAAAATAAAAGAATTATAATAATATTAATAGTGAATAGTGCCTAGGGTTTGAAATTTGCCACATGTCTTTGTTATAATCTCATCAAGATGTTTAAAATCGATTGCAAAATTTCACACACACAAGACACACAAACAAAAAATAAAAATATTTATATAAAAAAATTAATATATCACGTTTTTTAAATGGACTAAAAAGTGTGAAATAATTTCTCCTAGCCCCATACAGATTCCTAACCCCATACAGATTACCCTGAAAATTCGTGATTGTGAATTTTTAATAGCTATGAAAATACTTGTAAGATTTGAAACGAAAAACTCCCTACACTCCTTACTATTATCTATTGCACGTGTCCCATGTTTTTCGTTTTAAATCTTACAAGTATTTACATAGCTATTAAAAATTCACAATCTCAAATTTTCAAGACCATCTGTAAGGGGTTATAAATCGGTATGGGCCTAGAATAAATTATTTTAGTCCGTTTTAAAAAAGGGGTATATTAAAAAAAAGTATTTAAATAATTTTTTTATACTTTTCAGTTTTCTTTTCAAGTCGGTTTATTTTTCGTAATTCATGCAAAAAGTAAATTCCGGAAAAATTGCAGAGAATAAAAAAAATTGCCCGAGTTGTCCCGGTTTTCCATATGCGTAACAGCCATGTCCTAGAACTGTGAAACATCCTCACAACGCTCAGGGTCAATTTGGAAGGACGATCTTACCCTGCAGCATTCTCGGCGTCAATTTGGCCTCGGCCGCGGGGAACTGGGTCTCGAGGCTCGCGACCGGCGACACGACGCTCACGTAGGGCGGCCGACTGCTCGGTAAGCTCGTGTAGCCGCTGTCGGGCGGCAAGTCGAGTGCGAAATTCGGCGTCGCGAATGGCGCCTGGTTGAGCACCGCCTCGGCGTCGGGGCTCTCGAGGCCAGCGGACAATCTCGCCGATCTGAGGGACGCGTGGCTGGCGCGGCGAAATTTGTGCAGAGCCGAGAGCGAGAGAGTCGGATAGGGATAACAAAAGTCCTCGTGCACGGCTTTCAGCGCTACCACGTAATCCTCGATTCTCGATGCTCTCTCGCGTTCACGAGCCAACCACGTGACCAGATGGAAGTCGAGACGTGCCGCGAAACGGCCGAGATCGCCGAGACGCCTCTCGGTGAGCAAACGACGAGCGTGCCGTTGGAGTATCACGTCGATGAAGAACTCCTCCGCTGAACCCTCTCTGCGCAAAATTTTTCGCATTAATACCGAGATTTAAGGGGTTATATACAGTTGAAATTTCCGAAAAATATATTAAAATTTTTTTTTTTCATAATGGACATACATTTAAGTACACACAGAGAAAATTGCTTGTCAATCCGGCGAATTTTCTCGAAGTTACACGCACATTTGTAATGGCGTGTCAGAGCGTTCGAAATTGCTTTTGAAACTTTAAGGGGTTAGGCCACAGTAACGGGTATAATATCATATGCGAATTTAACAATTTTTTTTCGTATGAAAAAGTGATTCTCTCATAAAATTAATTACACATCTATTTAGTATGAATATCATGCTGTTAGGAAATATTTATATTTTTTCTTCGATGTACAAAATTGCCGACTACTCGAAACTTCTCGAAACAGCTTTTTTCAATTGGCGTGACAAATAACTTCAACAATTTTCACTCGATTTACTTCAAATTTAAAAGTTATGTTCCTAATTGCATTTCGCAGAGAAGTACGTACGGAATTTCTGATTAATCGAAAACTTTTCATTTTATGAGCAATTTATGAGCAGTTATAACGAATTTTTTCACTGAAAATTCATTTCTTAAGTTCAAATACCTACAACTTTTGAATAAAACAATATTTTTTAAATTCCGTACGTACTTCTCTAGGTATTGTATTATAGATTGACGAGAATTTTTGTTTTTTGTTTTAGGTAAAAGATTGTGGATGATAAATGTCACGCCGCGGAGCGCCTAAAAAAAGATAAAAGAAAATATTCGTAGTCGGCCATTTTGTACATCGAAAAAAAAAATCTATTTTCTAACAGCTTGATATTCATGCTAAATAGATGTGTAATTAATTTTATGAGTGAATCACTTTTTCGTACGAAAAATGGTTAAATTCGCACATGATTTTATACTCGTTACTGTGGCCTAACCCCTTAAGCTTCGACTTCCAGTTCCAGAAAGGCTCGACAATTTTGAAAAATTCTGAGTGCGCTAAATCCTCATATTCGGCTGGTCGGGAAAAAAAAATCGTCCGAACAGTTTGCGAATTACGGAAGAGCAAGAAGAGAAAAATTCTTCTCGACGATTCGATTACGCGAAAAAATGCGAGATCACCCACTTGCTTTCGTTCTTCTCGATCTTCGCATTGGGCACGGACTTCTTGCGTCTCATGACGGCGTTTCTGGTTTTCTCCAGCATCGACGAGGGTGCTACGCTGTCCTTGTTGCCGCTGTCGAACGGTACCTTGGGGGTCGCTGTGGTGCTGTAGCTTCGACTTCGGGAAACCTGCATCGTCCCGAGGACGAGCGACAGATCGTCCTCGTGCGGCGAGACCGGCGGTGTCGCCGGTGGCCCTGCCAATTTCGCCGTTCCACCCCACGAGCTTCTCGGCGACTCCACGTCGTTTGGATCTTCAACCGCAATCACAAAATCGTTGAAAAAAAAACGCTTCCATCTCGTTCATTTTGTAACCCCAAAAAAAACCCAAAAAATCGTTTGCGTTATATTTTCCCCTTACCTATAGCGCGTAGAAATCGAACGAGATCCCTCGAGAGTTCCCAGCGCCCTTGGACGAGCGCGGCATCGAGGAGGAGCGTCGCGTGCTGACGACTGACCGCCGATGGCTCGAGATTTTGCAATATTATGAGATAACTCGCGGCCGTGTCGAGTTGTTGCCGTTGCAGGCAATCCTGGAGGAGCTTCTTCGGCGATCCAGCGACCGAGAACAAATAGGGCCAGAGCGCTATTTCCGTTTTTCTCGCGCATTGGACGACCGCGCGTGCCCACACGCCCGGAAATTCCCGTATGAATTCGACCACCGATGGCAATTGAGCGTCCGGAATGGGATCCTTGCTCGTCGCCTCCTCCTCGAGGACCTCGTGGAGCAGAAGCTCCAAGGAATGCGGAAAGTATGGCAGGGCCGAGCACGATCGCGCGATCTCCCACGCGTGGTAGCCCAAGTTACGATGGATCAGCTGACGCAATATTTGGTGCAGGTATACTTGGCTCTGAAGTCGTAAAGAAAATCAGTCACAATAATATCTGTACGCGTAATAAAATCGGGAGGAAGTTGTGTCCAGAATTTTTTTTTGCAAGATTAATTGTTCTGTTGTTGACTAACGACACAGAGTAGAAAACGAAAAGCATGAGGCAGAGAAAGGAGGAAACCATAAATGAGTGTGAAAAATAAGTTAAAAATTCATTAGTGTCCGATAGTATCGAAATATTACTACCAATAGTGTAGGGAAGAATAATAAGAGGGAAGATATATGTTAGATTGTTAGAGAGCGATGTTAAGGCCTTAGGCCACTCTAGAGGTCGAAAAAATAGGCTATTTAGGGATTTTTTTTTCAGAAAAACTACAAAATAAATCGAGATTACAAAAAAATGTGTTTATCATACATATCAGTGACTGTATACAAGAATTTTTTTGAAGCGATTAATTTCAAAATGGCGGCTGTGCAGTTTATCTCAAAACTGCATTTTTCAAGTTGGCCGGAAACATAACTCAGACAATTTTCAACCGATTCACTTGAAATGTTAAATATATCTTGAACAATACATTGTCCATGGAAGTATGTAGGATTGTTTTTTATATTGCATAGTTCGTTTGTTATTAACAATTATCTGACGATTTTTAGGCAAATTTTTCACTTTGCAAAAATTTGCCTAAAAAATCGTTTTTTTGTAATCTCGATTTATTTTGTAGTTTTTCTGGAAAAAAAAAATCCCGAAAAGCCTATTTTGTCGGCTTCTAGAGTGACCTAACCCCTTTAACGGTGTAACAGCTTTGTAAAAAGCCGAAAAGTCGATGCAAATAAAACTTCTTACTACTAGTAGTGTAAGGGTGCAGAGGGGTGGTAATAGAGGACTGGAAAAGAGCGATACCTGATAGAAATAATAAAGATGAAAGGAGGAAGGTGGCCGAAGGTGTGTATCTTAAGGGGTCTTCTCACTTTAGACGCTAAAAAGGCTATTTTCATGAATTTTTTTGATAGGTTTATATTATAGATATTGATATCAAAGTAGTTACACTTAATAAATACACTTTCGAAATACATTCAAAAAAAAATTATTTATTCAAGTCACCATTCAAAGACGAAAATGGTAATTAAAGAAAATTCCGAAAAAAATTGTAGGTCTGCGCTGTTGATGAAATCACGGAGATCATCCGAAACAAAAAATCAAAAGGTTTTATATTCAGTATGTTAATGGCTATAGCGCATATCATATGATTTTCGATATATGCAAAAATAACAAATGAACAATACGATTTTCGATATATGCAAAAATAACTAAATGGCGGACATTTTTCGAAAAAACAAAAAAAAACGCGTTTTTTCACCGTTTTTGGCAAAAAAAGTAAATATCAAAATTTTAAAAAATCCTTGATATGCACTATAGCTATAGCTGTAAAGAATATGTGGTTAAAATTTGATAAGGATCGGTTTCGAGAAAAACGCGTTTAAAGTTTGTTTGGGTCACATAGATTCTTTTTTAATTATGAATTTCGAAAGTATTTTAATTAAGTGTAACAACTTTTATATCAAAATCTATAATGTAAATCTATGAAAAAAAAATCATGACAATAGCCTTTTTTAGCGCTTAAAGTGACAGACCCCTTAAAGAAGAAATAAGAGGAATTATCAATGGAAACCCGTCAAGGTGGGGAGAAGGAATACAGCAGGCAATAAGAAGCGAGAATGCGGGGGGAATAGAGCAAAAAGTTTCAAGGGGAACAGAAATCAAAACGGAACAGGAAATCCAGAACGACTGATGCAGGATTGACAAATCGCTATACTGCAAAGAGTATAGGAGCAGAAAAGGGAACGCGGAAATGAAAAAATACTGGGAAATAAAAGACCTCGGTGGGAAAACGGTTCGCAAGCCCGAATGTCTTTTTACGTCATCAATCAGACGCTGCACGAACGAACGGGTTTAAGTGACCGTAAAAATATAGAAAACCTAAGTAATGTATTTAAAGTATCCTTTATGCTAGAATAACTTCAAAAATAACAAGTTGAGTGTTGGAATTACGTGTCTCAGGTAACAATCCCCTCGCCAGATGTTTATTAAACTACACCATTATGCTTTGTTGTGTGGTAAATCCTCAAAAACGTATTTTATGGGCGACAGTTGTTTCGTTGGGGTATCTTTGATCGCTTCGACGGGGTAACATTGATCATCGATCAATTCCACTCATTGTCTTTATCGTCAGTCTCGGAGTATTTTCGGGGATTTTCGTCTTTTGATAATTTTTTTAATTGCAGGTTTCTATTATAGGTTAAGAAATGTTCCTAATGTGTTTATAAGGAACATTTCTGCAATTCTGTACCAAATCACACTAATTGAAAGACAAAAAATATCAAATTGTTATTTGATATTTTTTGTCTTACAATTAGTGTGATTTAGTGAAACATGTTCCTAATGAAACCAATGTGATCTCATTTTGTGATTTAAGATACCTAGGTAGACATAAGTGTTACAACTTGTTTTTGCTAGTCTTTTAATGTTTCGAAGTTTATGGATGTGTCACCACATAAATAAATATGAAATACCAATTGTTTATCAAAAAGTTGACTTTGGAAAGTCAAGGTGTTATATTTGTTCGATCAAAGTAACCCCAAAACAATAATAATCGTCGTAACTTTCGATCCCGTTGTTTTTCTTCTTCTTTAGGAAAAATGCTCCTTTATGGGGTTACTTCCGATTCTCATTAACGGCAGATATACTCCTAGATGGTCGAGGTCGAGGATTTAGAAGCTATGAATATTCCGTCGACCGTAGAAGACCTACACTATGGGTCTGGTATCGATGATTCCATGTAAGTTGACAAATTTCATGATTTATTCATTCCCAAATTTTCAAACGCATTTTTCTCAAAACCACGTTTTTCAAATCGGTACCCAAAATTTCTCGAAAACCAATGAACCGATTACCTTGAGGTTTTTTGTGGTTATTCTGTACACCATTATCTAGTACTTGTCATAGGATTTTTGTTTTCCGTTACTTAGTTTTTGTTTTATAGGCAATATAATAACTAATTTTTTGCCCAAAAATCACTATTTATGTTCAAACGTCCGCCATTTTGTCATAAATCGATATTTTCAAAATCGGCTATGACAAGTACTCGATTATAGTATCTAATTTAATAATCTTTTTGGTTTTTTTTCAGATGATTTTTGAAGAAACGCCAGTGGGTACTGTATACGCCGATTTTTTTACGACGCTTCAAGGATCATACAATATCCTTGTATATTTTTGATAGTTTTAAATAAAGAAAGTTAAACATATTCTTGAACGTATATACTTTTAGATAATTAAAACCCCAATCCAAAATTTCAAATAGTTTTCCTTGAAAAAATTTACAAAAATGACCTTTTTCCCGGCTCCTAGGTGTATATCTACCCTTAAGAAAAAGGGGAGTATCAAAGTAACCCCAATCTCAGTATAACTTTGATCACGACTAATTATTTTTTCTCTTTTATTTTAAAATATTTTAAATTGTAATTTGGAATATAAAAACTAATAAAAGTTGATGTTTCCATTGAAAAAAAATTAGCGATATTATTTGAAGATATATATTGATTTTCATTTCAAAATTGATCAAAGTAATCCACGGTATGTAAAAGAATTCGAGGTATTGACAAAAACAGTTGGCGCAAAGAGAATGAAATACCGGTATATAAAATGTAACGAAAACGGAAATACATGGATATAATTTGTAAGAACAAATCTAAAGGAAAAGAGAATGTGAAGGGGGGAGGGCAATGTGTAAACACCCTTAAAGGGTGTTTACACATTGGAAATAAAGACTGCTACTGCTAATAGTAACAATACCAATGCTACCAGTTTTAATAACATAAAAAAGTAATTACTAAATAAAAATAAATCACCCCACTTCAGCAAAAGTGGGGTGATTTGTACCACCAATCTCCGCTTCCATTTTCGTCGCAATTTCACTCATCGTGAATTCGTTGGTTACGAGTAACTCGAGCGAAATTTCGTAATCTTACCGTCAACTCCAGAAGGCTGAACGGCAACGAGAACGGCGAATTCGGATCGGACGTGTAGAGGACCGTGTCGTTTTCGGCGCCCAGTAATATCGCGTCCTCGAAGAGTATCGCGAGCGGATAAATGCGCAAGTGAAAGGGCAACATTATCCTCTTGCTCATGAAGGTATGGGCGTTGTCCTGATGATTGCGCGGAAAGAGGGGCAGCCAGACTCGCATACCGTGAGCGCCGCAGAACAACCAGAGGGCCTCGGTCAAGTGGGGCTTGTCCCGCCTCGATCGCCACGGTACCCACACATTCTCCACGTACGAGGCAAGCACCGTCGGGGGACTGCAGGAGAATAGCTGACGACGAAACGAGCAATGGACGTTATTCGACCCAAGTAGCTGTGTATATCATACTTATTGGAGTAATATTAAACATTTTAATATTGTATGCAGTAACATAATGATAATAACAGTTGCAATATATTTAGTGTTCCATTTATCTTCAGAGCTCGAAATAACTCGAGGACAGCAAAGTTTTCATTTGTTATTAACAATAATCATGTTATTTTTCTTCGTAAAATCGAAAGAAAAAATTCAAACATTATTTTGATCATTGAAAAACGAAAACAAAAGAAATTGAATAAAGTCTTGGTCAATATTATCTATTTCAAGAAAAAAAAACTGGTTTTTTTGTTTCAGATCAACCGGGTGGCCAAAATCAAATACACCGTTGAGCCCATCACGTTCAATGGTCTACGATATTATTTATAACTTCTTCAATAATCAATATTTTTTAATGAAATTTGATACACTACTTTGTTAATGTACTAATGTACATACAGATAAATGTTCAAACGAGCTTTCAATCATCTCACAAATTCCTTTAAAATGAATACGTTTAAATAACCCTTATTTTCGGGACGTCACAGTAGCCTAACCCCTTTATACGACGAATGAATAATTGATAAACTAAAAAGAGTCTTTCTGCGGATACTGAGCCAAGCATTTCGAATAACAGTGCTAAAAGTGTTCCTCATGAAATCGTGACATAAGTAGCCCACGTCGTTATGCACAAAGCTTCGTGTTTGTAAAAAAAAAACGTTCAAATAATGTCCGAAAATCATGGCAAAATTAAAAAATTATTCAGACAAGAATGACCTGTTTTTTTGCACGCACGGTAAGATGTAAAAAGTGCAGGATTCTATTTTCTCAAGAGACTTTGAACTTTGAAAACGACCATTTTTTGTCTTTAAGGGGTTAGGCCACAGTAACGGGTTCACACATCTATTTATTATGAATATCAAGCTGCTAGAAAATATATATATATTTTTTTTCGATATACAAAATGGCCGACTACTAATATTTTGTTTTGTTATCTTTTTTTTAGGCGCTGCGCGGCGTGACATTTACCATCCACAATTTTTTACCTAGAACAAAAAATATAAATTCTCGTCAATCTACATTAGAATACCTAGAGAAGTAAGTACGGAATTAAAAAAATAGTGTTTTATTCAAAAGTTGTAGGTATTTGAACTTAAGAAATGAATTTTCAGTGGAAAATTTCGTTATAACTGCTCATAAACTGCTCATAAAATGAAAAGTTTTCGATCAATCAGAAATTCCATACGTACTTCTCTGCAAAATGCAATTAGGAACATAACATTAAAATTTGAAGTAAATCGAGTGAAAATTGTTGAAGTTATTTGTCACGCCAATTGGAAAAAAGCTGTTTAGAGAAGTTTCGCGTAGTCAGCCATTTTGTACAACGAAAAATATATATATATATATTTTCTAACATCTATATATTTATACTAAATAGATGTGTAATTAATTTTTTGAGTGAATCACTTTTTCATACGAAAAAAATTTGTTAAATTCGCACATGATTTTATACCCGTTACTGTGGCCTAACCCCTTAAAGTTTGAAAAAGACAATTTTTGGTCTTTAAGCTTTGAAAAATACCGTTTTTGGTCTTTGATATTTGAAAAATACAATTTTTGGTCTTTAATCTTTGAAAAATACTATTTTTGGGCTTTAAACTTGGGAAAATACCATTTTTGGTCTTTAATCTTTGAAAAATACCATTTTTTGAAAGAACCATGACCTCGCCTCAGAATCGCCACCAAATAAAAAATGTATCCAGCCACTCTCCTTCCCGCTTTAATCGGCTCGATTCTTCGATTCGCTCTGCTGTTCTTATTTCGATGTCTCAAGACTATGACACCCTGAATAAATGCCTACTGACCACGTCGGCATTGTCGGTGCAGTGTTCCCGCTGGACCATCAACAAGCGCCCGGACACGTTGAGCAAAAGGCTCTCCGGATGAGGATGACTTCCGGCAGTTTCCGCCCTAATGGTGGTCAGCGTGGCGCTCACGACGCACGCCGGATGCACGCACAGTCCGCTAATGTCGACCGTTTGCGTTCTCGTGAGCTCGATGCTCCCCGAGCCCTCGTCACCCTCGACCGTCATATCGTAGATGCTCACTTGGGCGTTGGCGCAAAATGTCAAGAGGCGTTCCTTCAGGGTATTGAGGAGCAGCACCTGCGACGGCATTCGCACACTCTTGACGTAAGCGTTGTCGAGCCTCGTGTCACGCGGATATATCCTTATCTCGTCCTTGTCCTCGAGCAACGAGTAACTGCTGGCGATCATGAAGCCACGATGCCACAGCAAACCTCCGGTCACGATGAAGTCCCGCTCCTGCGTCTCGTTCCCGAAGAGCTTCCACTTTCTCGAGGCCAGGGAATAATGGGCGAGACCGGTACGACCGGCCACGGCGATGCTAAGTCCCTCGTTATCTATTGCAGTATACTGTATATGCGATTGAAAGAATTTGCCAAGGAATCTTCGGGATCCGTCGCACACCCACACTCACAGCCGAAAAGCTTCGCTCGATGCGGAAGTACCGGTGATTCGCGCTTCGACCCAAATCATTATTCATTCAGACATGTTTGGGATCGCGCGGTCTATTGTGCTGCAAATTTTGCTGAATAAATTGCTCGGACGAATCACTCTTTCGATCAATAATCACGGCAAAGTGTTTTTTTTTCTTCGTGCGAAATTAAGTAATTGGTTTTCCAAAATACTTGTGCTTTTTTTCTCGTTTTGGAATTTCACTCTTGGAAGGGAAGGGGGATTCATCGATAAGATTCTTTGAAGTAAGCAATCGACAAAAGGGGTTTTTTTGTTCTGTGGATGGAAACGTTTTTGAAAATTCAGAAAGAAAAAACCGCGATATTGTTTAATTTTTGTGAAAGTTCGCGAGGATAATGTTAAAATGTATATGAACAGAATTGGAAAAAGATTACGATTGTTGAGCCTTTCTGCAGAACTTTAAATTGAATATTAAAAAAAGGGGAAAATTCTAGAGAATTTAATAGAAATAAAAAAAACCCAAGGAAGTCATTGGATATGAAAAAAATGTGTTTGGGTTTGTTTGGTTACATAAGAAAATGACGATTGTTTGAAAATTTTACAAAGTAAGAAAAACGAATTTTGAAGGGAATGTTGAAAAAAAAATAATAAAGTCATTGCGATAGTGAATGCAGGAGCAACGTATGGGGTGGAGATATGGGGAATGGGAGAAATAAGCGTTTTTGAAAGAACACAGAGTAGGTACTGTAAGATGGCGTTAGGAGTGGACAAAACAACTCCGCACTATGTTTGAAGAAGAGAGCTGGAGATGCCTACCATGGAATATATGATAAGGGAAAGGGCGTTGAGGTATATAAGAGAGGTGCTTAGGACGGAGTCGAATGGCCAAAAATTTGTCTATATGAGGAAATAAGAGGTATTACAATTCCGTCAAAGTGGGGAAAAGATTTAGAGAAAGTTTTAAGGGATATGGGATTAGAAGAGATAATAACAATGATAAGGGAAGGCAGAGATCTGGAAAGAATAGACAAAAGGATAGAAGAAGGATTAAAAAAGGGAAAAATCAACTGTTGTGCCCTAAAAAGACAGGAATTTTCATATTGCTAACGCATGAGGTTCAAAGACCCCATGCGACGATATCGAGCCCGATATTTCACAAGCCCGATATTCCGCTCGACTCAGCCGGAAAAGCGCTGAATCGCAATCGAACGAATCGAACGTTCTCGAACGATTGGTTGCGAAAACCCGAGTTAACAATTAGCCGAAAGATTCAATCGAAAGGCAGTCTTCGGCCAGAAGCCGAGGAGGTCGGTCTCAAGGCATAAAAAAGAATTGTAATATTGTTGCCTAATTTTTAATAAAATATAAGTTGTTCAAGTTGCAATATCCCGAGATGGAGATTTACTCGGAACGGGAAAAGTCCCCACATACCCTCGCCCTCGAGCATCCGACAACCCACGGTGTCAACTTACTCGAGAGCGAATTTCCATGCTCTTCGCGCATCGTCAGAAGCCGGGGCACAACACAACGTATAATGACAAATACAAATATATTGTGGAAAACGAAAAAAGACTATGGAAATTCTGGTCGGAAGAGGGAGTAAAGGGAAGGGGCAAGGAAATGTGGGTGAGATAAAAATGCGAAAAAATGGGAAGGGCAGAAAAGAGGGGGTAAAAGGTTGTAAGAGAAAATTGTAAGAAAGTAATAAGAAAAAAAATAGCATTTTGTAAAAAAACTTGTTAATAAAGTTGTGCAAATAAAACTCGATTTGATTGGTAATAAAGTAATTGCATATGAAATAATGTTGTTTTCGGTTGTGTAGTTATTTATACAAATTCGCAATGACTATACACGTCTCAGTAAAAAAAAAAAAATTGAAAAAGATCATAAGTATACAGAAAAATCAACGAAGTCGTTTGCATACGGAATTTTTCTTGATCAATTATTTGATGAACTCAAATAATTGATCTCAATTGACAATTGACTCAATGAACTCAATTATTTGATGAACTCAACCTGGTTTAAACTCCTAGTTAACAAATTTTCAACATTGCTATTATTCGAAACCAATATTCGTAAAAATTTCAATGCCACTAAATATTTATCGATTTTTGTCGAATCGCCAAGTACCGAGATTTTCATCAAATAAAACTTTTGGCTGGGAATGTACGTGTGATAGATCCTTAAGCCATGCCGCGCTACGTACAGCTGATGCTCTCTCTCTCTCTCTCTCTCTCTCTCTCTCTCTCTCTCTCTCTCTCTCTCTCTCTCTCTCTCTCCCGCTTTTTTCCCTTTTCGAGACGATGCAAAAGATCTCTTTTCGTAGACAACGGCCTCAATAGACTATAGACAAAAATATTGATAACTCACTCTTATTGGCCAATTCGAGCCACTGTAGGCGCTCGGTATCGGCACGACAAGCCACTGCTTACATCCGGCCAGCGTCTGCGACAAATTGTCCGTCGGAATGTCATTGGTCAGATGAAAGCCCGGAGCGTCCGCGGATACGCTGCCCCCGAGATTCAGATAAAGGCGATCTTCGCCTTGAAGATAGAGATGACCGTGATGGCCCTGCGGACAACAAGGAATCGTTAATTGTTTTTTGTGCTCTTAATTATATATATATATATATATATATATATATATATATATATATATATATTAGATATTATCTAATATATATTTATTAGATGGTTGCATATGAATCCGTCTATTTTTGAGCGAGAGGTAAGATAGTGGTTCGATAGCCAATGGACGAACTGGTTTATTTACAATACTGCCCATCCGATACAGGAACAAACAACCTTGATCCATCTTACGGCCAATAATCGGATTCCTTTATCAGGAAATAATGAAGCATTCCGCAAATATGACTTACTTGGAACAAAACTTGTCATGGTAAAGACAATTTAAAAAGATGACGTTAACGCGTCGCACAAATGTCACCAATGGCGTTTTGGCGGGACCCTATGAACATCATGAGTATCCCCAGCTTTTAATTCGAAAAAATAGTGTACCTAGCGTCATCTATTGCCAGCGGGCGGTTTCACACGCAATCACCTAATATTGCGTTCATGAGCAACGGGTGAAATTCAGCATTTCACCGCGTTACGTCTCTCTTACCATACAGGGATTGACGGTCAGTGGGCTCTTGACAAAGTCGAGTTGTATCAGCGAGCATTGGCCGCTCGACTTCTCGTTGGCGTTTACTTCATCCTGCGTTGAGACGCCCGGCGACGAACGGAGCATCCACAACTGATAACCTTCCGCTGACCATTCCTGGAACAATCAAATTTCTCATGAAATTCTTCCAGTCCCACGTTCATTGGACTTCCGTAGCCAAGGGTACAACTTGCTCCTTTCTTCATTGCGGATTAATAAATGCGCTGCTAGAGCACTCGGTAGTGTCTAGACCAGCCATACTCGAAGTGTGCTCCGCAAGGCCTCTGCTAGGGCTCCGCCGAAAAAAAAAACAACTTCATATCTCCCAATAAATGGAAATAATTTCATCAATTTACAGTGGAATTAATACATTGTTATGTAAAGTACCCATTTTTGTACGATTTTCGGCAAGAGTACGATATCCGGGGCGCCAAGATTTGACGGTGAATTTAGGGTTATCGTGTCAAAATAAACGAAATATGAAGAGTGGTAAAAGTTGATATTTCGCTGATTTTGCGTTAAATTATTGAAAATTAGGATTTTTCGATAGTTATCGAAAATGACGATTTTTTTCTAATTTTAAAATTTCAAGCAACATCAAGCAAGGTAACCTAGAAATTTATACTTTCAACAGTGCCTCGGAAGGGAAAAATGTATTTTAAATACCACTACCATGTTTTCCTCGCTTACAAGTGCGACTAGACAGAGAGTAAAGTAGTACTTTTAATCGCTAGGGGTCCGAAGAGGGATTAAAAGTGTACGGTTCATCCCTCTTCGGACTTGTAAGGCTCTAAGTTTATGTAAAATATATCGTTTAGTAATTTGGTGCAGTAATTATATGAAATAATTCTTATTGTTATAAGTAAACAGAGAATATGAATAAATCAAGCATTATAATGTTGGAATTTATGTTGCAAATAATTTATATGATACCACTAAACAAACCCAAACAAATACTTTTTGAAGCTCGCCCGGTCAATTTCCATTATTTGCGATAAAATTAAGATATTGGGCCCATGAGCCAACAATCGTCGAATTTTGGCGTATGTCCAATTACCGCTAAAAGCGCTCATAATTCCTTAAGGGGTTAAACCAGTGTGACACTTTTAAAAAATCGATTTTTTTGTGCCTTTTTCGACAGTTTATACTTTCAAGAATATCATTATCATTTATATCAATATGATTTTATCTTGCAAAAATCGATAGTTAAATCTTTAAACGCGTTTTTCTCGAAATGAGATTTATCAAATTTGCTGACGTAACTCAAAGAGCAATTATCCGATTGACTTCAAATTTGACGTAAGTCGCTTATATCTCGATATTTTTCTATGAAAAAATTATGTAATATAGGTCAAATATAGCCAAAAATATTCTTAATTTTCCGAAACATTCAATTGAGTACTTTTCTTCCAAAAAATTCTCGAAAATCACCCAAATTTTCAGGGTTCACACTGGTATAGCCCCTTAAGGAAGCCAAAACGGCAAATTTTGTATTCTTCAAATTCTCATTATTTTCGTTCAAATATCAAGAATCAACGGTGAAAACTTGGCGCCCCGGATATCGCACAATTCCCCGATTTTCATGAAAAAATAAACATAAAACCAAGTTTCGCTTATTTTAGGGCTCCGTAAAATATTAAGTGTGCCAAAAGGGTTCCGTCGGCAAAAAAGTTTGAGAACCGCTGGTCTAGACGGAAAGAAAATCTCGCACGAACCATGGTACGAATGTGCAGCGGATTGTTCCGCGTCAGATCAACCCTCAAGCCGTAGTCCCACTTGAGGGTGCACAGCAGCAAAGCACCGAAGGTGCTCCATATTGCGAGACCGCCGCTCTCCCAGGCGAGCGCGATCGCACAACTGTCCGGCGTCCATCTGAGGCATCTCACCCGGCCCGGCTTGCCCGGATAATCTTTGGGCGACAAACTCAGGCTGTGGGAGACCTCCAGACCGCCGGTCGTCTCGTCGACGTAATACACCACTCCTTCGGAACTGCAAGATTAATTCATCGCACGTTAAAAAATGAAGTCCTGAAAATCAATCGTAACGAATCCGTCGAAATTTTCTTCTCTACTGTGGGGGCAATCTCAAAAAGTGGGATGACATATGGGGCTGTGTGGGGATGGAGGAAGAGGAAAACCTTGGATGGATGGCCGGGAAAATATGTAAAAATGGCTATGGGAATCAGTCCAAACACACCAAATAATATTGGGGGATGGAATTGGGGTACAGAGGGGTGAAAATAGATGCCTGGGAAAAAGCGGCATAATAGCTGGTAGAAATAATAAAGATAAAAGGAGGTCGAAGGTGTGTCTAAAAGAAGAAATGAGGAATTATCAACGAAAATCCGTCAAAGTGGGGAGAGAGTCTTGCATGCGGAAGTGGGAGGAGGAATATGGCAGGCAATAAGAATCGGGGATGCGGGGGAAATGGAGCAAAAAGTTTAAAGGGGAACAAAAATCAAAATGGAACAGAAAATCCAGAACGACTGGTGCAGAAGTGACAAATCGACTTATTGCAAAGAGTATAGGAGCGGAAAAGGGAACGCAGAATTCGAAAAATACTGGAAATAAAGGAGCTCACTGGGGGAAACGAAGGAATTATGGTCAAGGATAAGGTGCAGGAACGTAGAGAAAAAGGTAATAAGGGATACGGAGACAATAGCCGCTGGATGTGTAGGAAAGAGGAGGAGAGCTTGGAACACATTTGTGGCTGCTGTGAAGGTAAAAATCAGAGCGGAAGTAGTGGAAAAACTATTAGGTGTACAACTTTGCTTCCGCTGTTTTTCGATAGATGGCTGCAGCGGTAAGTGCTCGTCGAAATAGGCAGATAGAAAATGTCACAAAGTAAGCTTGGACATCCGTCAACATAACGACAGCACCATATTAGTGAATTTGTGTTTGCATAATAAATTTATGCTCGAGCGACGATGTCAGTTTTCGAGCCAAATTCTCGGTATTTGCGGGAAGTTTTGATTTTCTGCTTCCATTTGAAGAAAACTGCAGCTGAGGTGCATCGAATGCTCTCAAGTACTTACGGTGAGTCTGCTCTTAGTGAAAGAGCATGTCGCGAGTGGTTTCAACGCTCTAAGGCCTTAGGCCACAGTAACGGATATGAAAACATGTGCGAATTTAACAGTTTTTTCGTATCAAAAAGTGATTCACTCGTAGAATTAATTACACATCTATTTAGTTCGAATATCAAGCTGTCAGAAAATACATTTTTTTTTTCGATGTACAAAATGGCCTACTACTCGAAACTTCTCGAAACAGCTTTTTTCCAATTGGCGCGACAAATAACTTCAACAATTTTTACTCGATTTACTTCAAATTTAAAAGTTATGTTCCTAATTACATTTCGCAGAGAAGTACGTACGGAATTTCTGATTAATCGAAAACTTTTCATTTTATGAGCAGTTATAACGAAATTTTTCACTGAAAATTCATTTCTTAAGTTCAAATACCTACAACTTTTGGATAAAACAATATTTTTTAAATTCCGTACGTTCTTCTCTAGGTATTCTAACGTAGATTGACGAGAATTTTCGTTTTTCGTTCTAGGTAAAAAATTGTGGATGCTAAATGTCACGCGGCGGAGCGCCTAAAAAAAGATGAAAGAAAATATTAGTAGACGGCCATTTTGTACATCGAAAAAAAAAATTCTAACAGATTGATATTCATACTAAATAGATGTGTAATTAATTTTATGAGTGAATCACTTTTTCATACGAAGAAAAATTGTTGGATTCGCACATGATTTTATACCCGTTACTGTGGCCTAAGGCCTTAATTCATTGAACCGACAAGAAATTCGATCGCATTCATCGAGACTCACTTTTCCCTCCCAAACGCTATCAGCCGATACTTGTGGTTTACCGCCGCGCAAGTCCCGTCTTCCAGATCCCTCGCCCAGATTCCTTGCACTTGCTGAAACAAAACGACTATTTGTATCGAACACCCGCATCGATTGTCGTGCGCAAATTTTTCGATTTCACTTCGCTGGGCTCGAGTTTTTTCGATGTCTTGAGATAAATGGGACGCCCTGTACACTTGTGCATGTAATTTGAGATAATTGGTTCAAATAGAATGTGAAAAAAAGTGGAGGCTTTTTGCCGCATAGAGCGAATAGTGGCAGAAAAAAATGGTTCAAGCACATACATTAGGGTCGAACTTCAACGATTGTGCGGTAAGAAAGGCGGCCTTGCCATTGCTGAGCACAACGGCAAATCCGCCGACCAACGGCGAGTATTCGATGTCCGTAACGTAAACGTTATTTTCCGTAACGGGTATAGCCACGGTCGATATTTGCTGATCAACGCTGAACGGTATTCTCCTTAGGTCGAGCGAGTAGTCGCGATTGGGCGTGCCGTCCCACTTGTAACGCACTATGTGGCTCGTTCTCGTGGCGATCATTAACTCGTCGCGTATGCACACCAGGGAACTGATGCCGCCGTCGATCCACGACGTCATGGCCTGCAATGTGCGTTTTCGGGTAGAAACATTTCTCACCTTCATATCGAAACCGATAGGGCATTTTGAAGTTGTGTCGTAAATAATATACTTGATTGAAAATTTACGATCGACGACTGAAATTATACGCAGAAAGAGTGAGGGAAATTCGTTTCGAGACAAATTGGCCAAATTCCAAATTGTAATATCAATTCTGGAGATAAACGTGAAAATGCTTTTTCATTAAGTTATGCTTTTTAAGATATAAATACGAGAGAAGTAGCGAAGAGGTTCGCGAAGTTTGCGAGTATAAAAAAAATTGCTGTCAACAAGTTTGGAAACATTTTTCTTTCGAAAAAATGCAAGGGAGCATTATTTCTCGAAAAATTAATGTTTTTTTTGTCCTTGATACTTACCTAGGGTTTTATGTCTGCGTTAAGGAATCATCACAGTGTAACATTTTAAAAAAATCGATTTTTTTACCTTATCCGATAGTATACACGGTTATAATCGTTCTGTCCATTTTTTAGATCGAAATTCGAATTATTTCGGTCGCTACAGCCTTTCTTAGGAAAAGTTAAGCCTTTCTTAACAGCCTTGCTTAGAACTTTAAACGCGTTTTTCTCGGAATGGTGTTCTTCAAAACGGTGGTCACTGTCAAAGGGAGAGAACATTCTTTACGTCATTTCTTATGTTGCTATCGAAGCTTTTTTTTCAAATCTTCCTATTTTTTTTACGAAAAACTGGCGAAAAAGGCTAAATTTGATACTTTTTGTTCAAACCACCACCATTTTTTCAAATTTCACTTTTAAAAAACCTCCATAGGAACATCACAGCTTTCCTACAGATTGATAATCATCTTTAAATTTTTGTTTCAGATAAAATTTGCGGCCGCAATCCTGGCCACCATGGGACACCATTTTTTTCCACGCAATTTTCCGCAAATAAAAACAATGTTAAACAATAAATAAAGAAATTTTAAAAAATCATTGTGTATTCCTTATCGGTGCTTCAATTTGTAAAAAAAAAAAATTAGACCGATCAGCTTATCCTATCCACGTAAAAAAATCGCGAAAATCGGCTTTTTTTCGGGCGGTCACACTGTGCTGATTCCTCCATTTTGTATTGCCCCAATTGGTATTGAAAAAAAACCTTACGGCTAAATTTTCAGTAAGGTTGACGATTTTTGGAAAATGAACATTCCTCGTGTCAGTTTTCGGGCTAACGTGATGCTGATCACTCAACATTATTTAATTGCATGAGATTGAGGTTTGCAGTGTTACAGTGCAATGAAAATTATAATTTTTTTACTTTTACGAAAATAATTGAATATGAAAATTGCAAATAAAAAAAAATCGCGTCAAAAAGTTAACGTGTTGAAATAAATTATATTTTGTAATTAATTAAAAACAAAATCAATTTATTTATTTAAAAAATAAAAAATATTTAAATTAAAAAATTAATGAAAAAGAAATGCGAATAAAAAACAAACCATTCTTTCTGCTGCTTCTTTGTAGATCTACGATCGAAATTGGCACAAAATATATTTGATATAATAATCAACATAACGAAATGAAGATACAAAAAAAAACTTTTGTTGCGCACTCCACTTCAAATTGTAATCTAATTTTTTGTTCCAATTTCTCCATCTAAGATCTAAATATAATTTCTCGATATTGTTTCTTAAATGTAGTTACTACCAACGTCAACTACATCATCCTGAATAATTGATACGACATCGGAGTTTGCTCGTCCGAATGCAATAAAAATTGATATTCGATCTTCTTCTAGCTTCTTTCGGCAAATTTCTGCCCCATAATGCCTGAACCATTTTTCAAAATTCTCCTTTTCAGTAATCTACCCAATAAATTATCAAAAAAGATGATATAAAAATAAACACGAGGTAATGAAAGTATGAAGAACTTTTGTTGTATTCCAATGACGCAACCTTCAACACAGTTGACTGATATCGTCTACTTTCTCCGGTGTACTAACCGGACTCAAAACCAGGGCAGGTATGACTTCCTTGATGAACAGCTCGGCGCTGTCTCTCCTTAGGCTCGTCACTGGCGAATCCTTCTGCTCGTAGAGGCCTCTCCCCTCCGCCCCACCATCCGCAAGCCGGTAGAACAGAAGATAGCTGTCGGAGGTCTACCGCCAAGAAAAATAATGTTTAGTCAAGCCGTTCTCGCACCGGGGACCCGGAGAATGGTGTAAATTCTGCTCATGAGAAAAATATCGAACTCACCGCTATGACGAGCATGCTCGAATCCGGTCGCCATTGCAGGAGAATATTTTCGCCGTGCTTTTTCAGCGAATCGGGCGTGCGTCTGATGAATACTATCGGGACGCAAGGCTGAAAGGGCACAAGCGGACCATTAAGTGAAACCACAAAAGTTTGCTGCACTCTCAGTCTCGCGGCCCTTGGGCACGAGAGGATTCTACCGTAAGTGGATTTACTAAAGCTTGGAGGAAAATTGCAAGAGAGGGGAGTGAAGGAAATGAAAGAAAAGTCTTTGGAATTCGAATGTGTTTGGGTTAGGAATACGGGTAAAGATGGACAATACTCCGAAATATAAACTTGTTTGGGTTTGTTTGGGTTTGGAATACAAGCACTTTCCAATACAATATTTTTTGGATCTTGGAATGCAAGCACCAACGGATGATGTCTTGGATCACATTTAGGTTTTATTGGATTTTCAATCACAACAGAATTCGAGTTGGTTTGGGTTTTTTGGGTTTCTAATACAAGTATTTTGAATACAATTTTTTTTGGGATTTCGGAATGCACTTACAGATGGACAACTTTTTGGAATATGTTTGGGTTTTTTTTTCGGTTTGCAACAAGAACAATGGAATATCAGTTTGTTTGGATGTGCAACAAGAACGGAATACGAGTTTGTTTTGGTTTGCATGCGCTTGGAATTCGAGTTTGTGTGGATTTGAAATGCAAGTTTGATTGGATTTGGAATACGAGTTTGTTTGGGCTTGGATATGGAGTCCGTTTGAGTTCGAAATACAAGTACTTGGCAATACCAGATGGAAAACGCTTTGTAAAAGTGCCTTGAAGCACTCCACGGACGAACCCGACAAACCTAAACAACGCTACGGAATAATTACCTTGCAATACCAGATGGACAAAGTGTCGGGTGTGAGAATAGCGAACAAAATTTTGTCCCTGTTGCAGACGATCGCTATGATTTTTTCGGGGCTCGCGGTATTGAGGACCCGGGGCCAACCGATCGGGAAGAACATGATTTTACTTTCCTATATATGTACACACATACACACACACACAAGCACGCACGGGCTCACGCGAAGTCACATGTTAAGACTCGCTCTCTAAACTGGGTCGTCGAAAAAAACGCATCATTCGGTTTTAATTCTCTTCCTTTAGCTAAATAAAACGAGTAAACATTCGGACGGGCCGACGAGTTCCGAGAGACTGTGCCGGAGGATTTAAAGGGCTAACCCCATGTCGCGGTCCACGTCGAGTGAAACGACGAATCCAACGCTCCGCTCCCCGCACGGCGGATACTGGCGAGTGGCGCCTCTTGCGGGAATCGCGCGGAGCTCGCACTCCACTGCTGCTCTTGGCAGTTACTTCGTTATCGACTGAGTTCGCCGGTAGACAAGTTCTCAATTACGCGTCGTGGCGCAGTATATGAAAACTGCCTTACCGACAGAGTATTGGCTTAACTGTCAGTTTTTAGTCACTCAGTCGGTAAAAATTACTACTTTCGTGAGAAAAGTCCAAAAAAAAGTTCCACTCAAAAGGCGGTAGAACGCGTTCGATATTCTATGCATACGCAAATGTTATTTTGAGAGGAACATAATCTCAATTTGTTTTTCGAGATTAATCGACCGTATGCAATATAAATACGGCTATGATGTAAAGTATAAAGTGTACAAAAACGAAAAATTATTGAGAAGAGCTTGTGGCTTCCGGATGGAGGCCGTGTTGAGGATCAGCGTTGTGCCGACGTTTCGCAAACGTTACAGTCTGCATCATCAGGGCTGAGAGCTCCGATACTGAAGCTCTCGTGTCTCAGGTATTCCTTATATAGTTGCAGTCATCGTTCCAGATCGCTGCACCAGCCAATCAGATGTTTTAATTGATCAGCTGGTCAATTAAAAAACCGGGAGGACGGTGTGCCAAATAGGATTGACGTGATATCCTCCATCTCTGTTTAGGTTGTCCGGATGTTTTCGGATTTCCAAGCCTTCTCGGTGTTTCCTGGAAAAATAGCTGTTTGATGGGGCCAGACTTTGGGCTTTGTCGAACTGGATGGCATGACCAGTCTCCATCCAATGTTCGGCCAGCGCTGATTGTGTAATATGGCCATATTTGATACACCGTTGGTGTTCTTTGATCCGTGTACTGATCTTCCTCCCGGTTTCCCCTATGTACACTTTACCGCATGAGCAGGGTATTTTGTATACTCCTGGTGCACTTAATGGTGGTCTTTGGTCTTTTGCACTCGGAATCACTTGTGCTAGTTTCTTCTGAGGTTTGAAGATGACTCGCACGTTATGTTTTCCAAGGACCCTGCCTATGCGATCGGTTATGCCCTGAAGGTATGGAAGGGAAGTTGTTGCAGTTATTTGTCCTTCATTCTCTCCATCAGGTGCTGTAACCGTTTTCGGATCAGCTATTTTTCTTTTTAGATTTTTGATCGTTCTTTCGATGTTGCCTGGCTTGTAGCCATTGTCTCCTAAAGCTTTTCGTAGGTGTTCTAGTTCAACCTCCAGGGAGTCTGGTTCGGAGATCGCTAGAGCTCTGTAGACCAGAGAGCTTATGACCGACTGTTTTTGGGAAGGGTGGTGATGGGACGTAGCGTGGAGGTATCTATCCGTATGCGTTGGCTTCCGGTAAACTTTATGGCCCAAAGTGCCATCGCTTTTCCGTTGAACCAGTACATCCAGAAAAGGGATTTGATTTTCCTGTTCTATCTCCATGGTGAATTGAATATTGGGGTGTTGGGAGTTGAGGAAGGTTAAGAAATGATTGAGGTTTTCTTTGCCGTGACTCCAAATGACGAAGGTGTCATCGACATATCGGAACCAGGTGGAGGGCTTGAGGGTAGCTTCTTGCAGAATTCTGTTCTCGAAGTTGTCCATAAAGATGTTGGCAATGATAGGGGAAATAGGGGAACCCATGGCTGCGCCTGAAGTTTGTTCATAAAACTGGGATCGAAATTGGAAGTATGTCGAGTTTAGGCAATGTTCTATGAGGGGCAGTAGGTTAGGGGCAACTTTTTTGGAATTTTTAACTATGCTTAGGGTTTCATTGGTTGGGACGTTTGTAAACAGGGATACAACATCGAAACTCACTAAAATATCTTCTGGTTGTACCTTGATAGACTGGATCTTGTTCACAAAATCCTGGGAGTTTTGGATATAGGAGTTGTTGAGACCTACGAGTTCCTGCAAAGGTTTGCAGAGAAAACGTGCCAAGTGATATGTAGGACTGCCTATGTTGCTAACAATGGGCCTTAGTGGGATGTTGTTTTTGTGTATTTTTGGCAGACCGTAAAGCCTGGGTGGTAGGGATTCCTTGGGTGTAAGGGCTTTGGTTAGGTTTTCCAATAGACCAGCCTTCTTTAGAAGTGTTGTTGTTTTCTTTTCTACACTCGATGTAGGGTCACGTGCTAATTTCTTGTACGTGTTGGTGTCCTCGAGCAGGTTCATAATTTTACTGCAGTAGTCCGTTCTATCCATGATGACAGTTGCATTCCCTTTGTCAGCTGGTAGTATTAAGATGTCCTTGTTTTTCTTCAAATTGTGAAGAGCAAGGTGTTCTTCCTTCGTGATATTCTGCTGCGGAGGTTTTGCCTTGTGTAGAATATTGCTTATCCGTTTCCTGATGTCGTTGCCAGTATCTAGTGGGAGACGGTAGATGGCAGTTTCCACCTGGCTGATGATTTCTCTGGTCGGAATTTCTGTCGGTGTAATGGCGAAATTGTGCCCTTTTGCGAGGACTGATGTTTCAGCTGCGGAGAGTGTGTGGTTACTTAGGTTTTTTACTGTGTGGGTTAGGATGGGCTGCTTCGTCTGTGGACATAGTTTCCTGAATTTTTCTATTTGATTCTTGGATCTTAGGTCTGCACAGTGGAGGGCTTGTTCGTGGGTGACACGATCAAGATCTTCCCACAGCTGTGGTTCCAAAGAGTCAGATAGACGTAGGTGAAGTTTAAGGAGTTTTTGGGAATTTTGGTCCAAAAGCTTTTTGGTGACAGCTATCCTCTCCTTTACCAGTCTCAGCGAGGCCTGGTGGAGGATAGTTTTGGCTTGTTTTGATGGAAAAAGGTTTTTTAATTGAAAACATTTTGGTACCACTTGATGGTCGCGGCACCTTTTTAGGAATGTTAACGAGCACAGTTGGATGTGCAGAGTTTTCCTGAGTTTGGAAAAGGTGTTAACAGAACCCAAAATAGCCTCTCCGTGTAGGCGTCTGATTTTAGTTTTAAGGCTTTCACGGCTCTTTATGTAATGAGAAGAGCTTGTGGCTTCCGGATGGAGGCCGTGTTGAGGATCAGCGTTGTGCCGACGTTTCGCAAACGTTACAGTCTGCATCATCAGGGCTGAGAGCTCCGATACTGAAGCTCTCGTGTCTCAGGTATTCCTTATATAGTTGCAGTCATCGTTCCAGATCGCTGCACCAGCCAATCAGATGTTTTAATTGATCAGCTGGTCAATTTAAAAAAACTAACCAGCTGACAAAGGGAATGCAACTGTGATCATGGATAGAACGGACTACTGCAGTAAAATTATGAACCTGCTCGAGGACACCAACACGTACAAGAAATTAGCACGTGACCCTACATCGAGTGTAGAAAAGAAAACAACAACACTTCTAAAGAAGGCTGGTCTATCGGAAAACCTAACCAAAGCCCTTACACCCAAGGAATCCCTACCACCCAGGCTTTACGGTCTGCCAAAAATACACAAAAACAACATCCCACTAAGGCCCATTGTTAGCAACATAGGCAGTCCTACATATCACTTGGCACGTTTTCTCTGCAAACCTTTGCAGGAACTCGTAGGTCTCAACAACTCCTATATCCAAAACTCCCGGGATTTTGTGAACAAGATCCAGTCTATCAAGGTACAACCAGAAGATATTTTAGTGAGTTTCGATGTTGTATCCCTGTTTACAAACGTCCCAACCAATGAAACCCTAAGCATAGTTAAAAATTCCAAAAAAGTTGCCCCTAACCTACTGCCCCTCATAGAACATTGCCTAAACTCGACATACTTCCAATTTCGATCCCAGTTTTATGAACAAACTTCAGGCGCAGCCATGGGTTCCCCTATTTCCCCTATCATTGCCAACATCTTTATGGACAACTTCGAGAACAGAATTCTGCAAGAAGCTACCCTCAAGCCCTCCACCTGGTTCCGATATGTCGATGACACCTTCGTCATTTGGAGTCACGGCAAAGAAAACCTCAATCATTTCTTAACCTTCCTCAACTCCCAACACCCCAATATTCAATTCACCATGGAGATAGAACAGGAAAATCAAATCCCTTTTCTGGATGTACTGGTTCAACGGAAAAGCGATGGCACTTTGGGCCATAAAGTTTACCGGAAGCCAACGCATACGGATAGATACCTCCACGCTACGTCCCATCACCACCCTTCCCAAAAACAGTCGGTCATAAGCTCTCTGGTCTACAGAGCTCTAGCGATCTCCGAACCAGACTCCCTGGAGGTTGAACTAGAACACCTACGAAAAGCTTTAGGAGACAATGGCTACAAGCCAGGCAACATCGAAAGAACGATCAAAAATCTAAAAAGAAAAATAGCTGATCCGAAAACGGTTACAGCACCTGATGGAGAGAATGAAGGACAAATAACTGCAACAACTTCCCTTCCATACCTTCAGGGCATAACCGATCGCATAGGCAGGGTCCTTGGAAAACATAACGTGCGAGTCATCTTCAAACCTCAGAAGAAACTAGCACAAGTGATTCCGAGTGCAAAAGACCAAAGACCACCATTAAGTGCACCAGGAGTATACAAAATACCCTGCTCATGCGGTAAAGTGTACATAGGGGAAACCGGGAGGAAGATCAGTACACGGATCAAAGAACACCAACGGTGTATCAAATATGGCCATATTACACAATCAGCGCTGGCCGAACATTGGATGGAGACTGGTCATGCCATCCAGTTCGACAAAGCCCAAAGTCTGGCCCCATCAAACAGCTATTTTTCCAGGAAACACCGAGAAGGCTTGGAAATCCGAAAACATCCGGACAACCTAAACAGAGATGGAGGATATCACGTCAATCCTATTTGGCACACCGTCCTCCCGGTTTTTTAATTGACCAGCTGATCAATTAAAACATCTGATTGGCTGGTGCAGCGATCTGGAACGATGACTGCAACTATATAAGGAATACCTGAGACACGAGAGCTTCAGTATCGGAGCTCTCAGCCCTGATGATGCAGACTGTAACGTTTGCGAAACGTCGGCACAACGCTGATCCTCAACACGGCCTCCATCCGGAAGCCACAAGCTCTTCTCATTACATAAAGAGCCGTGAAAGCCTTAAAACTAAAATAATCTCAATTTGTTTTTCGAGATTAATCGACCGTATGCAATATAAATACGGCTATGATGTAAAGTATGAAGTGTACAAAAACGAAAAATTATTAATGTTTTTAGCGAAACTTTAAACTACGTTTAATAATGTTTAAATAATGTTACTTTGCAGTGCTTATCTAGTGTCCTTCATTATCGGCATACGTAATTCAAGAGTACCAATCTAGATGCCAAATGTTTAAATCTGTGAATTATTTTCGTCGTTTGTCAAATACTTACGATTTTCGTGCTCTTGTTTCCGGCATTACAGCAATTGCGTTACGCAAAATGTTTTCAGGATTATTTTTCGTACGACTTAGTCCTTTATCGCTTCTTCTCATTTTTTACTTTTTAAGGTTTAAGGGGTAAGCCACAGTAGAATTTTCAAAAAACCGATTTTTTTTCGCTAAAACGGTGCTTTATCATCATAAGAATAAGTTACTATTCGATTTATAGCAGGAACATTTTTTTTACCGACTGAGCGTATAACGTAAGCCCACCTCTGGCACGGCCACAGGCATATGTGAAATTTAAACGCATTTTTCTCGAAACAGCTTTTTTCCGATTGCCGTGACAAATAACTACAACAATTTTCACTCGATTTACTTCAAATTTAAAAGTTATGTTCCTAATTGCATTTCGCAGAGAAGTACGTACGGAATTTCTGATTGATCGAAAACATTTCATTTTATGAGCAGTTTTATACGAAATTTTTCACTGAAAATTCAAGTTCACATGAAATTCAAATTCAAATACCTACAACTTTTGCATAAAACAATATTTTTTAAATTCCGTGTGTACTTCTCTAGGTATTCTAATGTAGATATACAAGAATTTTTGTTTTTTGTTCGAGGTAACAAATTGTGCGGAGCGCCGAAAAAAAGATGAAAGAAAATTTCAGAAGTCGGCCATTTTGTACATCGAAAAAAAATAATAATATTTTCTAACAGCTTGATATTCATACTAAATAGGTGTAATTCATACGAAAAAAAATTATTAAATTCGCACACGATTGTATACCCGTTACTGTGGCCTAACCCCTTAATCGTAGTCTCGCGGTCACTTTGCGATGGCTATTGCTATATTGATCGGTCAGTATCGGAGCGACCCTAGTGGTAAAATTTCGTACCTGAACGTTTCACATTCTCGCAGACGTTTTTCCTACCGCTTGAACTCGACTGATTTCTACGACACAAGGCCATCGAAGTTCCTCGCGACAAGTCACTCCTCAGGAAGTAAGCCAGCGGGATTCCCTTTTTCGTATGAACTTTATTAAGCCTAAGGGTAAAAGATGTGTGGAGTGGGTCGTTCTCATATCAAATTGGGGAGAGTGATGATTCCCGACTGTACGTAAGCGATCGACGAATTCGAGACGTGAGCGAATATTATCGGCGCGCCCTTTCCGTCCTGCTGCAAGCGATTCAGCTCGACCGGCTGCAGGAAGACGCTGTCCTTTCGACTGCAATGGAGAGGGTTGACAGTGATTCAGTCTCTCGTTTTCTCAATCTCATTCGGCCTGTCGAAAGTTCGAAGCGACTCTTACCTCGTCACCACCAAATGGAACATCGGCATGCCTGGATTCGTCTTCCTGTAGTGTTGCGTGCTTGAGTAAACGTTGTAAGAAATCTTCAGGTCGCTTCTCCTTCGGCGCATCGTTTTTTCGGGCGCGGACTTGATGATTCTCAGTCTTTCGTAAGCTTCGGGAAAACTCCGAAAATTGTTGGCGCTTATCAGCGGCTTGATCGTCTGATCGATCACCTGGACAGAAAAGGGGCAAGGCGGACTCGATTATTGGATGGCCGCTGATTGTACGCACACCAGAGAGCTGAGAGAAAAGGGTACGACAAGGAAGATCATCACGCCTCGCTGAGGACCGTTTCCCCCATTCCTCGTGACCATTTCCGTCTAATCCGAATTATACGAAAGTCCAGTTGTAAAAACCGCCGCCTCAAGATGGCCGGTTTGAATGAACTTTCTGCATTGCAGCATGACGGAGATACCGGAAGTACGTGGTAACTTTTACCAACTTTTGTTATTCCACGAGCCTTAAGGGGGAATACCTTTAGGGGAGGAAAAAGTTCGCTGGATTTCATGATTTTTTTGTAAAAGGAAGATTTCTTCACCATTTTCTAGACTTAGGGTATGTTTTTTTTACTATTTTTGGCTGTTACATGGTATTTTTTATTTTGATTAAGATTTAAAAATGGCGGTAGTATGACACGGTCTTTTAATCTGCATTTTCAAAACTGACGTGACGTATAGCTTAAAAACTAATCTACCGATTCTGATGAAATTTGGTATTGATCTTTCTATCCTTATTGTCTAAAACATGACCCTAAATGTTTTTGAAGGTTTAAATAAAAGTATTTTTTTTGCAAAACGTAGCCATTTTTCGGAAAATTCAATCTTTTTGTTTCAAAGCGAACCATTTCATCGATTTTCAACATT
Organism: Ophion slaviceki; assembly: GCA_944452715.1. Classification (NCBI taxonomy): domain Eukaryota; kingdom Metazoa; phylum Arthropoda; class Insecta; order Hymenoptera; family Ichneumonidae; genus Ophion; species Ophion slaviceki. The sequence continues at coordinate 2,241,584 of OX101786.1, read as the reverse complement.
TCTCACTTTTTCTTGATTGGTATTCTGCGTGTGAGTGTTAACGAAAGTCTTCGTTGATTTTTTTCAACACAACCTCCGCCGCAATCCGTTTAGAAGACTGTGCTATACCTCTGCCATTTTTAAAGATTTATGTAACAGCCAAAAATTATGATTATTTTAAAAAATACCATGTAACAGGCAAAAGTAGTAATAAAACATACCCTACGCTCAAAAATGGTGAAGAAATCTTCGCTTTAAGAAAAAAATGAAAATCAGCCATTTTTAATAAAGGAATCTCCCCCCTTAAAATACACCATATATTTTCTCCAAATCTTTAACAATTTATCTAGCTTCAGGAAGGATCTCGTTTCAACAATGTTTATCTCTACAACGTTGAAAGTCCGTTTTTAAACTTTACAATGATTTTGTCTCTCATCTGTATAAACTCGGAAATCCACCAACTGTACAGGAGTCTCAAGTTTTAAATATTGAACCTCTAAGACGATCCTCTAAGACGATCTAGTAAAATCGCCCGCTCTTCCGATTTATGGCATTATTTTCGACTCGTGACCCGTCCTCAGGGGTGAAAAACGGGTTTTAACTTGAAAATCGAGGTAAAATCAGAACATTCGTTGACAAATGTATGAAAAAATATTTCTAATCGCTAGAAAACGTATTCTCATTCAATTTGGTATAAAATTCACGAATTTGGCTCATACAGCGTATGAGAATGTAAAATATCTGCAATGCATATTTATATTCTTATATACAGGGGGGATCAATAACTATTAGCACCTTGGATATCTTCGAAACTATAAGGTTCACAGAATATTTGCTGAAATGAAATGGCACAGTACGAAAGGGGCCATCCGATAGCGATAATAGTTTTTTTGCTGGTGGAGGTACTTCGGACATTTGAAGGTCGACTCCATTTTTTTTAAATGCATCGGTATGTTTTTTTCACCGTATTATGAAAGAGGAGATTAAAACGAGTTTAACGACCTATAACATAAGGTCATTGAAGGTCATAGAAAGTACAGATAGGCGATGATACTGACACGATGGTCGCCATTTTGAACACTTACTATAAACGTCGTAATTTCATTTACTACCGAAACTGTGAGTCTTTCTGTACTTTTCTATGGCCTTCAATGACCTTATGTTATAGGGCGTTGAACTCGTTTTAAGCTCCTCTTTCATGATACAGAAGAAAAAAACGTACCGATCCATTAAAAAAAATGGAGTTGACCTTCGTCTTCAAATGCTATCGGATGGCCTCTTTCGTACTGTGCAATTTCATTTCAGCAAATATTTCTGTGAACCTTATAATTTCGAAGATATCCAAGGTGCTAATACCTATTGATTCACCCTGTATATCTCTTCTATCTTCTTCAATGAAGAATACACCTGATATATCAGCGGTTGTGGAGCTAACAAGAATATTGCCCAGTTTAACGTTTATTACTCAAAGTTCTTGTACACGGAGAAAAAGACGGCCTCAAATTTTAACACTGGTTGCCAGAGTTCTAATATTCAGTGCTAGAAAAGTATAGCAGTTTACTGCCAGTTCGGAATTCTAAGACTTGTTATAGAAGTGTAAAAATGATTCTCACACGGTATAGTAAAAATAATGCGTGCATATTACATTTCAAACTATTCTCGCATAGCCGCGAGTCCTATATGCTGTACAGGACTTTTTGTAAAATACCAACCTTTATTACACGCTATATTTTCATATGGATTTTACTATACGTATAGCACAAATCTTCGGCGCATAGCGAAAAATATTACGAAGTTATTAGTAAGATGTGACTCTTTACACCGTACTTTTTGTAGAATACTGAAAACTAATTGTTCCAATCACGTGGGCAAAATATTTTTTGAATACTACAAAAAATCACAATATGCCGAATTGTATTTGTGCATCAGTTTACGTGCCATATCGTAGTTTAAAATTTTAATTTCTTCATTATTACTATACCATAATTACAATTTTTATCTTCCATTCAATACTTTTTGATATTTAATGATATTTTTTTAGAAGCATAGTATTAATTCGAAACTTCGAGGCCCCTGTTTTCTCCGTGTAGAGTTGGTACATTATAGAATTAATGCAATGTTGTGGATGTTAAATATTGCAAACTTGAGACTCTTGTATAGTCGGTGGATTTCCGAGTTTATACAGATGAGAGATAAAGTCATTGTAAAGTTGAAAAACGGACTTGTAGCGTTGTAGAGATAAACTTTGTGGAAACGAGACCCTTCCGAGCTTCACTCTACTCATATTACGGGACACTTTTGAAGTCAACCTATCTGCAGCCTGGAACAAGTGACTGTAGGCGGCGCTCGCAAATGTCATAATAATTAGCGTCTGAAAATGGCCGGCGTGACGTCTTTCCGTCGCGGTATGGCCTTCTCCCGATAAAATCCTGTTTCTCTCAGCTGTTTGCGGTAAACTCGATCCTCGATCGTACCTGTATCTCGTTGGCGTCCTCGTCGTAGGTCACGCTGTCGTCGCCGTCGATGGTTATTGTCTTGGCGTCCCGCCATTTCTGCTTGAGCTCAGTCCACGACGAAGTGCCTGGAAGCTTGGCAAAGGTGGCCTGGTAGGGCTCGTTCTGGCAATTATCCGGCGTAGGTGCCGCCGGTGATCGGGAGGACTCGTTCGGGGCTCGCGACGGACCAGACTCTCGCCACGCTCGCTCGGGCAAATATCTGTCTTGGGGACGATTGTGAAAGTTTTGATTGGCGAACTCTCTGTGATGGAGGCTCTGATGGGTTTGCATGTGGAGGTGGTTCTGCATGAACATTCCCCTCATCGCGTAGGCCGTGATCACGGTGTTCCTGAAGAAGTTCATGCGATACGATGACCAATGATTGTTGGCGTTCTGCTGCCAGCCTGGGCAGCCACTTCCGGTGCCACGGTTCATCGACATCTGCTGGCCGTACATACTGGCGGCCGCCTGAATGTTCATCAAATTCATCGGCCACCGGTTGATGTTTTGGAAAAACGGACTCGGCCGCGAATAGTTCGAAACCGGATACGATTGCCGCTGCGGAAATCTCGCATACTGCTCGTGATGTTGCCGCTGTTGGTAATAGGGCGCAACGGCGCGTCGCTGATTCGTCCACGGTACGTCCCTTCGACTTCTCGGCGATTCCACGACCGCCTGCGACGGTCTGTCGCCCTCTCGGAACTCCCGCAACTTCCGGCCGTCGTAACGATAAGTGGCGCGGGGCCTCACGCCACGAGGAATGTAACGCTTCGAGATCGTCTCCGTCACGATAGTCTGATTCGCTATGTTCGGCAGGCAATTCAACATCTCCATGCGCGACATCGGACGCGGTATCTCCTCGATCTCGTCGTCCGAGAGCTCGATTATCTGAAAGGGATTCCAGATGCGGTCGGATATTCAGTGCCGAGTCGACCAAAATCATCGCGACGACGTTTTAGCCAATGGAACGCCACGCTAATTCTTTTTTATGTTCTTAACTTGTCATTTTTTAATCGTTCTACCGTATCTTCTTTTTCAGATTCACATCGTCCTTCAGACCTTCCAATTAGGAACTTGAAAAAATGTCGAGGCATTTTCGTAGCCAGGATTTGCAAAAAGAATATTGAGCAATGAAAAAAGATTTTTTAATGGCTCGAACAATGCATTCCAGCGAAGCAAACTTCGAGCTTATAAAAAATAATTAGCTCATGGCTGTTAAAAATCCCATGGATATTTATTTTGAGTAAAATCGATACCAAAACGTTATTTATTGTTTACACAAATATTTTTCCAACGAATAATTCGAGGAAAAATCGTTTCTTCGTGGAGATTTATGAGACAATTCTTGTAAACGAACCCGAAGGTATCGAACGAGGAGTCGATTGTGACGATCCAAACATTTTTGGGTTTGTTTGGATTTTTAAATTAATTTTTGTTACTTTTATTAATTTATTTTCTTTACTTTTATTTGTTCATTTATTTTTACTTAATGTAATTTTTTATTTTTACTTCTTATCTACGTAAATAAACCCAAACAAACCGAAACACTTGTAGATTCGTACAGATTTTTTTATTTGCATATTTTTTAAGTTCATTTATTTATTAACATTTATTTATTTTAGCTATTTCTTTTTTAAATTCTTATATTTTTTAAAATTTACTTATTTTCTTTTCCTTCAAAGGTTGTATTGATAAAATTGTTCGTTCACTGACTTTTGAAAATGTTTCGAATATAGAAACTTCCTACAAAAAAAATATCCTGTTCAATTATCAAATTTTCGGCATTAAAAAAAAACGTAAACTGATAAAATTTAAAAAATCATGAGTATTCGAAAAAATTAACGAAGCCATTGCAAATAAATGAACATTTTCTTCACCGATTATTCGTTGAACAATAATCTGTTTAAACAATTCGTTGATAAATTTCACGCATTATTATTCGAAATAAATATTCGTATGGAATATGAAGTTTCGATCGAATAAAAACTTTTGGGCGGCAACGTACGTATGATAAAATTCTTGAAAAAAACGACCAATCAATCGCTGCTTCGAGGCAATATTATAATCTTGACATTTCGCCATTACCTCGTGCTTGGATTTCTTCGTTTCGGGCGAGTCGGCGCGCGCCCGCGGCGGCTTCCGTTTGTCGAGAGTCCTCTCGACCTCGTACTTGGCCGCGGCGGCAGAATTTTCCGCGCTGCTTGCCCCCGGCATTGAGACCCTGTCGTTTCTCTTGGGCAGCAATTTGACGTTTCTCTGAATCCTCGCGCCCGGCCATTTGGAGACGTTGTGTTCGCCGATGCCGTCCTTGACGATTTTTATCGGCGCCAGAATCGTCTGCTCGGAAATTATCTCGACCTTGGGATTTTTCGCTTTTCGCTCCGTGGACTTTTCTCCGCCATTGTTTTCCAATGTCCTCGTCGACGACGAATCTTTGCGGATTTCCTCCGCCTCGGCGTTTCCGTTTATCTTCACCACCATGCTCTCGACGATTTCCTTGATTTCCGCCTCGATCTCGGGCTTGCTTTGCGCCGAGGATTCTCCGGACTTGGCGTTTTGTCCCGCCATCCAGAGACCGTTCTCCGGATCCACTATGACCTTTTTCCGGGTCACTGGCTCCTCGAGCCCCGGGTACCTCTCGAGAAGCGACTTCTCGTAGTGAAAACGCTGCAGACGATAACCCAGTCTTGTGAGCTGACTGTACACCCGGTACTCGGCCAGAGTGCACGTCGAGCCTTCGGATTCTATCAGTACCTCGTAGGCTTGCTGAATCGAAAGGGGCACTCCTTCCCACACGAGCTCCAGGCATTCCTAATCGAGTAACGCATTAGAATTGCCTATTGGACTTTAGGGTAGAACGAACGCGCGCTCTTGATTTCTATAGATTTTGTTCAAATTTTAACCAAACATTGTTCATATCATTATGCATGTTTGAGTGAAATTTCAGAACAGTCGACTATTTAGACTTTACGAGCTTCTTTTGCATATCAAAAAGCAGTGCTCGAACAGAGGACTTTTTTCGATGCAGTTTTTTTTTAATCAACTAAACCAGAGCGTTTTTTAAACCGAAACTCAATACTTTAACTTTGCACTGTGGCCATTAAAAAAAATCTTTTTCATTGAATCCTTCGTCTGAGCACTAGATAATTTTATTTCGCATGATCTGTTTACATAAATTGTATAAGATACGTAAAAGTATAATCTTTAATGTAAAAAATTGAAAATTCAGAAAAAATTCACGAAAAATCACGTGACATTAAAGTTTGAACCGTTAGGAGGAAGTACGTTTTTTTTGTTGCCGACATTTTTTGGCTGATTTAGGCGATGAAAGTCACAAATGATTTTACGAATGCGTATTAGAGATTTAGGATCTCAATCTGCGGAAAAGGGTTTCTTGATGATGATAAAAACAAAAGTATGAAAGAATGAAAAAGAAAAGTAGAATAGCTGCTGTCCAACGATGTAAACTTTGATGTCGTTAAACAAATTGTTTTGAAATATTGATTAGGGAGAAAAGTTTTACTGGAATTGAATTCAATTGGGCAATTAGGTTTAAACGCGTTGTGAATTGGTGAATATATATATTTTTCATCTTCGGGGTCTTCGAGATTTTTTATGCAGTTTTAAAAAATGTTTTCGCGACTTTGTAATGCTGTTTTTTTATCGTTTCACGATTTGATTATGTTTTATTTTTTTTAGGTTCTTTAGTTATTGCTTTTAATTATTTCGCGATTTTTTAATGCATTTTTTTTTCATTTTTCGAGATTTTCTTATGCTGTTTTTAAGAATGGTGCGAAACTTTTATATGCCGTTTTTTGTCTTATCGCGATTTTATTGTACAGTTTTTCTTTTATCTTTTAGATATTTCATCATGGTGTTTAATTCATTTTTTCGAGATTTTTTAACGCAGGTCTGTTATCGTTTTGACATCTTTTAATGTATGTTTTTTATCTATGAAAAAAATGTATGCAGTTCTCTTATCTTTTTAAGATTTTTTAATGCATCTTTTTTATCTTTACAAGATTTTTAAATGCGTTGAAAAAAAAATCTTTGCGCAACTTGTTAAGTCGTTGTCTTGAATATAAAAATCGAGTTTTTGGTTATCTTGTTTTTTATCTCACCGTCATTTATTAAAACTGTTATCTTTCATTTCCTCCGAGATTTGTTTTCTTTGGGAAATTTTACTATGCAGTTTTTTTTACTTTTGGGAATAGCCGGTTCAGACTGTCGAGCAATTTTTTGAAATTTCACTTCTGGAGAGTTTTTCATATTTGCTTAAAGCGCGAAATTTGCCACGAAATGCTTCGACTTCGAAATATGATGAGTTGTTTTTGTTTACGAAATTTCACAATTGCGCTTGGCAGACGGTGACGCAACGTGAATTTTCTCTCATTTTTAGCGGCCTTGGCTTTACGAGGCCTGCCTATCGGGGCCGGGTGGAAATTCCGAACTTTGAATGATCAGAACGCTCAAAACTCCGAAAATATACTACTCCGAAAGATCAAAACTCCGAAATAATTTTACACGAAAGACCAAAACTCCGAAAATCTGAACACCGTCAAAACAATTCGGCTATGGAAGTTTCAAAAGTTTTAAAATTTTCAATATATCGACGAATTATTTCAAGAATTTTTTTTTATTAAGAAGTGATTTTGCGTCAATTTTGAAATTTGTCTAGACAATGTTTTACGCTCTACATCATTTACAGTCAACTGTGTAAACTTTCGCTGGCATAATCTTGACGAACCTTGTAATTTCCGAACATTAAAATTAGGAATTTTAAACCGTCGGCGCATTCAAAGTTCGGAATTTCAACCCGGCCCCATCTTTAATTTCGTGACATTCAAATTCGAAATTATAATTTAATAATTTAATGATTTTAACGTACACCAACAATTTGTCAACTAAATTTATCAAAAATTCACACAGTCAAAATACTACAAACAACTTATCCTGGATATTTTGCCAGAATGAATTTTTCAACACAAAATACCCTGCCCAGGATGCACGCAACCCTCGTAGCGAAAATTAAATTCTCGCAGGTTCGCAAACCGTAACGATTTTATAAACAACACCGACTCACAGTTTCCAGGAGTATCAAGGCCTCTTCGGGAATGAGATAAAGATTGGCGTTTATATCGTGGCCGAAGTTGGCCCATTCGTTGCCAGTTTTTTTCGTCACTCTGGCTCTCTTCTGTTCGGGCAGCCATTCCGCGCTCGATAATTGAGACGTGCGCTCGACTCTCTCGATACCGAGCAGGAACTCTCGGCTGTCGAGCCCTTTCTCGATTTGTTTGTTCTCCAGCCATGAGCCGCTCGGCTCGAATTGCTTGCTGGCGCCGATCTTCGGCAACGCCCTCGACGACTCCTCCCAGTCGTCCCATGCTTTGTGACAGATTCCCTTGTTTCTTAGAAGCTCCTCGGCACTGTAATTTCAAGACGGTAAAACTGCGCGATAATGGGCACGTTTTTTTACATGTTATAAGAATAGTGTTAAGGGGAGGTGCCTGAGTAAACGGCGAGGAAAACAGGTAAACTTCGGGAATTTTTATCTCAAAAACTAATGTTTCGATTGGATCCGGGTTTTTTTTTATTGGAAAATATCTACATTGAGGTATGTTTAGGAATTTTTTAAAATAAATTCGTTCACTGGAAGCGATTCAAACGCGATTATCTCGAAATATAGTTTTCAAGGTCGGTGCCAGATGTATCTCGAAAACGGCTTGTCCGATTTTGTCCAAATTTGGATACAATATTCTTCGATAGTTTTTCTCGTTCGCCACGTAGGATTTTTTTTTTGAAATTTTCATTTTTGACGGAATTGCGACCGTTTTAGTTTAACATCCGTTTTTCGTTCGCAATTTCCGACGATTTTGGATTGCATACACATTGCATAAAAAAGCATGTACATGAAGTTTGCATCGTTGCTATCCAACGGTTTCATTTTTTTTTTCGATTTTGTAATTTCCTATTTTTTCTTGGTCAGTTCGGCTCTAGTTGCTAAAAAAATATGGCAAAATGAATAAAAAATATTTACGGCCACCGAGACCAACCAAACAAAATCGAAAAAAAAAAATGAAACCGTTGGATAGCAACGATGCAAACTTCATGTACATTAAAAAAGCAATGGTTCAATCAAATGAAAAAGCCCTATGTGGCGAACGAGAAAAACTATCGAAGAATATTGTATCCAAATTTGGACAAAATCGGACAAGCCGTTTTCGAGATACATCTATCTGGCACCGACTTTGAAAACTATGTTTCGAGATAATCGCGTTTGAATCGCTTCCAGTCAACGAATTTATTTTTTTTACATCCTAAACTTACCTGAAAGTACATATTTTCCAATAAAAAAAACCCGGATCCAATCGAAACATTAGTTTTTGAGATGAAAATTCCCGAAGTTTACCTGCTTTTCTCGCCGTTTACGCAGGTACCCTCCCCTTAAGACATATCCCGGAAAGTACCGATCGTTCGCAGCATTGGAATGCAATGAAAATTAATATTTCTGAATTTCTCGACGTATTGTAGGGAGTACAAAAATCGAAAAGAATGTATCAAAATGGAAGAGTACTGGGAAAAGAAGAATAAAAAAAACATGAGTCAGGGTAAGGGAAATATAGAAAAAGGAGGTAAAAAGGGATATGCAGATATTCCATGCCAGTATTGTAGGAGGGAAGAAGAAAGTTTGGAACAGATACTTAAATGTGGGGGAATAAAATTAAGAATGAATAAGGGGTAGATGATTTGGAAAAGTAGTGAAGAGGCGACAAGGCGGAGGCACCAAAAGGAAAAATTAATAAAGAACGAAAAGAGAAACGGATCGAAGAATTGTGCGAGTATGCGAGAGCCTTCGAATGCATGGTAAAAAAGGAAGCATACAGGGAAAAAAAGACGAAAGACAAATGTTAACAGAATAAAGAAGGAAACTTGGAAAAGGGTAACAATGTACACAGGAAGGAACTGTGTAAAAACCTGCAATGAAATACTTGGAAATAAAGAATAATACTGCACTATCGCCGAAAAGTTTCCGGACAAAAATTCAAAAAATTTCCGAACGATTTTTTATGCTATTTCGCCGATAGTTGACATAAATTCATTTAATAAACGGCATTTTAAAGACGAGGAATTCACCTTCATTCCATTTTTTTTTATTTCACTGCTTTTTTTACGACTAGTATCCTTTTTTGAAAATGACAATTTTTCGCCTTTTTTTTGTTGCTTTTCTGGTGGACCCCGTTGACCGACAAAATTTGTTTAATGCATTTCTTTGACCAGAATCATAAAATCCAATTTTCAATTTTTATTTTTTATAGCTTCTATTTTCTTCGTTTTTAAGCTTCGTACGATTTTTGTCTAAAGATTTTTTTTTAAGCGCCAATTTAAAAAATAACGTGTAACGCGAGTAAAAAGCTTTCAAGACAAACCTCGGGATAGTAAAGCGTTGATACGGTTTTCGTTGAGATCGCGAGAATTTTTTCAGATTTTTTTTTTCACCTGTTTTCGCTAAAAAATCAGATGATTTTATTACCGTAACTCGAGAACTAAGGCGTTTGTTGTACAATTACAAGAGAGGAAAAAAATTGTATTTTTCTATTTTCAACTATTTTAGAAAACTATACAATTTTAATGGGGAAAAAAATGTTGAGAAAACATCTGAAATAATTCTATTCCATTAAAAATAGAAAAATACAATTTTTTCCTCTCTTGAAATTTTCCCACAAACCCCTTAGTTGTCGAGTTATGGTAATTAAATCATCTGATTTTTTACCGAAAATAAGTGGAAAATAATTTGAACACTTTTTCGCGAACTCAACAAAAACCAATTCAACTTTTTACAATCTTGAGATTTTCCTTGAACCCGTGTCATTTTCGTGTTACACGTTGTTTTCAAATTGTCTCTTTTTTGTTCAAAAATCAAAATATCCTTAGATTTTATCCGTACGATAAAAATCGTACGAAGCTTAAAAAAAAACAAAATTGAGGCTTGAGCTTTCCTTGAGAAAAGTTTTGTCTGTAAACGGGGTCCACCAGAAAAGGAACGACAAAAAAGACGAAAAATGGTCATTTTGGAAAAAGGGTACTGGTACTAACAGCAAAATGGCATAACAAATTGTTCCGGAACTTTTGAAAATTTTTGTCCAGAAACTTTACACCGGTAGTGTATTTCTTAATTCTTTCAATTTCTTTTGGCCGATTTTGTCGACGAAAATTCCTCAACCATTTTTTAAGATACTTATTTATCGATCTACAATATAAATCTATAAAAAAAGATCTTCGACAATAACAAAAATAAGAAAAATAAATTGTAAAGAAATTTTTTTGTGCTACAACCATCCAAATCCCAACAGTATCAAGTTGTGAAGACTGTGAAGCGTCGGATCGCGCACTGCACTGAAAATGAATATTTCTGAACTTCTTTGTTGCTTTCGGCAGATTTTTCCGACAAAAATTTCTCAACCTTTTTTGAGATTCTTATTCACCGATCTACGCTATCTATCACCAAATGTATTCTATAATAATGAAAATAAGGAAAACAATGTAAAAAAAGAACTTTTGTTGCGTTCCAACGATGGAAATTTCCCCACCATCGAATTATAGAGATTTTGGTGAAGGGTCATATCACCCAATGCACTGAAAATGATTGTTTCTGGATTCCTTTAATTTCTTTTGACAGATTTTGCTGACAAAAATCCCCCAACCATTTTTTAACATACTTATTCAACGATCTACAATATAAATCTCTAAAAAAATATCTCCAGAGTGATAAAAATAAGGAAAATAAAATATAAACCGAACTTTCGTGGCCATCCACAAACGCAAATCTCAACACCATTGAATTATGACAATATTTGTAAAAGGTTGCTGCATTTTATACTTTTTCATTTGCATTCTACTCGAATGTTAAGTTTAATAAAATAATGCATGTCATATCTTAAAAATTAAAATTAATCCCATTCACTTTCAATTGGGACAAAGCATATTTTATAACATTTTCTATCGGACCATCAGATGATTTTTCCATATGTTTATCCATTCGTTAATGACAAACGACTAATTGTTTTTTTGGTAAAAAATCGAACATCTTATTTGCTCCATTTTCATAATTTTCAAAATTTCAAAAAAGTATCCAGTCGTGCAAAAGGTCAATTATCATACCAGAAGTACATTTTTCAATTTCTCATTTCAAATGAGCCTAGTTACCAGAACCACCTGCACCAATTGGCCATGCGGCACCAGCGGCACTTTGTTAAAATAAAAACTCCATCGTTTTTCGATATTTTCCAATACAACAAAAAACTCAAGCCCTGCGAGACTCTATACTTTGTGTAAAATCCCAACCTCGTCGTAACAATAATCTCACCAGGAAGGCTTGAAAATCAAATTTCTTTTAAACTTAGTCCCTAAAGAGAATTTTGTGTGCCTGAGGCATACCCCCCCCTCCCGCTAAAGACGAAAGTATATTTATTTATTCCTTGAACAAATGTTCAAACTCGTACCTCAGATGTTTTCCAAGAACCGTCTTAGTTTCCTCCGCCATACCGATCGCTCGGTACTCTCGACGATCAATTTCGCGAAAGTTGGAAAAAACCACAATATTTCCGCAGTCGAGGTTACTCGGCAAAAGTCAATCGTCGACGGAATCTCACCGTCGAAAAGTGCCAATGTTGCGAAGCATGCGTCCTTTTTGCGATGGTCAGTACGTGCCACGTTTTCGAGCCATTTTATCGCGCGCGTTTCACGTGTGGAATTGAGAATGGTAATGGGGCAAGTAAACAAGTGACATAAAGATTGAGGTTTATTGAAGGTAGAAACGCATCTCTGGCCATTGTTGTCGTCCCGGCAGAGCGCGACGGACCGCCGTCGAGTTGACAACACGCCAAAGAGGAGCCAACCGCCTCTCGCCTTTTGTCTGATTATCTGTCGAGCCGAAATGACACGCGCGATCAGAAATTCCGGGGCCGTGACTCTCTTGCGGTATCGGTCGGTTTTCGCCGGTCTAGTGCGGCTGCCCACCGCTAGACTCCGCGTGGCGACAATATTTCACCGCCAGGGTCGCTCCGATAGCTAGTGACCGAGCAGCATAGTGATAACCGGACCGCAGTGACCGCAACACTCCGATTAAGGGGTTAGGCTACTGTGAAAATAACGAATACTCGTTCGTCGCTTGAGGCAACTCAAATTGAAGAGGAAGGTTCTACATATAGTACATAAATCGCAGATTGAAGGTAAACTTATTATTACAATAGATCTGCGAGTCAAACTTTAAACGCGTTTCGAAACGGTTCTCTGCAATTTCTCAAAATTCCTTCCGCAAAGGTTGCGAGGCTAAACGTTATTCGTGGACTTCTTTACCGACGGAGTCGGTGGCTCAATGTACATGCGCGCTAGCTGGATAAACGAGAGTTGTATCGCGAAAATGTTCAATCACATTTATTTCAATATCGAAAAAATCCTTTCGCCAGGTAAATATGAACATCGCGTGCTAAATTATTTATTCGTTATTAGAGCAGACTTGGAGTACGCCAAAATACTTGACGGTTGTACGAATCGACTTTCAACCCACTTTGAGTGTGTGTAACCTCAAAGTCGTATGGCTATCCAAACGGTACTTTTTAACTTTAAATCGTCCGCTCGGGTAAATGGTATTGCTAACCTCAAAATCGTCCGTCCGAGGAAACGGTAATTCTAACCTCAAAATCGTACGCCCGTGAAAACGGTAATTCTAACCTCATAATTGCCCGCCCGAGAAAACGGTAGTTCTAACCTCAACATCGTCCGTCCAAGGAAAAGTAGTTCTAACCTCAAAATCGTCCGTCTAGGTTCACGATATTTCTAACCTCGAAATCTCCCATGTAAGCAAACAGTCTCATAACCTCAAAATCTTCCGACCGGACAAACGATATTTCTAACCTCAAAATCGTCCGTTCAGGGCAACGGTGCCTATAACCTCAAAATCCGTAACCCATTGTGAGAACACACACATTGTTTCCAACGCGAATTCTCGACTTCTCTAACTGTGAGCTTCCCCATCAGATTACTCGCGACTGTTTTCCAAAATTTCGCGCGATTCGGAAACTCCACTTGCCCGCAAAAAAGTTCCACACACTCGGCCGGTAAAGCAGATCCGTCGCGCACAGACCCAGAGTAGTTTACCGCCGTTGGCGCAGGGACTGAAAGAAAAATAAAATTCATGATCCAGGATGTCAGGAATCGTTCAGTACGTCGTGGTTCGCAGTGACTTGACCAAGAGTCTCCAGTGGCCCGTCGGGGCTCTAGTCGCCCAGGCCTGTCACGCCTGCACCGCTGTAACGCACTTGTTCTACGAGGACGAGCACACCCAGGCGTACCTCGCCGACCTGGACAATATGCACAAAGTTGTCTTGGCGGTAAGAAAAAAACCAAATGAAACGGTTTGGGGTTGTCTGGTAATTACAATTTGCCTGCATTTGACAGGCTCCGGACGAATCCAGCCTGAGAGAATTGAGCGATAAACTGGGCGAGGATGATATCAAGCACAAGCTCTGGATAGAACAGCCGGAGAACATTCCCACCTGCCTGGTTGTCAAACCGTACCCCAAGGAGCAAGTACAAAAATACTTCTGCAAATTGAAACTCTTTAAGAATTGATACATGTCGTAAGGGCGCTTTTCGCACGAAAATAAAGGTTTTTAAAAGTTCGCAGCATCCACAAGGTTTGTTCTTTTTCCAATAAAGCGTGTACACGTATGTATGTACCGGGTGGCTCATTTGAAGTGCTACAAGCTGATCTATTACAAAGTGTGCATAAGAAATGTTCCAAATAGAAGAAAATCTGAGATTGCACAGGGTATCAACATTTTTTATTGCATATTCTTCTGGCTCAGCTCGAGAGGTTTTCAAAACACTTTAGTTGGATCACACTTACACATATACAGGGTGTCTCAGACAAAGTGTTACAAGCTTATATTTCAGAAAGTACGGATTATAATGAAAAATGTTTCAAACAAAAGCTGCTTCGTTTCAAGAGGGAAATCATGTAACAACGTCTTTTTGACCTTAAGTATCAAAGTCACGGTCATTCTAAATTTTTGGTGCTCATGTAAAGTGAAAAGTGCTATTTTTCACGAAAAATTCCGCCATTTTGGGGGTGGAAAACCCCAACAATGTAAAAAAAATATCAAACCAACCCTTGGGGGGAGGTATTTTATATGTAGAAAGTGTGTACCAAGTTTGAAATAAGTCGGTCATGTAGTTTTCAAATGGCAGTGAACACGGACTTTGAAAAAGTGGTTTCGAGAAAAAACGCGACACTGGTTTGTTTGTGGATATTTTCGCGTACAAATTTCACGAAATGTTCTTGAAATGACACTTGACAATGTACAAAAGGTTTTAACAAATTTACTCTATCCATATAGATGAAAAAAATTCGCAAAAAAGTGTTTTTTTTTTTCACGCTGAAACCCCTACCCTCCCCTTAAGGAGTTGGGCTAGTGTGAACATTATGTCGAAGCAACTCGAATAGAAGATTTGCAACGTATCGTGCAGATTTCGCGTATTGAAGGTAAACTTATGATTGCAACGATAGAACTGCTTGTAAAACTGGAGGGGGGAGATGCCTTTAAGCGAGGATTAGCCGATTTTTATTATTTTTTTGTAAAACGAAAGATTCTTTTGCCATTTTTGAGACTTAGGGTATGTTTTATTACTTTTGGCTCTTACATGGTATTGGGAGTACAAATAAGTCTCCGCCGTTTTTCAATAAAAAAAATGGGCAGTTTCGAGACGTTTCGAGTAGTCGGCTATTATGTACATCGAAAAAAAATTCTAACAGCTTGATATACATACTAAGTAGATGTGTAATTAATTTTATGAGTGAATCACTTCTTCATACGAAAAACAATTGATAAATTCGCACATGATTTTTTACCCGTTACTGTGGCCTAACCCCTTGAGCAGCCTCACCATTTGCTTCTACAAGCAATCGATGCGCCTCAGCTGCGGATTTCTTCAAATTAAAGAAGTAAATCAAAAGTTCTCGCAAATGACGCTTATTCGGCTCAAAACTCGACATTTCGCACGAAAAAAATTATGTGATGCTGATACAAAATCGCTAATATTTCAAGGTTATGGTCTTGCCAGATGTCCAACTGTACGATATGGCGTTTTACGTCTGACAATTTCAACCATAACCTCCTGGTGGGGCCATCTTTTGTCCAACGGCGGAGACTTATGTGTACTCCCAATATTATTTTATTATTTAAAAAAACTAATATTACAACAATATTATTTAAAAAAACTAATCGACCGATTCTGATGAACTTTGGTACAAATGTTTTTAACCTTCTTGTCTGAAACATGAGACTAAATGTTTTTGAAAAATACAAAAAGTACTTTTTTAATGCTAAATGTGGCCTATTTTTTCGAAAAATTCAATCTTTTTGTTTCCAAGCGTGCCATTTAATCGATTTTCATAATTTCTCACTTTTTCTCTGTTCACATTCTGCGTATGAGTGGTAACGAAAGAAAAATCTTCCAGCTCCACTACCCCCATCCGACCGACAGGCCGCTCAAAGCTGCGCTGCGCTGTGTCGTTCTCTCGTTGACCTTCTCTCGTATTACTATGTTTTATTTTGACATAGTTTTTTTTTGCTCGAATTAAATGTCAATGTATTCATATTTCATTTAAAAAATTATAACTCTCAACATCATTCCTCTGCGCAGAAATATTGTTTTCCATGAAATTGTAGTCGCAAGGGGTTGAATTTGTTTTGCTTGGAATGATTACACCTCAATTTGAATTAATTTCATTATTACATCTTGATAATCGAATTATTATATCTTAATTTGAATTAAATCTTGGAAATTCGTAATTCAAACGATTGCACTATCCTACTGAAAAGTAATTGTATTTTCATGACCACTCTCGCAGCCAAGGAACGGTCCCAAAACTCCAAAACTGAAAAAAAAAAACGGGATAAAAAAAATCCCTCCGTTCCAACCATTCACAAATGCGGTTGTGCAAAGAACGACAAAACGAAATTGTTCAATCGTAACGAGTATTTATTGTCAAGAGAGTTTTGGTTCATAGTCAAACCCGCAAAAACTCGACTGAGGATCGAAAGTAACATACGTTTATTTCGTAAGACTATTTTTTTTTTTTGTTAAACGAATAATAATTTACGAAGTATAACACGGTACACAATAGCACGGAAGATTTACACAGTATAGATAGGTGAGTATCGCTTGATACGCTTTTTCTTAGTTTTTGTCACTGACACAACAGTGGCGATCGTATCAATATTAACATGTGTACATCGTAATTCGCTTATCTTTCGATTAATTTTCTTCTACATCTAAATACACCGGGTGTCCCATTGCAATTGATTCAGGCTAATATTTCGCGAAACAAGAAAGATACGAAAAAAAGTTTCAAACAAAAGTTGTACGGTTTCAAAGTAAGTATAAAATGGTGACCATGAACGATCCTCAGGTCTCGCCTTTCAAGGTCATTTGACGGTCACCTTCGTTTTTTGCATGGAAACTGATACTTTGCTCAACAGTTTCTCATGCAACGTAAAAAAACAAACAGCTTTTGTTCGAAACTTTTTTCCATTCAACGTTCACTTTCCAAGATATACGGAGCGAATGATTCAACGTTAATTCGAACGGGCCACCCCTTGATAAATATTCATTTATCTATCGGTGTTTTAATAATCGTAACTTTTAGCTGAATCGTGTATAAAAAATAAACTGACTGTGAACGCCATTGGCAGAATGTTTTGGGTGTTCCTTTTTTTGTCTCTTTCGCATTTACTTTCACCCGACGGTGGTAAGGAATAAAAAAAAGACGAGTATGATACACAAGTAGCGCTGCGAGATAAATTCGATATAGTTGCACTATCTACGCGAGATGAGCGCAGAGTCGCAAAATCATATTACAATATATATATATATATATATATATATATATATATATATATATATATATATATATATATATATATATATATATATATATATATATATATATATATATATATATATATATATATATATATATATATATATATATATATATATATATATATATATATATATATATATATATATATATATATATATATATATATATATATATATATATATATATATAGTCAGCTGTTACTCCTAAAGCAACAATTATCATAATCATTATTAACAGATATAAAATAAAATATCGACTTAGCAAAATAATATTATTACAACGTATAGTTAATATTAATGTATTATATTAGGATATCTGATATAAATAACAGTTGGCTAGAATTGTGGCGTTACACATTTGTAATTGTTCGTCATGGCTTGAGTTACAGTTTGCCTCGGGGATAATTTTTTTATTTTTATGTTTTTTAAATTTTGTCTCAGTGTCCTCAATACGCAATCGGTATCGAAATTCAGCACTTACTATATCGTCATAAATATATATAGATATATGTTACAGTTAAAACCCGTTTTCCGTAATGAAAACTACTTATTACTACGTTTCGTTACAATTATTTATTCCAAGTAAAAAACAAGAATTGCACTTTAGTTAAAACTGATCTTGAACCCAAACAGTTTTAACTGATTTATCAGTAAATTCTGGTTTTCACTACAAAAAAAACTAGTTTGGGTTTGTTTGGGATTTACAGTTAATCAGTTAAAACGAATAGTTTTGACTGATTCATTTCGTTATAACTAGTCTTTACTGGTTAAAACTAGTTTGAACTAACATTAAAATGTATTTAGCAGTGGATTCGAGTTTTTTATTTAAAAAAAATTATTTGCAATAAAGGCGTCCAATCGAAAGTAGTATTTCATCGTAAAGCTAGAATTTGGTGATAAATAAATTTGAATGTTGGTGAAAACTTGCCTTAAACCCAAACAGCCTAAACTGATTGATCAGTAAATTTGAGTTTTCACTAGGAAAAACTAGTTTCGGTTAGTTTGAAGTTTACAGTTGATCAGTTAACTGATTATTTTCCTAGTTAAAACTAACTTTAACTAGCATGTTAGTTGAAACTAGTTTTAACTAACATCCTAGTTAAACTTGGACAGTTCGAAATTATTAGTTAGGTTAGTTGAAACTAGTTTTAACTAACATTCAAATGGATTCATCAGTAAATTCTCGTTTTCACTAGCAAATACTAGTTGTAACGAAGGTGATCAGTCAATACTAGTTTTTACTAGGTAAAACGTGTTTAGACTGAAAACAGGTTTTAACTGTAATATATACAGGATGTCCCATTCAATTGACGCAGTCGAATATTTTCCAAACCTTTGAGATTCCTAGATTATTAAAATGTTTCAGACAAAGAAAGTTAAATGCTCTCTAGAACCACTTTATCTTCTGTAATTTTTAATATCTTTTATCGTATCTTTTTTTTTTTATCGTAGAGGACCCTCAATAGTCAACTTTTTTCTTCACATCGAGTCAAATCTTCTTAATGGATTGATTTTTTATGCATTTGTAATGCATAGAACTTTCGTGTAGGGAATAAAAAGTGCATGAAAACGATATATATATTTTAAAAGTTACGCTTCGTATGTCCTATACGCATCAACGTAGAAATAAAATCACTTTTACCAAATCACGCGCCCACTGAACACATTTAACTTTTGTCTGAAACACATTTCAGTATGGTCGACAGTTTCGAAGACATTCGAGTGGGTCGATTCGAACGGTACACCCTGTATATGCATAATGTATATGTATATTATAATTATATATTTTGTACACACATACACTCTCGCACGTATACATTTGGGCGTTTGACACTGTACTGTAAGTACATTTATTTACAAAACACTTACTGGCAAGACGCGTGTTATTATTTTAGATGTATATAATTCCAATGAATTATTCGTTCGTCAATGAGAAATCGGATCTCGTTGTGTATATATATTTATATATATTTATATACACGAATTTATGCAATAACTATTTCCCGTCGGTGACGATGAGTTTCCTCGCTACTGCCCCTCCTCGTCCAACCACTGTCGTAAAATATTTTTCTTCGGCTGTAATAATCAAAGAAAAGAGTTCTATTTTTTTATTGCATTCTCTGGTTATGTACAGGGTGGAATAAATCGAGTCTGTACAATTCCATTCGAAAGGTTCCGAATGGACCAATATAGTGTATGAGGAGATAAGCTGCAGAAGTTTTTTTGGTTGTTAGTGTTTGCTTTTGAGGTAGCGAGAGCACACGTATTTGATTTTTAGGTGGTTGAGGTTTTTTTAGGCTACTGATGGTTGAGCCGAACGAGGGAGTCCAGTCATAAAAAGTGGCGCCCAATATGAATGATTTTTATGATGGAGATACCGAAAGTACCTTCCACTTTTTAACTGCTTCTGTTATTCTACGGACCTGAAAATGAACCATGAAGTTACTTCTTGAATGCGTTTACAATATTTTTTACACTTTTACAAGTGGTTTTGGGCGGCACTCGTAAACTTCATAAAAAGTGGCGCCCCAAGATAGATGGCATGATGCACTTACGTCGCGGTTTCGCCGCGCCCCCACCATCGGTCCATTTTCTGCTGTTTTTCTCAGCTCTTACGTTTGGTAGTCTTCGAGGATTCGGCTTCGATCCGGCCAGTCAAGGTTATTCCAAAGTCGGTAATGGAATTACAGGATGTTTACGTTTCGGCCCTCTGATTAGGGTCCTCTTCAGAAATTTTATTTTTCTCGATGTTGTTGATATTTCAAATTTTTGCTAATACTTAGAAGGTTGTGTCGAAGAACATTATTTATGGGAGTAAATAATGTTAGGTGAGAAATTACTCCATCAATAGAGATGTTATCGTTTATCGGCGATTTTGCATGTCTATTGAGTTGTTTTTATATAAACTTCGTTTCGCCTTCTAAGATGAGCAAAAGCTCGAAATTTACAATTTTTGTCTCTACATGTTGAGTTGTGTGGTCAACGAGGGTTCGAGAAAAACTGACGTTTGGTGCCTCGCGACATCTGGAGAGTAGCGCCGTGGCTAATCGCGGTACTAACGCCATTGGCGCCACACGACATCCAGAACGTAGCGCCGTGGCCAATCGCGGAACTAACGCCTTCGGCGCCACACGAAATCCGGAGCGTGGCGCCGTGGCTATAAGAGGTACTAATGTCGACATTGGGCGCCGCACGAAATCAGGAACGTAGCGCCATGGCCAAACGCGGTACTAATGCCTTCATTCGGCGCTCCATCTCAATATTTTCTCGATCGAATGGAATCAGGTGATCGTGTGCACCAGTCAAATTACTCTGTATCGTATCACTATTTTCCCGAAATCGTTACTGTGCTCGCACTACCTCGACAAGCTTACGTTACGTGCAAGTTTTAGCCGACGATGAGAAGTCATGCTGATTCTTTCGTCGCTGCGTGGCGAGGTCATCAAAATTACCGGATAAGTGAGTTAGTTTGGTAACCTATTGGTGGCGTTGATCGCGTAGTGCATCTTTGTCGATTGCCTTTGTCGGCGCGGTTGATATCGAGTGCTTTGTGGCTGGAAGGTGGATCGATTAAGGGCTGGGTCTTTGAGGGGTTGTGGACGACGAGAGGGGAGGGGTCGAGGGGGCAGTGTACGTTGCACGGGAGATCATTTCTCAGCTAGATTTCCGCTCGGGTCCGTGTACTCGTCGTACTCGTATTCCTGCTCTTCGTAGTCCTCAGCGCGCTCAGGACCCTCGATTGGGGGGATCGGTGTAGTCAGCATTTCCTGTTAAACAACGCGTTACACCCACAATTCGAGGACAGCTTGCCAACGCACTATCGGCAAGTATAAGACACCGAAGTATAATGAAACTTGGGACATAACGATGCCACTTTCGGTATCGGTATACGTAACGCGTAGGTTACACGTTGTCAGCACTTGGCGCATGTTCCAGTATCACTATACTTCCTGCGCGATGGGTGCGCCACCTGCTAGTGAGCGATTGTACGAAGGGGGCACTCCCATTGGGCAGTGGCGGTGCAAAACTGGGGAACGAGTATGCGCGTGTATCACTTCTCGGATTTGTCGCCACTATCGCCCAGTCTCTACTTCCCGATGAAAAGCCTCAGCAAAACGGTCTCTCATACTACAGCCCGATTAGTCAATATTACGTATCACCAAACCGTGGAGACTAGAGTACAGGAATCCAAATCCCGTGGCGCTGCTGTCCATAGCCTGTATAGGCTATGGACGTTTATGGGCCCATTTGTTTTTTGTTTTCAATGTGACAGCCAATGCATGTTATCTCAATAAATTGAGGTTAGGAAGGTTAAATTAAACTTGATTGAAGATATAATTATACGAAATCATTGTCTATTGGGGATTTTTTCCGCTTTGTGTTGTGACGTAACCTCAATAGATGGAGGCTAGGTTGAGAAACAAACTTTGATAAATGAAGGTTAGGTTAGATAACAAGGCATAATGATTTAAAGATAAATCAACCTATCCTCAATGAATTGAAGTTAAACCAACCGAACCTTAATGTATTAAGACTAAATCGACCAGACTTCAACTGATTGAGGGCAGGCTGATCAAACCTCAATTGATTAAGTTCAGACCAACGTAACCCAATGGATTGACGTTGGGTTGATGAATCAAGATCAACCAACGCTCATTGAGGTTAGGATACCACTGAACTATCTTCGAACACAATTACAATATTGAAATTGTGGAAGGGGAAAAAACTGCGAATTGGGATAAGTTCGATAGTAGCGGCAAAACTTTGCACCGTGGAGTATCAGAAATTTCCACGCGCCTTTGCCACCATCTTGTGACAGGAATCCAAACTCCCGTGTACTCTAGCCTCCGCACACCAATAAACCCGGTGTTAATTCGTTAACTCTGCCCATCTACGATCCACAGCGATACGACAATTGAAAAAAAAGAATGAAAACACCGAAAACAGACGAAAAAAAAAACTGTAGTAGAAAACACGGAGGGGTACCTGAGGTGCTCTCCAGCCGCAGCCACCGAGCGGTAGACCATCAGCGCCGAGAGGACAAGGCGCGTCCAGTCCGGGTACTCCCTGGTCGCCCTTGTCGCCTTTGTCGCCTCTTTTGCCTCGTCTTCCCTGTGGCCCCTGAAATAAATGAGTTTTTTCTATGGCTGAAGCGGAACAGGGGGCGCAGCATCCTCGTCGCAACTAACACACACATGTACGCGATTTTTACGCGACGTGCAAAATAAAAGTGCCAAGCAAATGATAATCAAAGGAACGATAACGAGAACGATAAAAATGATGAAAAAATATTTTGACAAAATGATATAAATAAAGATACACACAAAACCATTAGACTGAGAACGAAAAGGAGACCAATGAGATCTTTTGTGCATTGTGTGACTGACACGCCATGATTTTTCGATGCATGTGCTTCAAAACGAAATTCGCCAAGTACCGTTGTATTCTATCGTTTGATATTGCAGTGATATACGCGTGCGATACACGAATAATGATGAGGAAGGACTCCGGCAATGTGTTAAGTGCTTTCGTCTGGTCGCGAGGCATGATCCTATCTATATTTATTTTTTCGTTTTCTTTTACGACAGTATTTTCATATTGTTTATCGTATACTATTGATTTGGTCGATATAATGATATATATAATATAATGCTATATTATACGATATCAATTATCTTTTATAGTTCAATATATATATATATATATATATATATATATATATATATATATATATATATATATATATATATGCTGGATAATATGAGCGGGAATCACTGATCCGAATTCTTTTAGAAAATCGTTCAAATCCAATACGTACCCGCCAATCTTGTTATGCTTTTCTTCTCGCAAATATATTTGGTTATGTGTACGTACTAGTTCGAAAATGCGTTCGGAAAAACCTTTCTTTTTGTGCCATTTTCCAAAACGTTCGGTTATTTTGTTATATCTCATCACTGTTTCTATTGTTATTAGGTATGGTATCGTAATATTTATTCGAATTTTTTACTGTGCTCGAGGACCCTCATAATTTAATCATAATATTCATTTTAATGATCATATTAATAGGAATAAAATAATAATACTGATAATATTAGTCGACTGTTGATAATAATAATATTAATAATAATAGTGTAAAAATAGCGTATTTGCTGTAAGAGGAAAAGACTTTAATAGTGATACTCACAGGATCTCCGTGTGCGCCCGTTTCACCGCGAGGGCCCTGTAATTCGATCATATCGCAAGACAAACTTACATTACTTCGTGGGTCTCGAATGCGTTTACGGTCTCGTACGAAAGTTAGACTCGATAAGAATTCGGGGTTCGTCCTACCATTTGAAGATGTGGCTTTGTTTTCAGTGGCTTTATTAATATTGATGGATTGTTACGACTTTTTGTTTAAAAAAAAAATGGCGTCCAACGTTCGAGGACAGACTGCAACTGTGTTATTATTTTTATAAAAACATTATTGCGAAAATAGTAATGTCATTATGAATATTTGTATTATTATATTAATATTATCTATTGAATTAATAGTAATATTAATACTATTAATTAATAGTAATATTAATTATTGAAAATTGTTGAATATTATTGAATTAATAGTAATATTAATACTATTATTTTTATCAATATCAATGTAATTTCATTATAATTATGCTTGTAATTATTATTGTTCATCATAAGATCAACTGCGATGTAACTGATCAGTTATAAAATTATAATTAGTAATTATTGCAATGAATTACTGGTAACTCGTGAAATAATAATTAATCAATACCATCAAATTAATGTATTGGAATTATTATTTGGAAACCCAAACAAGCCCAACGAAAAATTTCCCTGTTGATTATTTGCAAAACCCTCGCATACACGAATCCAAACAAATTTCCCCAATTATTTGGAAACCCAAACAAGTCCCAAAAAAATCGGTACGCTTCGTTAGTTTGCGAAACTTTTCCTCAAACAAACCCAAACCATTTTCCTATTATTGAAAACCAAAAAAAAACCAATTATGTGAAAACCGAAAAAAAAATTGTACGTGTCGATTATTTGCAAAACCCTCGCCGAGTCTAACTTTCGCACGTGAACGTGTACGCCCCAGCGTCCTCGAGAGACTTTTCTTCGAGTATGCAAGACAGTACCTCTGTGCCAGGAATCCCATCGGTACCCTGAACATAAATCGAAACCATTGTTTTCCGTTGATCATCATTGTTTTTTTTTTCGAAATGGAAGTATCGTGAGAGAATTGGGAGAGAAAAAAATCGCGATCTTTGATAAGGTCGATCAGCAAAGGACATCGCGATCTGGAGGGGCTACGTAGTCCAGGCAATAAGCATGAAAGTAAGAACTTTTTAGATACAAATACGCAAAATTGATCCTAGGGTAATTGGATGTCGCTGAACCGAATGACAATAATAATTTTGCAATAAACCGTCGAGAAAATGTTGAAAAATGTTTAAAAATGTTCAAAAACGGCTTAATCCGGAATCTAATAATTTAATGAAAAAATATGTTAACCAAAAGATGTTTGGGGCATAAAAGTACGTAAAAAAGTATTGAGCGTTCATCTTCGTATCTTGAAAAATAAGGGAGACAAAAACGAAAAACCATTCAATTGGGTTGACAAAACCGCGAGGTTCACAAAAATAAAAAAATCTCAAATTCCTAAATATCTTGGGTTTTTTTTTATTAGATATTGCTTTAGCAAGAGTTAATCTAACTTACTAGAATTTTTTTTGTTTTTGTTTATTGTATAAGTATTCAAAAATGACGACTGAACATTGACAAAATTACTGGTTGAGGATCACTGTCAGAAAGAGACGCACGATATGGCTATGCCGTTCGCACTCATAGGAGGTTCTTTCTATCATCCCGCCACGCATGCGCGCAACGCGCTCCAACGATTATCTTGCGTCCCTTACACTCCCAGTGGTGCTTCGGCTGCAAAGCGATTTTGTCTTGCAAACAAATTTTCATTCGTCTTTTTCTCCCTCATTTTTGAAGATACGAAAACGAACGTTCAATACTTTTTTACGTACTTTTATCTCCTAAACAACTTTTGTTCGACATATTTTTCGATAAAATTATTAGGTTCTGAATAAAACGGGTTTTAAACATTTTTTTACATTTTTAAACATTTTCTCGGGAATTGATTGCAAAATTATTATCGCCATTTGATTCAGCGTCATCCAATTACCCTCAGATCAATTTTGCGTATTTATATCTAAAAAGTGCTTACTTTCGAAATTTTTAATGGACTAACGAGCAACGGGTCGCGTCGAGGGTAGAACAAAAAGTCAAATGAAACTCACGGGTAATCCGGGCTCTCCCGTGTCTCCTTTCAATCCCGGCTCTCCCTGCGCGCCCTGAAATTATACGGGGACTTCGATATAGCCCTTACTACTCGTCTTCTCGTTTCCTTTTTTTCATATTATTTTTTTAAAATAAATTTTCATTTTTTTTCATTCTAAATCTATAGTATCTTCAGATCGATTTAAGGAATGTTCGTGCGAACGATGTTGCTCACCTTCATGCCGTCTAATCCCGAAATTCCCTGAAAGGGAGAGGAAACTACGTAAACTCGATTCAAGAACGCATTTGGGGTGATATTTTGTTGATGCTGGTTTTTGGTTTCTTTGTTTTTTTTCTTTCTTTTACGTATAAGGGCTATGGTAGCGATCGACCCAACGACCGACGAGCGCACTATGCACAGCTTCGATGCTTCCCTTGTACTTTTTGGCACTTTGCGTGTACATTTGTGAATTGAAAGAAAACAAAACAACATAAAAAAATGAGAAATTTGGGAATGATTGGAGATGGGCGAAATTCGCATTTACACGAAGCTGCTTCTATCTGATGGGAATGAAAAATAAACATTTCGGAACGTCATAAATCATATTTGAAGCACAATCATAGGAAATTTTAAAAAAATATATAAATTATGCAATAGTATATTAATATGTTAAAAAATATAATATACTTATTATTTTGTATATTAAGTATATTGCATTACGCTATGTAATATAAATATACGATTACATAAGTGATACACTTTTTTAGTGATTTCCAATACGTGTAAAGTATATAAGTAATAATATACAGAATACAAAAAAATTATGTGTGTGTGTGTGTGTGTGTGTGTATATATATATATATATGTGTGTGTGTATATATATTTCATCTAGCCCTTGACTCCGACTATTTTTGGTTTTCCTGATTTTTTTTTGTAAAATTGTACGCCATGAAAGGAATATCCATACAATTTTTTAGATTTTTATCTCTTCTCTTTCAGGAGTTATAATTTTCCAAAAATGTCTATTCCGGAAGTTTTGGAAACGTTTAAACGTTGATAAATCCTGAACTAATTGAGGTATCGACAAATGTAACTATATATTTTTTTCATTTCGAAGCATACTTGCGTTAAAAAATATGGAAAAATGATCAATTATTAATGTCAACTTTTTTTTACTTCTAAAGTGAAAACAATATTTTTTCAAGGTGATCGCCTTTCTTTATTTTTTTTTCAAAAAATTCTCTAAATTAGAGTAACCCATTCTATGATTTTTAAGACAAGTTTGATCGTGGGCCTATTTGTCCTTCTAATTTTTTTCGAACTAATTATATTCTTTTGAGAAGATTTTTATCATTTTAATCGCCAATAATGATATTAAGGAGCTATACCAGAGTGACATTTTAAAAAAATCGAATTTTTTGTTGCCTTTTTCGACAGTTTATACTTTCAAGAATATCATTATCATCTATATCAATATCATTTTATCTTGCAAAAATCGATAGTTAAATATTTAAACGCGTTTTTCTCAAAATAAGATTTTTCAAATTTGCTGACATCGCAACTCAAAGAGCGATTATCCGATTAACTTGAAATTTGAACTGAGTACTCTTGAATGTATTTACTCTACAATGACGTAGGGTATTTTTGATTGAATGAAAATTGACGATTTGGCATTGAAAAAAACGACCATTTTATAGGCAAACAGACTTTTTTCATAACTACACCATTTTGTTAGATTTTTATATTTTTCGAAAATCCTACGTCATTGTACAGGAAATACCTTCCAGTTTAACGACATTTTTTCCTTTTTCGGTTTCAGCTACTCAATCGGCCGGAATCATGTCAGCAGTGGAGCAACTTTTTTTTTTGGCGTCTCCGAAGGCAGCGCATAAGTCGCTTGGGTCTCAATACTTTTCTATGACAAAATTATGTAATATAGGTCAAATATAGCCAAATATATTCTTAATTTTCCGAAACATTTAATTGAGTACTTTTCTTCCAAAAAATTCCCGAAAATCACCCAAATTTTCAGCGTTCACACTGGTATAGCTCCTTAATGATTCTGTGATTGCCAATTCGGCCTCGGCAGGCCTAAAACGGTTTATTTTTCATTTGTGCGGAATTTAACGAAAACAAAATATTTTGAATAAGAAATCATTTTTTTTCGTTTAAGAAAATTTTACAAAAAAAAATCAGAAAAACCAAAAACGGTCGGGTTCACTGACTAAGTGAAATGGCGTGGAATGTCCCATATATATATACACAAAACTTTTTTGTATAATGCTGTGCTATATAATAGTCATTTCCAGTTACATTTAATTAGAAAAAAAAAACGAAAAAAAAAACATTACAAAATCACGTTAAATTAATATAATATATTAATATAAATAATATGAAATTTATATATATATATATATATATATATATATATATATATATATATATATATATATATATATATATATATATATGGGTCATTCCATGTCAAATCGACAAATTTTTTACCTGACCCCCTTTGATTTCGCTGAAAATTTTCTATCTTTTTCTACCCCCCGAAAGTTATTTTTCAGAATTTTTTCAAATTTTTTTTCCCGACTCCAAAAAAGTTATGAATTTTTGAAAAAAACCGCTCTTTTATTTTTAAATTGCCAGAACTTTTTCAAAAATTGACCGTTTGGGAACTTTTTTTTTTCAAAATTTTTGTTTTTAAATGTAGTTTTCGAAAAAAATATGAAAAAATTTTCAGAATCCCAGATATATGAAATATTTTAGTTTTTTTTGAAAAAACCGTAATTTTCTCAAAGTCCGACCGTTTTTTTTTTTTTTTTTTGCTCTAAAAATACTTCAACTAATTCTGCAATGATCCCCGTTAATCAAAAGATGTGACGACAATCGCTTCTAATTTTTTTTCTTGATTATAAAAAAAATTTTGTTGAATTTTTGCTGATTTTATATAACTTTGTTATGAAATTTTTTTTATTTCCTCGTGAAACCTCAAAAGTTAAAAAATAAAATTTTATTGGAGAATTTCAAGTGATTATCGTCCAAGAAATTGTTATTTAAAAAAAAATAATAATTTTTTTCTCTCATTGACGTTATTTTTTTACTCTTATGGACGTTTTTTTTTGGTACTGAAATATGACAAAATAACGTCAATGAGAGAAAAAAATTATTTTTTTTTTTAGATAACAATTTCTTGGACGATAATCACTTGAAATTCTCGAATAAAATTTTATTTTTCAACTTTTGAGGTTTCACGAGGAAATAAAAAAAATTTCATAACAAAGTTATATAAAATCAGCAAAAATTCAACAAAAATTTTTTTATAATCAAGAAAAAAAATTAGAAGCGATTGTCGTCACATCTTTTGATTAACGGGGATCATTGCAGAATTAGTTGAAGTATTTTTAGAGCAAAAAAAAAAAACGGTCGGACTTTGAGAAAATTACGGTTTTTTCAAAAAAACTAAAATATTTCATATATCTGGGATTCTGAACATTTTTTCATATTTTTTTTCGAAAACTACATTTAAAACCAAAAATTTTGAAAAAAAAAAATTCCCAAACGGTCAATTTTTGAAAAAGTTCTGGCAATTTAAAAATAAAAGAGCGGTTTTTTTCAAAAATTCATAACTTTTTTTGAGTCGGGAAAAAAAAATTGAAAAAATTCTGAAAAATAACTTTCGGGGGGTAGAAAAAGATAGAAAATTTTCAGCGAAATCAAAGGGGGTCAGGTAAAAAATTTGTCGATTTGACATGGAATGACCCATATATATATATATATGCATAGAGCAATTTTCCTAACTTTCTTTTTAAATTATTATATATAGGTGTATTGAAAATCAATAATTAATAATGAATGGCATCAAAACAGCAATTTCACCCAAATCTCCGGAACTGACGAACAGACGGGATCGTAAGGAGTGCACGAGTGGACCGGAAACAGGTATTATGATTGGGATCAGGCGACCAAAATTCACATCGAACGCATTCTCGAACGTTGCACATTGTTTCGTAAAAGAAAAAATATAAATAATTTGAAAAAAAAGAGAAGAATAAAAAAAACACATCGTAAACGCGCCCAAAGTGCCTCGGATCAGTGACAGCGGTATGGATGACAAGTCACAATGTACAGTAAATGGAAATCCGTGTAAAAACGTGAATACGACCCACGAAAAAAAATTCAAATGAAGAGTGAAAGAAAAAGAATCAAATGTTGAAGCAAGTGATGAAAATTAAGACGATGTTGAAGTGAAGAAAATGAAATAACGAAACGAACTTTTTGTGCTTTCGTGTGTTTCCCGAGCAGTCGAGAGAATGATAAAAAAAAAATGCAAGCTCGCGCGTTCCTCTCGTTGTCAATGCTTCCGCCTCCTCGTCTCTTATCTCAAGATGCGAAGGAAATAAGAGCAGAGAAAAAAAAATCAAAATTCACGTAGCAAAAAGCCTCGCGAGACAGCGATAGAAGAGAAAATCGGAAAAACAGCTTCGTCGCGTAATTTTTTTTTTCTTGCCCGCGCATATTCATACACGCGATGAGATCGCGAGATGCGATTTATAAAAATCGAAGACGCCGATTCAATCGAGATATTTTCAATCAAGCCCGAGTATGCAATTTGAGCATGTTTCCACAGCTATTTACTATTTTTCTGCAGTTTTATTTTTTATATTGTGATTGGCATGTGTCACGGATTCCGTAATGGAGAACAAGCCCGCGATAAGATGGATTAATGTTTCTTTGTAGGTGTCATTGAAAAATTTCGTTGTTGCGCGCTTCTTTCATAGAGAATAACGTAAAAAGTAACAAAATGCGATTTGGGATGCTTTTATCGCAGGATGAGGAAAAGTGGTGCAATTTTTACAGATATATATATATATATATATTTCATATAATATTAATATTTTTCTATATCATATTATATATATATATATATATATATATATATATATTTAGTGGCTCGAAAAGTATGTCGTTGAAGTTTGCATCGTTGGAATGCAACGAACTATATTTCTTTTAATTGCACATATTTTATTTTGCCGATTCAGGCTGCAAAAATAAGTCCAACGTTCTTCCGTATTTTCGTGGAGATTACCGACCGCAATTTGCAAAAAAAGCCTTTGGATAATGATAAAAATAAAGAAATGAAAAATGAAAAAAGAAAAAAACAAATTATCTTTACTTTCCGAAACTTCGACGTCGTCGAAAAGTGAGTACCAAAAACGACATCTAGATGCCTCGTGTCAATACCCATCCGAATCACACTCATGGCGGTTCTATGATCTTTTTTTAATTTTCGATAAAAAAGCATTTTTCGAATTTTTTCGTTTTGTATATGTACGTTATGAGGTGCACTGTTAAGCAGTGAATAAATGACCAACTGAGCACTAACGTTAATGCCTCAGATTTTGATCAACGGTTTGAAAAAACGTTCGAGATGGTCAGTCACTAGATTTCAGACGATAAAATAAATACTTATACCCGTCGAAATGATTGACAGTTGCTTCTAAAAACGTCCAAAAGAAAGGCACATACACAAAAGACAAAGAAAAATATAAACCTCTGGCACAAGAAAACTCGAAAGAAAATTGAAAAAAGGTTTTTTTCTCGGAAATTCAAAAAGATTGTAGAACCTGCATGGGGATGATTCGGATGGATATTAATATAAAGCATTTGGATGTTCTTTTTAAACGTCACTTTTCGGGCCACCCTATACATACACACAAATCTATATACAGCCCTACTGGTTATTGCTCACGATCCCATGAAAGGCTTGCAGGACATGTTTTCCGCCATCAAATAACCCAGTAATGCTTTGTGCAAAAGTGAACAGTTTTGGAGATACTATTATTTTTATTATTTTTTTTAAAGTGACGGGTACGCAACTAAATATTCATTTTTCCAAACCGCTCTATGCAATCGCACTTTTTTATCATTAGTAGTTTGAGGGCACGGTAACAAAGCATTATCAACAATAAAATAAAAATAATCCGCAAACATATTTGAATTAGGGGTCCAGAACTCTGCAAGTCCAATAATTATTCTTATTTTACAGTTGAACTTTACAGTTGAGTAACACAGTTCTTTGTTACTGTGACTTCAAACTATGATGATAAAAAGTATGATTCCGTACAACAGTTTTTTTTAAGGGGTTACCCCCACTTGCGATTTTGAAAAAATCGATTTTTTTTATTGCATTTTTTTGAAGCATAAGTATCCGGGCCCATACTTCTGTATGGGCCCGGAATAGATGACTCTATGTAAGTTTACAAAAAAAATATTTTCTTCGTGTAAACTAAAATTGAAACTTTAAACGCGTTTTTCTCAAAATGGCATTTCTGAAGTCAGTGACTAAGATTACTCGAACACTAATGAACCGATCTTCTTGAAATTTTGCAGGCTTATTTAATACATAAAAATGAAGTCTTTAATCGTTCGATTTTTTTGTTCGAAAAAAAATGACCGTTTTATAGCCAAAAAACGGCCGTTTTTTTTCGTTAAAATCGAACCATTAACTTTGACTGTCCGCCATTTTGTGAAAAATGAATATTTTTTAAAATCCTTCGATTAAAGAATAGTTTATACTTATATTTGACTAAATCCATCCGCATTTTTTTTTTCAGACGATCCACTTCGCCGCAATGTTGGTCACCGCAAACCGTGTATATAAAAACATTATTTCATTGACGGCCATTTGCCACTAAACAATGTAATATTTTTCAATAAAAAAATTACTGAAAGTTCTTCAAGATGTGTTCTTTAAGATGGTATATTGATCGATTAAAAAAGTTTTGTAGTTTTCTTTAAAAAAATTCATGAAAAAGGCCTTTTTTGCGCTACAAGTGGGGTTAACGCCTTAAATTAATTTTCGGTTGCCTACCCCTCTCTTTGAAAAAAAAATAATAATATCTCGAAAATGGTTCACTTTTGCATAAAGCAATAAACCAGTAGCCCTGTATGTATGTGTATGTGTATATATATATATATATATATATATATATATATATATATATATATATATTATTGTATAAAATTATATTAATATATTAAAAGTATATGATATAGAAGAATATTAATATCCCACGAAATATTGATAAATAAATGAATATATATATATATATATATATATATATATATATATATATATATATATCTGTAAAAATTGTACATACGTATGTAAGTATGAATTATATAAAAGCACAAAGGGCGACAGGCACACATGCACATTCTGTTTATTAATCAGGACATAATGAAACAGTTTCATTTTTTTTTCATTTTTTTTGTTCGTTAGTAATTTCGTACGTCATGGATATTCATCGCCGGTTCTCTCTCTCACACTCTCTCTCACTCTCCTCTCTCTCTCTCTCTCTCTCTCTCTCTCTCTCTCTCTCTCTCTCTCTCTCTCTCTCTCTCTCTCTCTCTCTCTACATTCGTCACACGATATTACGTCTTCCTCCATTAACAAATATATTAATTATTCTTAAAATAATTCCGAGTAACCAGCCGCAATGTGGACTAGCGTCGCCCGACGGGTTCTTCCTTAATAGCTAAAATGTTTTTTTTCCGCACTCCCCTGTCCCTCCGTCGCCTCGTTACACTATTCCTCCTCGGCCTCTTATCGTTATTACTCATACGCTTTCTTTTCCACTCGCTCTTCTTCGCCGTCTTAAATTAATTTTACCGCTAAATTAAGCTTAAGTAAAGATAATTAAAATGCGATTCGATTACATTGCGTTAATCTCTGTATGTTACAAATTTTTGAGCGCAGGTTTTTTTGGTTTTGTCGTGTGTGGGTGTATGTGTAAGTGTAAGTGTGTATTACATACGAAGACGTTACGTCCCGTGGGGCTTTTTTTTTCTTCGGCACATCAATTTGCAAAATTTCACAAAAACCGTCACGAGCTATTTTTTTTTGTCGTTTTGAACCTGCGCACCGCTCTTCTTGACGTTTTTTTTCCTTTTTTTTCTTACGCTACGGTATTCTATATTTATATCTATATTTATTTTTATATTTATAGTTATATTTATATTTGTGTCTATATTTATATTTATATCCATATTTATATTTATATTTATATATTTATATTTATATTCATATGTATATATATATGTTTAGGTTTATATATATATATATATAAAAAATAACTAACATAATTGCAATTACAGTCGGGCAAAGCTAATACTAAATACCAGCGCGGATAACACGAGCACGTGGGGAATTCTCTTTCTCTCTTTCTCCCTTCTTTTTTACCGTCTCTTCTCTTTTTGTCCCATTTCCCTTCGTAGTTAATTACAACTGGCCAGCCGAGATTGGAGAACTTGGACCTCTGATTGGCACACTCGAGTCTCGAACAGCAATTTTTTTTGGCTGCTAGCCGAACGAGGCTCCGTTTGAAAAAAGAAAGTAGTTTTTATATAATTTTTTTTGAGGATCGATCGATATTGGTGCAGCTCGAACCAGGGCGCGAATTTAATGGCTCGTTGGAGGCAATTTTTTTGCCGGTAATTTGAGACGTCGAAATATGTTGAATAAAAATATTTTCCTTGATCTATCACCCGAAACAACTTTTTTAGAGTGAGCCTGTAGGGGCGAATTTTGTCGCAAAAATAAACGAGTATTTTCGTGTATTCGATTTTGTCGATTTTTAAAAATCATTTAAAAGATTAAATTATTTAATAAATTAATGAGGTTTTTTGGGCCTGTTTGGGTTAGTTTTTTTTACCGACGATGTGAAACTCGTTGAAAAAATTAGAACTCCTTAATTGCAGAAAGAGGATTTTTATCTATTTTATCATCTGTTGGCAATTACCGGCCGGAACTTTTCTATTCGACTGACGGTAAGTAAGCTCTTGCAACTGTTTTACCGGCGGACGCACTTATCGTCAGTCGAGACCGGGATCTGCAATTGGGCGGTGACGTTGGTCAGTGCTCATATTCGGCACGAATTTTTTTCGAGTTACTTTATAAGCTGTTTTCAAAAACCAAATACGCCCAAACAAACGTATTTTCTAGTATCGTGTGCCAAAGTTTTGTGAAAATATGGAAATGTGTTAAAATAAAAAAAGAGAATAGTTAATAAATATAATAATTATTGTAGTTACGGCTGGTGGTTTAGGATTTTTATCGACGTGTAGCAATACATTTCTTCGTATTTTACAGCTCAATATAATCGACACTGCATTTCGGGCTATTCAAACACTTCACTTCTACAGTCACGTAGCTCGACTCGGCTACAAACGTGCAGCGAGTAGAAAAATAACTTTTGGGAAAAAGAAGAATATTCTATGATTATGTTCTCGAAATCCCCCCCAAAGAAAATTGTTATTTCTTACCGACTGGACGTTAAAGTTTTTACCGACTGAACGTAAAAGTTCTTACCGACTGTCCGTAAAATTCTTACCGACTGTACGTAAAAGTTCTTACCGACTGTACGTAAAAGTTCTTACCGACTGTACGTAAAAGTTCTTACCGACTGTACGTAAAAGTTCTTACCGACCGTACGTAAAAGTTCTTACCGACCGTACGTAAAAGTTCTTACCGACCATACGTAAAAGTTCTTACCGACCGTACATAAAAGTTCTTACCGATCGTACATAAAAGTTCTTACCGACTGAACGTAAAAGTTCTTACCGACTGAACGTGAAAGTTCTTATCAACTGTAGGTAAAAGTTCTTATCGACTGAACGTTAAATTTTTTACCGATCGAACGTAAAAGTTCTTACCGACAGTCGGTAAAACTTCTTCACTGCTTTTCATTATCGACTCCACAGCCCCTATGAAAATTTTCCACCCCCACAGTCGTTTTATTCCCTAACACCGTTTCAAAAAAATCCAAAAAATACCACACCCTCCATAATCGAGTCCCAAGCACACTAGATCCTCAAAAAAATCCCCACATCCTCTCAAAATCGACGCAGGTCGCGCTTTACCAACGGTCGGTCGATAAAATTTCTAAAAACCATTTTAAAAAACGCAAAAAAAATCTACCGGTTAAACGATCATTTCGATCCACAATTCTCCATCTCCGATCTCGCTCAGCGACACCTTTCTTCCATCCCCCAAAGAGGTTTTTTTCCCCTCGCTCGTTAATCGTCCAGCGTACACGCTCGTATTCTCCCACCAAGACGCGCAATAACGATAAGAAGCGTTGCGGTATTATAGGCCATATCTCGGAAGATTCGAAGAGTATATTACTTCTGACAGGATTAGTCGTCCTGCCCCCCCCCTGCGCGCGAGCGTTCGCGCTCCTGGCAAGGAGCCACGCCGAGCTTAAGGGGTCCTTTCGTAAGGAAAAGCCACCGCGGGAAAAGTTGTCTCGTTAAATTAACGTTTTCGCGTAAGTTTAAGCCCCCCCCCCTCCCCCTCCCTCTCTACATAGGCTAGCTTGCGCTCTTTTCGTTGCGTTTGGCCAAGAATTTTCCTCGTAAAGAGCAATACCACGATTACGTCAGAAACTTCTCGTCCCACTGAATCCCATTCGTATCATCCGGTACTCCCTTATTTATTCTTTTTTTTTTCCATCCCAATCTTCCCCTTTTTCTCGTTTTTTTTGCTTCTCTTTGCCTCTCCCTTCGTACTTGCAAACTTCCGCGAGTTTTCGCGTCACTTTTCTTCCAACGAAAACCAAAGAAAAACTTACCACCAGTCCTCGCGAACTCTCGACACGCTCGTCTACAAACGATACCGCTCGCATATTATATTATGTACAAATCGGAAAACCGCCGGGCCACGATTTCTCTTCGTTTCCTCTTCTTCGTGTCATTTTCTTCTTTGTTTGTTGTTTTATTTAACTCTCGCTTGCTCCTTTCTCGACCTCTCTTTCGGACCTTGCACTACGTACATTTTATTTATTTATTTTTAGTTCTTGTCCAAATGTATTAGGCAGCCTCGTGTTAATTTTGTTGATGCAAAATATTCTTGTAATAAAAAAATAAGAGTACGGGACGATGAAATAAAAAAGAAAAACATTTACAAAACTTATCAAATATTTGTAATAGGTCTTTTCATGTCCCTAGAAAATACGGCAATTTTTTTCTGGCCGACAGATAGTTCGAGTGCCTGATACTTTTAATAATCAAGACTGTAAGAATATATATAGGTATAAATAAATATATATATGTATATATATGTATATATGTATATGTGTATATATATATATATATATATATATATATATATGTGTGTGTGTGTGTGTGTGTGTGTGTGTGTGTGTGTGTGTGTGTGTGTGTGTGTGTGTGTGTATGTATATATATACATATACATATACATATACATATACATATATATATATATATATATATATATATATATATATATATATATATATATATATATATATATATATATGTATGTATGTATATGTATATATGTATGTAAGTATGTATGTATGTATGCTTCAGTACCGGAAACAGCTGGTAGGTCCATCAAGAGAGAGCAAAGAGAAAAAATATATACGTATATTTCCACACAACGCGCGCGTATCCTCATTCGTGGATGTTATGTCCTCGATAACCTTTTTTCCCTCTTTTGTTTTCGTTCACGTGTATCTATATAACTTAGCGAGGCGCGCAAACTAGGAAGCTGCTTTATTTTTTGTCATCCTCTCTTATTCTTCCTCTTCCTCGTCTTCTTGCTCTGCTTCGTGTTTTTTTTCCTCTTCGGCTCATCTTCGTTTTTCGCTTTTCTAATGATCTTCACGGGGACGGGTGTACGGGTGTTCGTTTGTTTCTTTGTTCTTTCTTTTTGCGGCTCGGTCGTAGATATATATATTGACATTTGGATCGGGCGTTCGTGTGCGCGATTAATCCGTATTATCATCGTCGTTTGATGTGTGGCGTCTTATTTGTTCTAAGTTCCGGGCCCTCGTGTCATCCTCATCGGGAATCCCCGGCCCGGGTTGAATTGCGCGCGCATCGATCTCGGTTATTGTCGGGTCTTTATCCCTTCGCTGTACCTATCCCCCCGTGTTAGTTGTTAGTCGGATCACCACGTGCCAACCTGTATGTGTTTGGGGGTTTTTTTTTCGTTCAATTCGAGCAGTGGAAATATAAGTTGTATATATATGTGTGTGGGTGTATATGTATATATATATATATATATATATGTATATAAATACGCGAAGGATGAGAAAATAATGCTTTTTCGTTTGTTAAGGCTTTTGGTGATAAAGACGATGTGAAGAACAAGGGACGTCATGGGGGGGGGGGGCGTTCTAGAATTCCGGTACCTCGCTACTGAGAGATGGCGCTGCGATCGTGCGCGTGTTTTATGGCCGTTCGAGAACGCTTCGCGATTGAGGTTAGAGACGACGTATGGCGCATTTTTTTTTTCTATTTGTAAGATCATACAATTGAAAATTTTATTTATTATACCATTGGAAATGTCATTGTTAATATAATTAAAAACGTCATTGATGATATAATTACGAACGTGATTAATAATATAATTGAAAATGTCATTTATAATATAATAGAAAACGTCAATGATAATATATTGAAGATGTCATTGATATTATAATTGAAAACATCATTGATATTATAATTGAAAACGTCAGTGATAATATAAATGAAAACATCATTGATATTATAATTGAAAACGTCATTGATAATATAATTGAAAATGTCATTTATAATATAATTCAAAACATCATTGATATTATAATTGAAAACGTCAGTGATAATATAAATGAAAACATCATTGATATTATAATTGAAAACGTCATTGATAATATAATTGAAAATGTCATTTATAATATAATTCAAAACGTCATTGATAATATAATTGAAAATGTCATCAATAATATAATTGAAAACGTCATTTATAATATAAATGAAAACATCATTGATAACAAATTAAAAACGTCATTTATAATATAATTGAAAACATCATTGATAATATATTAAAAACGTCATTGATAATATAATTGAAAATGTCATTGATAACATAATTGAAAATATCATTTATAATATAATTGAAAACGTCACTAATAATATAATTGAAAACATCATTGATAATATATTAAAGACGTCATTGATAATATAATTGAAAACGTCATCGATAATATAATTGAAAACGTCATTGATAATATATTGAAAACGTCATTGATAATATATTGAAAATGCCATTGCGATATAATTGAAAACGTAATTGATTTTCTAATTAACAACGTCGCTGAAAAAATAATCGAAAACGTCATTGATGATATAATTGACAACACAAAAATGATTTCTCTATTCGTTATTCGTTAGCTCGCCCTCCTTACGAAACTTCGAACGGCCATATCGTCGTTTCCATCGTTTTATTTTTTTTTTCACGTCTTGCTCGTCGGTTTCTTTTTTCTTTTTATTCTTCTGCTCTTTATTCGAGCATGTGACGCGGATATCGGATCCTTCCCGTTAATAAGGGACAGAAGGGGGGCCGGGGGGGGGGGGGGTAGCGCGAGGCCGCGCGTTAATTCGGTCGAAAGGGGATACGAAAAAGTGCGTGCGCGCGGCGGGTGACTATATGTCGCGGATGACAGGAGATTCGAGCGATGCATATAAGAGCGACAACATCGTTAGAACGAGGGTTCGACAGTTGATTGATGAAGGCACATTACAGTGGATGGCTCTTTTTCCGTTTTTCGTGCCTTTTTTATTTTTTTATTTTTTTTTTCGATTGTTCTGGGTTTCTAGTCGTTGTTTTTTCTTTTTAAGAGCGAGATACCCAATTTCTTACCATCGCGCCAGGTTTGCCGGCGTCTCCGGGTTTCCCAGCCTCTCCCCTGAGTCCCATGGGTCCCTGAAAGCATAAAGGCAGACGAGAATCAACCGAGGCCCTTAAGAACGGAAGATCCGGGCGAAGAGAGAGAGAGAGAGAGAGAGAGAGGGGGGGGGGAAATGATATTGATTGATTGATTGATTGATCATTTTTATTGTGCCCCAGCAAACCTTCGGGCTAAGATAATGGTAGAAATTAAATACAAATTACGGAAATAATGATTGGATATGAGAAAAAAATCCATATATGATGCGATGAAACGGAATATAAAAATTAAACATACAACAAATAAAAAATAGAGGCTCGATATAAATGAAAAGTGAAATTGAAAATTTACGGTAATAAGGTAATTTTAAGGCGAGAATCTGAATTAGAAGGTCCGAAAAATCGTTTTTTTATTGCCTAAATCGATAGATAAACTATCCAAGAATATATTTACAAAGTTACAGAGGACAAGCGTAAATATTTTCGAAGATACAAGGCCAAAAGCAGAGAAGCGAGTGATATTTGATATCGATATTTGCTCCTATTGAGAACTTTAATGCGCGTTTTCTCCAGTGTTCATTGTCACAATTTTTCCAAATTGGCGGGCGTGATAGCAAAAAAACTTGAGGACCTATTGAATCACACCAAAGTTTATTTTCTTTAGTATGAAAATATCTTCTCAGTGAATTGAAAAAGTCGTTGAAAAAGTCTTTTAAAATAATTTTTATAGCACGTTAAAGTGTTTTTTTTATTTAACCCATTTTTTTTCAAACCTGAGAAAAGTTATAATTTCACGATTTATTCAGCTTTTTCTTGATTCACCCAGAAGAAAAATATATGACAATTGAAAAATTTATTGGTTTATTTGGTTCAGTCAAGAATTACGAGCTGCATCTTTTCCGCCGATTGGGGACTGCCCTGGCAAGA
The DNA here is from genome assembly GCA_944452715.1 of Ophion slaviceki. Lineage (NCBI taxonomy): Eukaryota > Metazoa > Arthropoda > Insecta > Hymenoptera > Ichneumonidae > Ophion > Ophion slaviceki. Next base: position 2,201,203 of record OX101786.1, on the reverse strand, counting down.
TGCACATGGAATAGGCTGATAAATCTGCAGTCATTTATTGTTTGATGTTGAAACATTGTTTTTATACATTTCAAATATACATGAAACGATATCTCAATGTTTCCTGGGCTCACTTGTTTTTTCCCTTCTAAAAAAATTCCCGAAAAAACGCTTTATTTGGACCTTCTCATTCGGGCTCCGGCCTTAAGCAATAGGAGATAGGATGCGATGGAATGAAAAACAAAATATAGAGAAAAAAGTGTGTATATGAGGCATTCCACGTTACTTCATCCAGTAAGAAAAAATCCACAAATAATTTCGAAAAATCGAGTTACTTTATTGAAAAATATTCACCGAGTTTCGAAATTTTTTGAAAATTTCTGACGTTTTTTCTCGTTGATTACCATTTTTTAACATTTTTTCATTGAAATGGCTGTATCATTGGCAGGATTTGACGTATTTACATTCGTAAAAAACGAAAATGTGCGTCTTTTTATAGCCTTCCAGAAAAAAATGAATTTAGATTTTATTGAGCAAATCGAACGTCTGTTTTAGGGCAAAGTATGCAAAACAATTTTTTTCTCAATGAAAGACACTCGTTATTTAATTTTTTTAAATTTCTCCGAATTTTGAATACGAAAAACGGATTTTTGGTATTTTTTATATTATGGGATTCTTAAACACCGTGAGGTAACAGCTTCTTTAATTTTTTTTATTAATATTCGATTGAAGAGTGTGGAGCACTCCAAGGCTCCAATACAATATGACATATAGACATATGTATTTCAAAAACCTGGTAAATATACAGCGAGTGCTCCACACTCTTCAATCGAATATTAATAAAAAAATTTTAAAATCAAAATAGCTGTTACTTAACGGTGTTTAGGAATCCCATAATATAAAAAATACCAAAAATCCGTTTTTCGTATTCACAATTCGGAGAAATTCTTAAAAATAAAATAACGAGTGTCTTTCCTTGAGAAAAAAAATGTTTTTGCATATTTTGCCCTGAAATGGACGGTCAACTTGCTCAATAAAATCTAAATTCATTTTTTTCTGGAACGCTAGAAAAAGATGCACATTTTCGTGTTTTACGAATGTAAATACGTAAATTCCTGCTACAGATACAGCCATTTGAATGGAAAAATATTAAAAAATGGTAATCAACGAAAAAAAACGTCAGAAATTTTTAAAAAATGTTGACACTCAGTGAATATTTTTCAATAAAGTAACTCGATTTTTCAAAATAATATGTGGATTTTTTTTACTGGCTGAAGTGACGTGGACTGCCTCATATATACATATATATATATATATATATATATATATATATATATATATATATATAGAAAGAGAGAGAGTTAGAGAAAAGGGAAATTGATTGATATATTCATATAGACTATGATGCAATTAGTGTAACTTTTGGGCAAATGAATAATTTGATAATTAAAGGATAACAATATAAAAAATTGTTTTTCATAGTAACTTGATACACTATTAATAAAAGTAACTCAATAAAAGTCAGTAGGAAATATTTAAAAAAATCGCCATTAATTCTATATAAATCAAGATAAAATATAGGGAAAAAATAAAAATTCTCAAAAAATCGAATATAATTTGAAATTAATTTACATTAATTCAAATTAATAAATTTAATTAAAGAATCGATATCCAATGTAGGGAAAAAGATGATTGACAAGAAATACCGAATTAAAATTGCTAAGTACTCGACCAAACGGAAACAAAGAAGATAATAGAAAAGAGAGAATGTTTAGGAAATCCAACAGCCCAAAAGAAGATGATAATAAATGCCAAATGCAATAATGAACAAGAAAGAGAGGGAGACGGAGAAAAATAAAATAAACTAAATGGAAAATAAAAAAGAGATAGAGGAAGACGAAAAAAAAATTTTTAAACAAATTGTACAGTGAAAGAATAAAAAATTGACTTACCGGCAATCCCATCGGGCCTGGATCTCCCTTCGAGCCCTTCTCGCCCTGGACACCGTGAACGAAAGCCACGAAAGAACAATTTTTTTTTCAAAATGATTTAAAAACAACATAAGGAGACATGAAACACTGTCAATGGAAAGTCAAGCCATTGTCCATTGCTACGTCACTGAACAACGGAATAGAAACTGATTGTCCGTGTACTTCAGTAAGGAGGCAACGGGAAGAAACGAATTGTTCGTTACTTCGTCATTGAATAATGCAATCGAAAAGCACTATACATGTACTTTGGCAAACGAGGGAACGGGAAGGAAAATAATTGTTCGTTACTTCGTCAATGCGTAATCGAGATGCGAGCCCCTTTTGTCCATTTTTTTTCGTAACGTGATTCGGTACGTTGCTGATGTACATCGTCATTAAGGGGTTACCCCCACTTGCGATTTTGAAAAAAATCGATTTTTTTTATTGCATTTTTTTGAAGTGCAATTTGAAGCGCAGTTTTTTTTACGCCCGGAATAGATGACTCTATGTAAGTTTACAAAAAAATTATTTTCTTCGTGTAAACTGAAATTGAAACTTTAAACGCGTTTTTCTCAAAATGGCATTTCTGAAGTCGGTGACCAAGATTACTCGAACACCAATAAACCGATCTTCTTGAAATTTTGCAGGCTTATTTAATACATAAAAATGTAGTCTTTAATCGTTGGATTTTTTTTTCGAAAAAAATGGCCGTTTTATAGCCAAAAAAACGGCCGTTTTTTTTTCGTTAAAATCGAACCATTAACTTTGACTGTCCGCCATTTTGTGAAAAATGAATATTTTTTAAAATCCTTCGATTAAAGACTAGTTTATACTTATATTTGACTAAATCCATCCGCATTTTTTTTTTCAGATGATCCACTTCGCCGCAATGTTGGTCACCGCAAACCGTGTATATAAAAATATTATTTCATTGACGGCCATTTGCCACTAAACAATGTAATATTTTTCAATAAAAAAATTACTGAAAGTTCTTCAAGATGTGTTCTTTAAGATGGTATATTGATCGATTAAAAAAGATTTGTAGTTTTCTTTTAAAAAATTCATGAAAAAAGCCTTTTTTGCGCTACAAGTGGGGGTAACGCCTTAATGACGGAATTATTCCCCGCTGTGAAATAGTACACTGGCAACGCAGTCATCGACCGATGTAACGGACAATGCTCCGGGTTTGCGTTATAGCCCAGTAAAAATGTCGAAAGTAAGCACTTTAAAAAAAAAAAATACGCAAAATTGATCCAAGGATAATTGGATGACGCTGTATTAAATGGCGATAATAATTTTTGCAATCACCCCCCGAGAAAATGTTTAAAAATGTTAAAAAAGGATTTAAAACCCGTTTAATTCGGAACCTGATCACTGTATCGAAAAATATGCCAAACAAAAGTTGTTACGGACATAAAAGTACGTAAAAAAGTATTAAACGTTCGTCTTCGTATCTTCAAAAATGAGGGAGAAAAAGACGAATGAAAATTTGCAAGACAAAATCGCTTTGCGGCCGAAGCACCACTGGGAGTGTAAGGGACGCAAGATACTCGTTGGAGCGTGTTGCGCGCATGCGTGGCGGAACGATAGAAAGAGCCTCCTATGAGTGCGAACGGCATAGCCATATAGTGCGTCTCTTTCTGACAGTGATCCTCAACCAGTAATTTTGTCAATGTTCAGTCGTCATTTTTGAATACTTATGCAATAAATAAAAATAAAAGAAATGTCTAGAAAGTTACATTAACTCTTACTAAAGCAATATGTAACCAAAAAAACCAAAAAATTGACGACTTTTATATTTCTTTTATTTTTTGAAACTTCGAAGTTTTCGTCCCCCAATTGAATATTTTCTTCGTTTTTTCTCCCTTATTTTTGAAGATACGAAGATAAACGTTCAATACTTTTTTACGTACTTTAATGTCCCAAACGACTTTTGTTTAACATATTTTTCGATAAAATTATTAGGTTCCGGATTGAACGGTTTTTAAATATTTTTTAACATTTTTTAACATTTTCTCGGGGATTGATTGCAAAATTATTATCGCCATTCGATTCAGCGACATCCAATTACCCTTGGATGAATTTTGCGTATTTGTATCTAAAAAGTTCTTACTTTCATATTTATTGTGAGGACTATTACTCTTTATCGAAGTAATTTGACAACGGGGTTGATGTTCTCATTCCTCGTTGCCGAAGCAACGAACAATGGAGCTCCGTTACTCGTTGAGTGCAAACGGATCCAAAAGATCACATGCATTGAATGTGTAAGACCGATGTTTCGCGTGGTCGGAATTGTCAAGTTTATCGACATTTATTCGCAATTGTACTAACCGGATCTCCCTTCGTTCCGTCGTGTCCTCGGTCACCCTTTATTCCTGGCGGACCTTGGAGACCCGGAATTCCCGATGGTCCCGGAGGTCCAGGCGGTCCCATTATCTTGAGAAAAAGGAGAAGAATCGAGGGTTGATATTCACAAGACGGGTACCAAGTAAAAAGTCGCACGTGGATATTTCTCATCGTTGGTCAAAATAGCCAAAATGGCAAAAATGCCTAAAATGACCAAGATAGCTTAAATAGCCAAGGTAGCCAAATAGCCAAATAGCCAAATAGCCAATGGCCAAAATATCCCAAAGTGGCAAAATATCGGCAAATGGCTGAAATAGTCCACATACCTAAAATTGCCAACATTGCTGAAATTGCCATGGTAGCTTACAATGGCCAAAATATCCCAAAGCGGCAAAATATCGCCAAATGGCTGAAATAGTCCACATAGCTAAAATGGCCAACATTGTTGAAATGGCCAGGGTAGCTGAAATAGTTACACTAGCTTTGAATGGCCAAAATATCCCAAAACTTCGAAAATATCCACAAATGCTTAAAATGGCTGAAATTGTGAAAATGGCTAACTACCTAAAATGACCCTGGTAGCATAAATATCTAAGATAACAAAATGGACAAAATATCCCTAAATGGCTAAAATATCCTCAAATTGCTAAAATGGCCCACGGAGTTGAATTGGCCGTAATAACTAAAATGGCCAAAGTATTTAAAATAGTCACTGTCGCTTACAATGGCCAAAATATCCCAAAGTGGCAAAATATCGCCAAACGGCTGAAATGGTCCACATAGCTAAAATGGCTAACATTGCTGAAATGCTCATGATAGCTAAGATAGTTACACTAGCTTGGAATGGCCAAAATAGCCGAAAACTTCGAAAATATCCCCAAATGATTAATATGGCCGACATAGCTAAAATGGCTGACATAGCAAAAATAGCTGAAATAGCAAAAATGGCTGACTGCCTAAAATGACTCAGGTAGCTTAAATATCCAAGATAACTTAAAATGGCCAAAATATCCTAAAATGGCTGAAATATCCTCAAATGGCCCATGTAATTAAAATGGCCGTAATAACTAAAATGGCCAAGGTAGCTAAAATAGTCACGGTAGCTTAGAATGGCTAAAATATCCCAAAATGGCGAATATGTCTCCAAATAGCTCAAACGGCCGACCTAACTAAAATGGCTGAAATTGAAAAAAATGGCTCAAATCTCTTAAATGGCCAAGGTAGCTTAAACAGCCAAGCTAGCTTTGAATGGTCAAAATGTCTCAAAATGGCAAAAATACCCCGAAATGGATTAAATGGACCACAGCCAAAATGGCTAAAGTTTCCAATTATAAATAACTTTCTCCGGATTCATTCCTTAATTCTCATCCAATAATCCTCATCCACACTTACCACTTCGCCCGCATTCACCTCAAACGTGCCGTCACCCTGAAACACGCACAAAAAAACGGATCGAGTTTCGTGTCTTGTTCTCACTAAACAAAAAGCTCTCGAAAGCTCTCGGGATCAAAGACTCACCTGTCTTCGTCGTAACTTTTTGTACTTCTGCGTAGCGTCCATTCGCACGATGCAACCGAAATTAAAACAAAAAACAAAGAATTTTAAAAATATCGAATTTTTGGTATTCTCAAAGTGACGAGGCAACATAACGTCCTCGAAATTCCGATTTACATGACGTATGAAAACGACCAAGACGATACTCACCGATTCACCTTTCTCTCCTTTTTCTCCCTTCATACCCGGTGAACCCTAGACGATAGGAGGACGAACAAAAAAAAGCACCGATGTATAGATGTATACGTGATACAGGATACTGATTGAATTAAACTTAATCTCGAGTAAGAGCAATGCTGTTTTCCAATATATACATATATATATATATATATATATATATATATATATATATATATGAGATGCCATTACATACGTACCGGAGGACCGGGTAAGCCAGGAGGACCCATGAGACCGGGAGGACCAATATCCCCATACTCTCCTTTCTCTCCTTTTGGTCCGGAGAGACCCTGCGTTACGACAATCGATCGATGAGTATTGGAAATAAACAAAAGATAAAAAAATACGAAATAAACAACACAGTAATGCATTGCACTATCTTGATGAGAGAAACATTGTTAATAATAATAACTGACAATAATAAAAAGATTATGTATCATATAATAATAATTATATTATTATAAAATTATTATTATTATTATTATGATATTAATAATGATGATGATGATGACAATGGTAATAATATATAATCATATGTAATGCGATAATTGATTCTGTTTTCATTTACTTTCGTGCAGTGGGGTAGGGTATTTTAATTTTCATTGAAATTTTCAGAGGTCGATTTGAAGAATCGAGAAAAATGAGAAGCTCCAATTTTTCAAATTATCATCACTATTATCAGTATTATCATTGTATCGTTATACGTATATGCTTATTGTTATTATTACCTTTGTAATAATTATTATGATAATAATGATCATGTATAATGCATTAATTGATTATATTATATTATCATTCGGTTGAATATAATGAGATAGAATAATCATTCTAATTTGCTGAAATCTATCGAACGAACGATAAATCAAAGTTTGCAATTTTTTGCTCTGTTTCACAAAGATAAAAATTGCCACTATAAAATATACTTTGCTCAAAAGATAATTGTGTATTTTATTTTTGTATTCCTTAATAATAATAATAATTTTTAAAATGAAGAATACTATTACATTTTTTTAACAAAAAAACATAAACAAATAATAATATTCTATTTCATTCTATCATAACAATAATACCAACGAGAATAAAATTTATAATAACGGAGTGTCTCCCCGTCCGGATGTCGGACGAATAAGCGTGTTATTCGTTCGGATAGTGGCTCAGTTCACGCCGTATTTCCACGTACACGTTACTGTAATTCATGTGAGCTAGTATCCGGACGAATAACTTATATATAATCGTCCGGATAGAATGTGTTAAATTGTTAAACAATCTATCTGGACGAATAATTTACACGTATTCGTCCGAATAAAATCTTTATAATTTTGAGAGATAGTACAAATACTAAAACAAACAAACCCAAACAAAATTATAAAGATTTTATTCGAACGAATACGTTAAATTATTCGTCCAGATAGATTGTTTAACAATTTAACACATTCTATCCGGACGATTATATATATGTTATTCGTCCGGATACTTGTTGATATGAATCACAATAATATGTACGTGGAAATGCGACGCGAACTGAGCCGATAATCACGAAGAATCCAATTGAAGTAACAATAACAATAAAAAAGGACGAAAGAATGACAAAACTCACAGGAAGTCCTGGGGGTCCTTGAATGCCAGGCACACCGTCGAGTCCATCGAGACCGGGCAATCCCTGCGCTCCGAGATCTCCCTTCGGTCCTACAAAAGTTTAAGTTTCAACCGGTGAATAAGGGTTGTGGGCCGTGAAGGTCGGGGAAGGATTATCGTATATCCTAGAGCGATCGAAGAAGCATCGAGCACTTTTCTCTACGCAATTATTATCGCGTCTCACTTCGTCTCCCACTGTTTCTCTTTTTCCGTTGGTGCCGACCACACTCGTGGCCTTTCTCGAGACCTGGATGGAGACGAAAATCAAAGGAACGAAAGAAACAGAAGGAGAAACAAAATCACAAATAAAAAGACACATCGTTAAGAAGTAATGCGGATCAACAAAATGGGAAGAATCTTGGAAATTAATTTTCTTTTCGGGTAAAAAGATGCATACGCGTGGGTGGGTGCACATTCAGGGTGTCCGGTGTGAATCCCCTGGAATATCTTCGTGACTATTGATAATATCGAAACATGTTCGAGACAAAAGTTGAATGGTTCAAGGGGGTGCGTCATGCAGTGTGCGCAAGTTTTTCTCACAAGCACGCCTGAAGGACATATGGAGGTCAACTTTCTTATTTAAATGGAATAGTACATTTTTCGGTGCACCAATCGATGCAGCTCGTTATTCTCCACAAAAAAGGTACTGCATCGATTGGCGCATCTACGTACGATGCCATTGAAAAAAATCAATTTGACCTTCGCTTGACCTCTGCACGTGCGTATGGAAAAAAGAATGACACCAGGCATAATGCCTTCACAAATCATTCAACTTTTGTCGCAAACATATTTTGCTATCGTCAACAGTTTCGAAGATATTCGAGGGGGTCGATTCGAATGGGACACCCGGTATGCACACATTTTTTTGAATATACTGCGTTCAACGAGAGAACGACACGCTTCCGAACTTAAATTCGTCCGGTACGGTCAGATCCTGCCTAATGCCCCGCCCTCTTTACCCTCTCCACATAGATTTTTGGTGCAGGGCCCAATTGTTACGGTGCTTCGGCACTGAGCAGCAAGCCCCACCCCCTCCACCCTAGCCGCAGGCCGCTCAAAGCTGCGCGGCGCATTGTCGTTCTCTCGTTGAACGCAGTATAGATGTGGACACGTGTGTGCATATGAAAATGGACATTAAGGGGGAAGATACCTTTAGGCGAAAAATAAATTATCTGATTTTCATGATGTTTTTTTTAAGGAAAGATTTCGTCATCATTTTTTAGACTTAGGGTATGTTTTCTTACTACCGTTGGTTGTTGAACAATATTTTTTTATTTATTAATCTTTCAAAATGGCGGAGGTATATCACCGTCTTTTGAAAAGTATTTTCAAATCTTGCGTGACGTATAGTTGAAAAACTAATCGACCGATTCCGATGAAATTCAGTATAAATCTTTCTAACCTTATTGTCTAAAATATGAAGTTGAATGTTTGTGAAAAATTGTTAAAAAAGTATTTTTTATTGCAAAATGTAGCAATTTTTTCGCAAAATTAAATCTTTTTGTTTCTAAGCGTACCGTTTAATCGATTTTCAACATTTCTCACTTTATATTGGTTCATATTCTGCGTATGAGTGTTAACAAAAGAAAAACCTTCGTTGGTTTTTTTTCGGATTAAATCCGACGACGCTACGTGTCACGCCGTCCGATGACATCAGCCGGTATTTTTTTGTTGCAAAATGAAGCCATTTATTTCGGAAAATTCAATCTATTGAATTTTTAAAGATTACAAAAAAATACCATTCAACAGCCAAAAATAGTAATAACAGATACCCTCAGTCCAAAAAAAATGGTGAAGAAATCTTCTCTTTAAAAAAATCATGAAAATCAGCAATTTTCTTCCTCGCTCGAAGGTATCGCCCCCCTTAATACAATTATACATTGATGTCGTGGGACTAGCCAGTATGCGGAGTTTCACTGTCAAGGGTAGTTTTTTCTCTTCTGGCTGACGTATTACGTCCCTTATAGGGTCTCAGAATTTTGTTTTCCGGTGGACAAGTCTCGATACGCGCGGTGAGAAGAAACTGTCGAGGGTTCTTCACTTGTTCTTTTTCTTTTCTCCGCTTTTCTTTTTTAAACTACCTGGTGGACTCGCCTCGCCATTGGCGCCTTTGTCGCCCTTCGGACCCTGCTCACCGGGTTCACCCTTCGTCCCCGGATACCCGGGGAGACCTCGCGCGACAGCCGTTCCGGGAACTCCCTTGAAACCCTACAACGACACTGCAGGGTCAGATCCAACAAGGTCCTCCGTTTATATCTCTTGAAAATTCAATTCTTGGATATGCGCTTCGTCCCTTTACTCCTGCCCCTTTTGACGGAGAGGGGGGGGAGAGAGCGAGAGAGAGAGAGAGAGAGAGAGAGAGAGAGAGAGAGAGAGAGAGAGAGGGAGAGGACTAGACAGTAGTGAATTGGCAACGGGAAAAAGTAATTGGAATAGCAGAGAGAGCGGGAAATAAAAAGGGCAAGGAAGCAAGGGAAGGGTCAGGGGAGAAAAGAGGGACAAGATTGAGAAGATGGGATTAAGAGAGTCGGTGATTAAGGACGTTGGCAATCAAAGGATGGATTACTCCAATAGAGGATCTGATAAAGGATCAACGATATAAAAAAACCAACAAAAAAGTCACGAAAAAAAAACTAGACAGACGATTAACTACTGGGTAAGTTAGGGTGATTGAAGAACGAAAAAAGAAAAACACGTTTCGCGTCCTCTTCCTGGTTTGGGATTCTATCTTCCTTCTGGGGAAATTCAGCCAAGAATTCTTCGAGATATTTAATATTTAAAGACGAAATATTTAAAAATTTTTTTTTCAATTTCATTTTTTCGATATTTCAATTTTTTTACGAGCTAGGGGAGGTTTTTTATACTGAATGGAATTTAGGGTTTTCTTGGTTATTTTGTTAATTTTTTTTTGTTATAACAATTCTGTAACTGATTGACTCGGGACGGGCGCAACATTGATGGGCGAGAACATTTCCAAACGAAGGAAACGAGGACGAAACGTGTTTTTCTCAAGGACACGTCCCAATTTTGAATACCGAAAAGTAGGCTACACTTTTATAATCTTTGGTTTTTCAAAAATTGTTTTTTTTTGGAATTTACTTGGGGGGCTGAATAAATTGTAAAAACATGGACCCAGGGTTAACACACGGCGGACATTTTCAAAGGTGGTGCTCCGCGTTCAAAAGTAATTAAAAGTCTACTAAAATTTCCCCGGAAAAAGGTGGTAAATGCGATGGCCAATTGCAAACGTTTTTGCGACGATGTAAGAACAAAAAATCATTTTCACATCGGTACATTTATTACTTTTTTTATTTCGAAGTTTTGACATTTTTTTTGTAATGTTGATTAAAGCATTTTTGGCAATGAATTATTGAGGAAGTTCGAAAGTTTCGTTGATTAATGTCAAGGGATACAGATTTTATTTTTCAGTCGTCTATTGAATTTCAATTTCAAAGTTTCCATATGTTTTACTACAACGTTTCGAGAAAGACAGTTAAAAATATCGTGAAAGAAGTAATAAGTATGAATAATATATAAATTATAGTAAATGAAAAAATTGTACAAGAAATTTAATGAAAAATTTTTTATAAATAAATATTTTCAACACACTTTTGAATTGATTTTTTCGTTATATTTAGTTTTTACGATTTTTGAAAATTTAGATATATATTTTACATTATGTTCGACACATGGTTTTCAGAAAACAGTAACATCCAAATTCGAAACAATTGAAGCACAGTTTTAATATGTAATTTATATATTAGACACTATAATTTTCAAAAATAATACAATATTAATATCATCAACAAATCATTCTGAAAGCAAAATAAAATTCTACATAAAAAAACAGGGAAGTAACCGCAGTTCCTAATGATAAATCGTGAATTTTTATATTTTATTGCATATATTATATATTCACATCGATTTTTCCAAAGAATTGTGCTGAATATCCAAGGATGGATACATTATTTCCTTAAAAAAAAAATTAGCTCGACTTACGAAAACTTCGAAGTTAAAATTCAACAATACACATACGTACAAAATAAATCAGAGTCCCTTATCAATTATTCCTAAAACCTTCGACCGTCAACATTTGAACGAGACTTTTTTCGTGAAATAAAAAAATAAGGCCCCCTCCCACCCGAGGACAACTCCGTTACAAAGAGAGGGATGGATACTTACACGCGTCGAGTAGCAAGTTGCTTGCCGGCTGGCGATTGTTGCGAGCTTGCTGGGAGCCTCAAGCCGCGAGTAGTAGTAGTGGTAGTACGTTTTTATTTTACTTTTGTAATTAGTGATTAGTTGGATTTCTTTAACCGGCACACACAGAGAAGGTAGTGGGGTGTTACTCGCTACATAAACACACATTAGTTACAAGCTAATTACTGTTACTCAAATTATTCACAAGTAAATAAACAGATAAGAAAAAAAATCAAAGACACACAGGTAAATTAAAATTAAGGTGAAACACCGTAAGCTACGACAAATGAAACTACGAACTACCACCAAAAGCTACCAGCTCCAACCCCTGTGGCAAAAGTGATTTCTACATTTTTTTTTCAAATTTTTTCATACATTTTAGCGTCATTCTGGATGGAGATCGTCAATTTCTGACCGATCCACATCTCGCGCCCTTTAGTCATCCCTTAGACGATGTATCATTGTGTACTTACGCCAGTTGTTATTTGCACGTTAGCAGCGTTTACATGTCTCGCAGGCCTTGTGTTACTCTCAGCCTTTCAATCGTGTGACCTTCCTCCCTTTTTTGTATCTCGTTAATGTACAAAAACCTTCATGACGTTTCGACGATTTTTTTCGCCTTTTTTGCGGCTCACTGTCGTATATCGCAAATAAAAGCAACAACAAGAAACTCTTCCCTTCATCGGTGACATAAAAAAAAATGTACGTAAACGTGTGACGATTCAGCGGAGCTGACAAGTAGAGAAAGAGCAGCGAGATAAGTGGAGAGACGACGACAACGTTTCTCGGTAGAGCAATTTGCCCCTTTTCCCTTGGCGGGCCACTGTTTGGCTTCTTAGCGGCTCGAGCCGCCCGAAATCGTGCTGCAACCGCTTACCAGGCTCGAGGGAGGGGCGCAGCCACTCCCACTACCGGGCGCGCAGCCGGGCTCCGCCTCCTGCCGCTCTGCGCGCTCCAATAGCCGTGTTTCCCCCACCACAATCGGCACTGGTGGGGGAAAGACAGCTACGCGGACTTCAGGGCAACGGAAACGCGCCGCGCTCGGTGATAATGCTGTCTTGCCATTTTTCCAAGACCATCGGTACTTTGTATCACTACGCATGAGTTCCAATCGTGATTATTTCATACTAATATCGAAAACTAAAGTATTTTCGAATGAAAATCCCTTGTCTCGGAAAAAATGTGGCAATTCAGTCTCGCTGCCACCAAAGCCAATAACCATTTCTTTTAAAATCCATCTTCTCATCAGTCGTGTACGCTTAAACTATATATCACTGTGCAAGAGGACGACTCCTCGCCATTCCCATGCAACGATCCGTGACCGTGAGAGCCCGAACCCGCGACCTTGAAGAACAAGACGAGGGAGAAGAAGTTGATGACGATGATACGCGACAACGATGATGACAATAAAGCTCTTTAGCATCGGTGATCAGGCTCTCGTCAGAATCGACGATCGTATTCTCTCGTCACATTCATCGGGCGTTCAAGGTCATGCGACAAGGCACTCGGCAGACATGCGTTCTCGCGAGCCAGGCATCGACAAAAACAACATAAAATTAACCAGGGACGTGTGTGTGAGGAGGCTGACGGATGTACTCGTTAGGGGGTGTGGGGTTTCTGGGTTTCAAGGTCAAGGTCATCGGCACGAGGCGAATCGGGAGAACGGGGGTTCACTGGACGGACAATATATACGAAGGGCGAACGGGCTTGGCCCATTAGGATATGTATATGTATATCACCAAGTGGGATATCATTGGCTTGGAAGTTCGTGGTCGATGGTCAATCGGAGGACCTCGTTGAAGCTTACCCTCTTGCCCTGTTTTCCCCGGGCACCCTTCTCACCGGGTGGTCCGGGCGGTCCCGTAGGACCTGGATCGCCTTTATCACCCTGGCGCCCTAAAGTACCACACGTATCATCAATAATAATTATCCGCAACAACTATCCAAGATTCCTCATGAAATAATAATAATAACAATAACAAAAATAACGATCATGATATTGATGCTGTTTATAACAATGATAATAATAATGTTCATTATTGTTATTATCATTATTATATTGATATCATATCAGCAGTTGTGTTAATAGTAATAACAATAACAACAACAAGAAAGGTCGCAATAATAATAATAATAATGAAATAATGTTTTTAAACAATTAGCAAACAATACTGAACTTATAAAAAAAAACGAAATTTAAATGAATAATGATTAAATAAAGTACGTCGTGATGCGTGCTGGAATATTGACAAATTATTATGCAAGTCAAAACAGTATTTGCGAAATTCATAACATTATTTTGCAAAAATGACAGTTTGCTGATTTTACGTAATTTCTTTTTGACACAATATGCGGCCTGGCGCTTTTGGTTTTTGCCTCAGGACAATTAACGTACCCATGGCATTTTGGATATGGGCCATTGTTGTTCATTTTTTTATTTTTTTTTTGCACAAGAGAGTTTAGCTTGGGAGGTCAGAATTCCGGACACGTAATTGGTTCTAACTGGGGAAAATTCGGCAAATTTTTGCAATGAAGATTTTGGAAATGGCCAAAACGATGGGAGTGAAACTATAAAAGAGAGTGGATATATAGCTCGACTATAAATACGCCATGTTGGATTGAGAAGATGATAGGTATAGACAAAAAGGATGGACAATCAATACAGCCTTTGACATATATATTATTATCATAAATATAAAAAATATTATTTTATGATGATTATTATTGTTGAAAAATGATTATTCTTTTATTCGTTATTTCATCATTGTTATTATTATTATTATTATTATGATTACTTCATTTATATGGGACTGTATATATTTATTGATATGGTATCATATTTATATTAATGTTATGTACCATCTCTTTTTTAGGCCTACTGCATTGATAAAAAATGACGTTGAGCACGTTTTTTTTTATGGACCGCGATGATAACGAAATTCTCATAAAACATTGAATCCTTTCGATCGCCAGTTTTATAACGTGATAACACTTTTCCGTGCAGCTCGTATAAATTTAGTGAGTTGTCGAATAAAGTTTGTTAATCGGTAATAAATCGCGGAACAAATTGCAGTAGCATTGCCATATGTTGGAAATGCGAGGCTCGTGCGTATGTTTCGGAAATTTATCACGGATCATAAATTATTTTTATCGCGAGAAGCTTTGTCGAGATGGCGAATAGTGCATTTTGAAAAATTCGTGAAGGGACTTCCCGGCACGGATATACTTTTCGAAATAAAGGGAGTAGTACGGGTTTTTTTTTTTTTAATGTCCGTTCAAATTTGAGGTATGGAAAATTGGGGAATTTTGAGCCCTGCGTTTTTTTGGAAAAAGTAATTGAGAATTTTTTTTTCTATTGCAAATTTCTACTTCGATGTTTCTCTCTCTCTCTCTCTCTCTCTCTCTCTCTCTCTCTCTCTCTCTCTGCGCTTTCATCCACTGCCAACGGTGAAGAAATTACGATCATCGTTCGACTGATAAAAAGCGAATGAAAAAGTAAAGAAAAAAGAGGAAAAGGTAAAAAAATTCGACAGAGTGTAAAAAAGAGGGAGGATCCGAATTTTTTTTTCTTGACGAGAAATTATCAAATCGATCGTGCCTGATCGAACCCCCAGAGGTGATATGGAAAAAAGAAAAAAATACTTATCGATAAAAAGTCGAGCAATTTAGAAGTTACGATTGGACAAAGTTCTAATTGGGAAAAATACGTGAGCCGAAAAAATGACGGCAATGATGTCGGACACGTTTGCAAAGAGAGCGAGAGAGAGAGAGGGAGAGAGAGAGAGAGAGAGAGAGAGAGAGAGAGAGAGAGAGAGCAATTTTCCGAGAAATTTCATCGCAATTTTTTTCTCCCCTTTTTATTATTTTTCCGCACAACTTTTTTTCTACAATTTTTTCCTCCATTTTCCCTCCTCTCAGATTTTGTTTAGGCTTGTTTGGGTTTGTTCAAGTTTTTCTCAATTTTTATGCATACAGAATATTTTTTCCTCACAACCGAAATCCCAATTTTCCTTTTTCCCAGAATTAGATTTCCGAAATTTCTTTTCCCGGGTTCTCTGTTTTCAAGATCTTCTCTACTCTTCATTACGTTAGAATCTTTTTGAGGACCTTTTGTCTGGTATTTCGAAAAGTAAAAAACAAAAAACAAAAAAAAAGGTAGTCTTCGCTTACCAGGTGGTCCTGGTGGACCGGGTTGTCCCTCGAAAGCGCCCGGTGGGAATTGATCGCCGTTCAAGGTCGTCGTCAAGCCTCGCTCACCCTTATCGCCTCTCTCGCCCTGTTGATTAAAACAATCATTCGCTGAGTGACTTTCGGAGACCCGCGGATGACATATACGTATATATATATATATATATATATATATATTGAAATTCTGAAACTTTCGAAGATTTTGGACGTTTGTTTTTCATATTCGCGATTGTCGAGAAACGCCACGAGGTTTTTGTCGCAGTCTCTTCTTTGAGACCGAATTAGTGTTTCCGCAACCATGAACCCCAAAAGCAGTGTATTGTTTTTTGGATGCACCTGAGCAAGCGAATCACCAAAAAAACGATTAAAAAACTCCAAATCGTTAGTAAGGCTTTTTAGTAAATTTCCCACAGCAGGAAGCTTTACCACCTGAAATAAATGATCGGCGGACTCACTCGTCGACCTGGAGGACCTCGGGTCCCGTTCCTTCCGGGTATTCCCTACGAGAACACGAAAAGAAAAAAAAAGAAAAAAAAATTAAACAACGGAGGAGTGAGGAAGAAGCCCGAGAAAAAAATTCTGTCGGTTGCGGGACCAGGCAATGAGACAGAGTTCCGTAGCTGGTCGATTACCCGGAGCAAAAAAGAGAGCTGGAACCACAACTAGTGAAAAAAGCCTCCCACTCAATTGCAGTCTCAGTTTGTCGGTGACAGCCGCTCGAAAAATATTTTTAGTGGGCTGGCCCTTTTCAGATCGCAAAATAATTTTTTTTGGGAACGCCCACTATGGTACTATTTTTTATCCGAAAGTACCAAATCTCAAGAGTATCCTTTATCAATTTAGCGAGAAAAAAATATTGAAAATAGAAGAAATTATGATTTTTAGTAAAAAAGTTTATTTTTGTGGAATTTGCATGTTTACGATTTTTTAAACGTTTTTTTTTTTCAGATTTTTCGCGTCAGGGCGGATTCTTTGTATTGTAGAATGTAGAACGTACGATCAAGATTATTTTCTTTTGAGTTGAGTGAAAAAAGTTCGCTCCCATTTTACATATAGGGGAAAACCCTAGAAGAACTTGTTTTCTTGATTTTGCTACATATCGATTGAGATCCTCTCTGAAGCATTTAGTAACTAATTTTCATACGGTAATTCTTGAATTGAACACAATGTTTGCACTCATTTTCAACATGAAACAATCAATGACTGCAGATTTATCAGCCTATTCCATGTGCGTCTTGCCACTGCAGTCCCCAATCGGCGGGAAAGATGCAGCTCGTAATTCTTGACTGAACCGAATAAACAAATAAAATTTTCAATCGTCATCTATTTTTCTTCTGGATGAATTAAGAAAAAGCTGAATAAATCGTGCAATTATAACGTATCACAAGTTTGAAAAAAAATGTGTTAAAAAAAAACACTGTAACGTGCTATATGAATTATTACAAATACTTTTTCAACGACTTTTTAAATTTACTTGGAAGATATTTTCATACTGAAGAAAATAAACTTTGGATTGATTCAATAGGTCGTTTAGTTTTTTTGCTATCACGCCCGCCAATTTGGAAAAATCGTGAAAATGAACACTGGAGAAAACGCGCTTTAGCGTTTTCAATAGGGGGAAATGTCAATATCAAATATCAATCGCTTCTTTGCTGTTGGCCTTGTATCTCCGAAAATATTTACAATTGGCCTCTGTAACTTTGTAAATATATTCTTGGATAGTTTATCTATCGATTCATAGTTTATCCTTCTAATTCAGGCTCCCGCCCGCGAGAGACACATTGTCCATCACTCTAAGGCTGGATATTTCGCGAACGAATCTTAAAAATGAAAAATGGAGCCTGAATTTCATTTCCAAAGATATTGTCCAATGGACGTCCACTCGAATGGGAGCGCGAAAAAACATCGCCCCCATTTTTTACATACAGCAAAAAAACCCTAAAGAATTTTGTTTTCAAGATTTTGCGACATGTCAACTGACAAGGAACATCCCTCAGGTGACACCCTTCGATTTTGTTGAAATTTGGATATGTTATAAAGCACCGAAAAGTAAACGATACGTATTTTTTTTATCGGCGGAAAAACGGTTTTAAGGGCTGAAACTCACCCTCAAAAATGGGGATGTTTTCTTTTTTCGTCGATAACGTTTTAATGGTACGAGATATTAAGGTAGTACCTCCACAGAAGAGTTGAATTAAGAAATGGTTGAAATTTGACATATATGTTATTCAATACATTATCCAAACATCTGTGCAATTTGAATAAGTTTGACCACCCCAAACCTGAGATATTTACACTTAAAGTTGGCTTGGTTTACACGCAACAAATGCATTATGATTGGCAAACAGAGCATCATTAATTTTACCGTCAAAACTAAAATTAAGAAATTGATAAAAAAACGAGGATAAGCTAGAGTAAGAT
This sequence comes from Ophion slaviceki, assembly GCA_944452715.1. NCBI lineage: Eukaryota > Metazoa > Arthropoda > Insecta > Hymenoptera > Ichneumonidae > Ophion > Ophion slaviceki. Next base: position 2,182,733 of record OX101786.1, on the reverse strand, counting down.
ATCACGAATAATGTGAAAAAAAATGAGAATGATTCACCATCTAGTTTCCAAGATATAACCATGAAAAGCCCTTACAATTTTGGTGCAAAGCCTGGCAAAGCCTGGAAAAAACACAATTGGGGCAAAGCCTGGACAGTCCCGGCAAAAAGTTTACTGGCAATGGTAGATCAAAAACACAATATAAAATATATTTTACGGCAATAAATGATATCCATCGTATTATATACTAGTACCGAGTCAATATTGCGTAGTTTTTAATTTTATTTATTACTAATTAAACCAATTATCAATCTTTTAAACATGAACATGGTATGTAAACTTTTGGTTGAGATTTTCGCAGAGGAACTACCTTAAAAATTCAAATTGCAACAATGCTTATTTCTTTGTGCACTATACATTGGAGATGAGAACGATAACGTTATCGACGAAAAACGAAAAACACCCCTATTTTCGAGGGTTCGTTTCACCCCTTAAAACCGTTTTTCCGGCGATAAAAAAAATACGTATCGCTTACTTTTCGGTGCTTTATAACATATCCAAATGTCAACAAAATCGAAGGCTGTCACCTGAGGGATGTTCCTTGTGAGATCTCCCTCCGAAGCATCTGGTCGCAAAATTTCACGTATGTAGATTGAAAACTGTAGTAACTGTGAGGCTGTGACGAACGGAAAAGAAGTTTCTTTGTTTAGCTACCCTAAAAATAGTCCAGTAAAAGAGACGAAAACCCAGCACTTTTTAGCGTAGAATATGAATGTTTGACTAAAGGTAGATGATTGTATACTGAAAGTAACCCCAATAAAATGTTGCCCCTCGACTCGCCCCAACCCTGAGAAATTGGGGTTGAACACGTAAAAACCGCCATATCTGGATAATTAATAGTCCGATCAAAAAATATATCGAACAAAAGTTGTTTGGAATAATAAAATACGCATAAAGTTGTCTGACGTCCAATCCCCTATCTTTGCAAATAACGGCACAAAAACACGAGAGCACCACTGACCCAGACAAGGACTTTTCGAATCGTTTTTGTGCCACTATTTTCAAAGATAGGGGGTTGGACGTCAGATAACATTATACGAATTTTATTATTCCAAACAACTTTTGTTTGAAACATTTTTTGATCGGGCTATTAATTATCGAGATACGGCGATTTTTAAGTTTTCAAACCTTATTTCTTAGGGTTGGGGCAAGTTGAGGGGCAACATTTTATTGGGATTACTTTCAGTCAAAAGTTCATATTCTACGCTAAAAAGTGCTGGGTTTTCGTCTCTTTCACTGGACTAATACGCTCCCCACAGTGGTCTGAGTCCGCAGCCCCCTTTTTTTGTCCATGCCGACACAACGAAATTACGAAACGCCAGCTACGGAATCGTCAAAAAAGTGTTTCATCGCCCAGGTGGAAAAAAAACTTGACCAATGAATGGTCGGCTAGGAAATGGGAGTGTAACGATCGAAATCTTCTCACTGGCATTCCCGGATGTCCTGGAAGACCTGGAAACCCCGGTGGTCCGTAATCCCCCGCTTTGCCCTGTACACATTTGACATTTGACATTTGCCCGTTGCGTTTCGGAAGATTTTCGAGTCCGTTTTTTTTTTATTTTTGTTTTTCATATTCCTGGTAGCACACACTGACCTTGAGACCTGGCGTTCCTGGTGGTCCAACGGGACCGACTGGGCCGACGGGCCCTGGGGATCCCTTCTCGCCCGGAGGTCCAACGTCGCCGGGGATTCCTTGTCTACCGTTCTGCCCCTGGTTACCCTCGGCTCCCTGTGGACCCGGTGGTCCTGGCGGTCCTGGTTCTCCGGGTTCACCCTGTTAGCAACGCCCACGGCGAAGAAAAAATAAACAAAACACCGTTGTTGAGCCATTGGAGCTTGGATCGGTTGAGGGGGCCCAATCGTCTTACCGATCCCTGCTGAAGGTTGCTGCTTTTTTTTTCTCGGACGTAGACATGCCCGATAAAGTTTTTTCATGTTATTTCGAGAAGAAACGATTTTGCCTTTTTCTTTGAATTTTTAGGGTCAACGCGGACGTCCCCGCTATTTTTACGATCCTATTCCTTTTCGGTTTTTAACCCGGGCAAGTTTTATGTGAGGTAATGAAATTTTTTTCAGATTTTTAAAAATTATTTCATTTATTTATTTTTATCTTTATTCACGATGTTTTTTTCACAGATATTGTTTGGGCATCTTTAAAGAGTATTCTGAAGTCGTTGGAGACATCGATTTCAAAATCCGAGACCACAGCTGTTGTTTCGTAAAAAAAAAAAGAATTGAAACAAAATCTATGGCGTATCTTTTAATTTTAAACGTTTGTTTTATGAAGACAAAATAAAAAATTTAAATTCCATAATGAAGTTTGAATTTTTAATTTAGGTTACATTGGAATTCCCCTGATATAAGAAAGATAATTTATTGCGTTTCTTTTCATGTCAAATCTTTGTGTTATAGAGATTTAAAAAAATACAAATTCCACAATGGAGTTGAAATGAAAAATTATAATTCCACAATGAAAAAAAAATTAATTCCACACACTCTTTTATTTAAGTTCCTCCCAAATTCCCTTCAAATTCCTCTCGACCCTTTCTTCCACTGAATTTTATTGCAAGCTTCAACGTAATTTTTTTCTTCCCTTCCACTCCGAGCTTTTCTTTGTTCATTTTGCAAAAAAATAAGCAATGGGACTTGTTGAACTCCCAACAGACATGTTTGCGTCTAAAAAAAAAAAAAAAATGAGTATCCTTCAACATGGGTCGGTGAAACCTCGACCCCCCTTAAGAAAATGGTGAATCAATGGGCGCACAACTCGCTCTGTCTGCATAGAGAAGAACGAAAAGTGGGAGAAATGGAAAGAGAGACACAGAGAGAGAGAGAAAGAGAGAGAGAGAGAGGGTGGGGGACAGAGAGAGAGAGGGGGGGGGAAGAAGCAAGTATAGCTGCAGAGTCGTTCTCAGCATTGTCCGTGCTGTTTGAAATATTCCTCGATTCTTGTGGTCGTGACGATACGCGGATAAATAATCGCTAGACGAACGTGGACCCCGTCGATCTTCAACGTCCAACAATAATTCAAGCTCGTACGCTGGCATTGCTAAAAAGCCGGTGCAGTAAACTACACGTGAACTATACAGGCGCTGTCCTTCCAACAATGTTGCAGTTGGACAACGGAGTCGAGGGAGACAGGTAGAGAGAGAGGGGGGAGAGAGAGAGAGAGAGAGAGAGAGAGAGAGAGAGAGAGAGAAAATGGGAGAAAGAGATAGCAGGAGAGAGATAGGTTGATTGATCGATAAATCTTTTATTCCATAGAATTGCTATGAGACAATTGAATGACATAATACAGAGTAAATAACAAAATGAAAATAGCAAAACGCACGGAATTTAAAAAATATTGTTTTATTCAAAAGTTGTAGGTATTTGAACTTAAGGGGTTACCCCCACTTGCGATTTTGAAAAAATCGATTTTTTTTATTGCATTTTTTTGAAGTATAAGTATCCGGGCCCATACAGAAGTATGGGCCCGGAATAGATGACTCTATGTAAGTTTACAAAAAAAAGATATTTTCTTCGTGTAAACTGAAATTGAAACTTTAAACGCGTTTTTCTCAAAATGGCATTTCTGAAGTCGGTGACCAAGATTACTCGAACACTAATGAACCGATCTTCTTGAAATTTTGCAGGCTTATTTAATACATAAAAATGTAGTCTTTAATCGTCCGATTTTTTTTTCGAAAAAAATGGCCGTTTTATAGCCAAAAAACGGCCGTTTTTTTTCGTTAAAATCGAACCATTAACTTTGACTGTCCGCCATTTTGTGAAAAATGAATATTTTTTAAAATCCTTCGATCAAAGACTAGTTTATACTTATATTTGACTAAATCCATCCGCATTTTTTTTTCCAGATGATCCACTTCGCCGCAATGTTGGTCACCGCAAACCGTGTATATAAAAACATTATTTCATTGACGGCCATTTGCCACTAAACAATGTAATATTTTTCAATAAAAAAATTACTGAAAGTTCTTCAAGATGGGTTCTTTAAGATGGTATATTGATCGATTAAAAAAGTTTTGTAGTTTTCTTTAAAAAAATTCATGAAAAAGGCCTTTGTTTGCGCTACAAGTGGGGGTAACGCCTTAAGCAATGAATTTTCAGTGAAAAATTTCATTATAACTGCTCATAAAATGAAAAGTTTTCGATTAATCAGAAATTCCGTACGTACTTCTCTGCGAAATGCAATTAGGAACATAAATTTGAAGTAAATCGAGTGAAAATTGTTGAAGTTATTCGTCACGCCGATTGGAAGAAAGCTGTTTCGAGAAGTTTCGAGTAGTTGGCCATTTTGTACATCGAAAAAAATATATACATTTTCTAACAGCTTAATTTTCATCCTAAATAGATGTGTAATTAATTTTACGAGTGAATCACTTCTTCATACGAAAAAAAATTGTTAAATTCGCACATGTTTTTATACCCGTCACTGTGGCTTAAGGCCTTAAGTAACGAGAAAGTTAAATAAAAATAATGAGAAACTCATTCATTCAATTTCATTTATTCGAAAATAAAATAGAAATAGAATAAACATGAAAAGAAAATTTAAAGAAAAGAAGTTAGAAATGAGATGAAAATATAAAAAAGTTTAAACAAAATGAAAAATCGATTAGGAATATAGTGAAAATTGAATTTGAATAGATTGAAATAAAAGCTACATGCAATAGAAAAATAAAAATAATAAAGGAAATAAGAAAAGGGCGAAAAAAAGAAAGAGAGATAGACAGACCGATCGCTACAATTTATGATGGCCTAATATAGCTATGGGGCAAACGAAAGATACGAGAAGTCCAGTATAACAAAATCAAGTAAATTGAAAGGTAACTAACTATAAAATAAAATAAACTGCAGTAACTCGACATACAAAATAAAAAACAGGGAAAACGAAGATTAAAAAAATATACTACTTGATATAAAAGAGATACCGAAATGTAAAATAAAGTACACGATGCAAAGCAACAGTCCTTGCAATTGTTTAGAAATGCCAATAAATTAGAGAGAATAAAGAAAGGAAATAATAGAAAGAGAAAGAGAATGGAAAGGATAGAGTACAGAATGTCTGAGAGGTTTTGCTCCATACACCGTATGGCTAAATGAAACTAGAAACTGGGTTAATACAGACAGGAAACGAATCTTCCTCCGTCTGGCGAGCAAGCAAGACTCTTCCGGAACATTCTCGCTGTATGTGCCAAACTCACGTGCAAACAGTCAAGCAGACTTGAACAACGGAACTGTAGCTACTACTCTACGGAGGTGATACGAAACGTGCGGGAATACGAGTTCGGTGGTTGGAGGAACGATGCGTCAAGGTAGAACAGGGCAATAACGATCCGTGCTACCTTCATTCTTATCGCGAAGAATAAAGATTCCCTAGTGAGCCCGTGGCCTTACGTACCTCCAACATTATCAAAAAAAATCCTTCTTTTTTTATCATTATTCTCTACACACCAAAAAAATTCTTCATTCATCATTATTCTCGTTTTCATTTTTTTCGAAAGTGAAATTTTCAACAAATATTTCTTCATTTTTCATTATTGGCATTTTAATTTTTTTTTTTATCTTCATCTATCATTATCGTCATTTACATTTAAAAAAAAATTCTTCATTTATCATTCGCGAAATTTGGGACGAAAAAAAGGTGGAAAAATATTTTTCTTTTCGAAATTAAATTGTTGGCTCGTGGCACTACAAACGTAATATGAGTACGCGTTTTCTTCATACTTATCGCGAAGAATAAATATTGCCTCACTAGGGAATCTCTATTCCCTAGGGCTCACTAGCTCGCGGCCTCACGTACCTCCAACATTATCAAAAAATCGTTCTTTTTTATCTTTTATCATTATTTTCCATACTTTTACTCAAAATAACATCAAGAGTTTCTTGTTTTTTTCAATGCAGTTTTTTTTTCATTTTGTAAATAAATTCTCCACAGTCTGTCGAGGCTTTTTTTAATTCGTTACTTTTAATATTTTTCATAAATATTCGGAGCGCAAAATTTGAGACGAAAAAAATCATTTTTTTTCTTCGAAATTCGAAAATTTCACTCGGGGAACTACAAATGTTATGTGAGTTTGCAAAGTCTTGAATTTTTGGGTACCATCAAACAATGGGGCAGTTAAAATGAAGATTGTGGGAAGGATCAATTTTTACAGAACGCTGAACGACATACGAGAAAGTGGATAATTTTATATTTTATACATTTTTATTATTCCACAATTCCACAATATTTTTCCACAATTAGAAAAATAAAAATAAAAATAATTGAGCCAAAGTACGAATATGGAATGTATAAAGAATATTTTTCCGAGTTTATAAGGATTTGTCCTAAACAGAGATTCCGAAAAAAAAATGTCATTTTTCAGTCTGGTTGGAGGTACGTAACCCGTTAATCATTATTTTTGTTATGAAACTAAAATTTACTTCATTTAAATAGAAATAAAAATAAAAATTTATTTTATTTGAACAAAAATGAAAATAAAAATTTATTTTATTTAAATAGAAATGAAAATAAAAATTTATATTATTTCAATAAAAATGAAAATCCAGGGGCGATACGAGTGTCCAAAATTATTGCCCCGTTCTCCTTTCTATCTGATTCGTGATCGTTTATTCAGTAAAGTCGTGGCAGTGATCGCGGTTAAAAGTGAAAAAAAAAACAGAAAAATGGGTGACATTTTGAAAGATCGAGGAATTTCATTTTGGGGCGATTTTAAACGAGAAAACGACGAATGTCGCGACGCGCAGTCAAGTAGGAAGCGGAAGAAATGCGAGAGTCGAGTCAATTTTTCATTTTCTGATATTTGCATTTTTTAAGCTCGCCACCGATGGAACCACATTCGATGGTTCATCGGTTTTAACTGCTGTAGGACTTACTTTAAGCTGTATGATGGTCTGCGTCGTGATATTATGGCCCCGCTCCTGAAGTCCCTAGAATTAGGTCGACTACAGGTGAAAACATAAATCTCTACAGGATTGAACGAGAAATAATAAGGTTGGACGGCGCTGTACGGGGAGGGGGTCGTACGAGTGAATAGGAGGGTGTACGTCTTCCGGGTTGATTTTTACCGATCGACTGAAAATTTTATCAAGGTACTCATATATCTATATATATTTAATACTCGTGAATATATAACGATTACGTCTAATTTGAATATAACAAGGCAACTTGTTTGGGTTTTCGAAAATATTGAATAATTCAAAACAATACAAGAAAGACCATTTCAGCTTGGAAAAGAGAAAAAAATGACTTGGCAAGATCAACAGTAACAAAAAAATTGAAATACTACGGAAAAATGTTTGCAACTTTTCATAAAAAATCATTAAACATCATCTTGTTGCACATTAATTAAAAGTGACATACATATATACACATATATACAATATAACAAATAAATAAATAAATAGTTGAATAAATAAACAAAAATGAATTTTATGAAGGCACATATAGTTTTTTTTCATACGCTTGTATCTACAATCCCACGTTCAATTTAAATATAGGAAGGCAATTTTTTTTTGGGTTTTCGAAAATATTAAATAATTCAAACCAAGGTAAAAACTTTTTCAACTTTGAGAATAAAAATGTGTAATTTTATTACAAGTCTGTAAAATGGATTAGGCAAGATTTGACCAGTGAAAAAAAATGAAAAACTATTGTTTTTTCTTCTTCAATTTTTACTAACCAATCATTAAAAATTATGTTGTTCTACTTTAATTGGAAGTGATATATATATATATATATATATATATATATATATATATATATATATATATATATATATATAATATCAACGAATAAATTAAAATATACCTAAATATATAAGATATACTAATACTAAATAGAATATACTAAATATATACGATAAGGGTTGAAAAACGAACAAATTTTTTTTTCTCCAAATTACGAATAGCAGTAATGAGTATTTGGAATAGCAATATTTAAATATTATTTTTCGTACTATGGCGAAAAAAATTCTTTCTATTTCCAACCCTTATCCGCGTCGCAAAAACTCCGATTCAAATATACGTTTGAATTTCGAATGAAAAAATCTCATAAATATAAATTTCTATATACTGCAAATAGTAAAAGCCCCTCGCTTTTATTCCAGAGTCTACCGAAGATTCTATTTTTCATCCCCAGTGGAAATGGAGTCCTCTCACCTCAATCCAAAAATCAAGACCTACACTTAAAAAAGGGTTTGATATTTAAGAGCCCAATAACTCCCTCATTTGTCAGGACTAAACTGCCCGTTGACGTACATCCTCGATCTTCTTTGGGGAGTAATAGACTCCAGGCGGGGGAGGTTCGGGGGGAGAGTGGGGGCAAAAATGTAAATGCTCGTAAAGAAAAAACAAAGTTCGTCAGTCCCACGGTCAATTAACGTCCAGCAGCCGAGAGTGTATCGTCGCTCGTCGCATTTCCTTTTTTTTGTATCGATCCAAAGACCGATAAGGCCGGCGCAGAAAGGGGAATCGAGGAACGGAGCAGGGGGTGGTTGAGGCGAAGGGACACTTACTCGCGTCTGTTTTTTTCTCTCGCGACTCTGCCATGCCCACGTATACATATATATACCTATACATACGTATCACCTAATAAAGATATACAATTTTCGGCAACTGTGTAGAAGAAAATAAAGAGAGAAAGAAAGATAACAACAAACGAAACAAAAACACAACGAAACAGAGAAAAACAAAAACACCGTGTACCAAGAGTGGAGGACAACGTGGCGTCGTTACGGCCATAACGGAGCAATTTTATCGAAATGAAGAGAAAACAAGATTGAAAGAAAGAATTAAAAAAAACAACCACAACAACAACGTTCCTCCAGAAGAAACGTCGTCATGACCGTGACGACGTGCGAATAAACATCCCTTATTGGCCAACTCGTACGAAAACATAATACAACCTCGTATCCTCTAATAAAATTGTAATCAAAGGCGGAGAGAATGCTACACCGCAAGCACCACAAAACGCAACTTCCTAATGACCATTGCACAGGCTTTATATATATATATATATATATATATATATATATATATATATATATATATATATATATATATATATATATATATATATATATATGTATGTATGTATGTATGTATGTATGTATGTATGTATGTATGTATGTATGTATGTATGTATGTATTCATATATATGTGTATATATATACAGGGTGGCGTGAAAAGGGACGTCCGGAAAGTAAATTTATATTGCGTTCAACGAGAGAACGACACGCTTCCGAACTTATTGTTGTCCGGTACGGTCAGATCCCGCCTAATGCGCCGCTCTCTTTACCCTCTCCACGTATACTTTTGGTGCAGGGCTCAATTGTTACGGTGCTACGGATCCTGACAAGGAAAGATCGCGAGGTCTAACTCTCCGATTTCGGCGAAATTTGGCATGTTTGTAGAATGGGTAAAAATAGGTGACACGTATTTTTTTATATCCGTGGAACTCGATTTTTAAGGGGTGAAACGCACCGTCGAAAATAGGGGTGTTTTTCGTTTTTCGTCGAATACGTTTTAACGGTGCGAGATATGAAAAAAAACTCAAATTGCAAAAACATTTATTTTTCCGTGTACTATACATTGGAGATGAGAACGATGCAGATAACAACAAATTTCAAACGAAAAACACCCCTATTTGCGAGGGTGTGTTTCACTCCTTAAAAATCGGGTTTCGCAGATATAAAAAAATACGTGTCGCCTATTTTTATCCATTCTACAAACGTGCCAAATTTCATCGAAATCGGAGAGTTCGACCTCGCGATCTTTCCTTGTGAGTACCGCTACCCCCCTCACCCGAGCCACAGGCCGCTCATAGCTGCGCGGCGCTGTGTCGTTCTCTCGTTGAACGCAGTATAGATGCCTCTTTTTCTATTCGGATCACCCCATGTATGTTCTACGATCTTTTTTACGTTTCGAGAAAAAAAGAATTTCAAATTCTTTTTTTTTTTTTCGTTTTTTCCTGTAGCGTAGGTTATTTTTTCTCTTTCGCGTATGTGCATCTGCGACCTCTGTTATCGACACAGCGGCGGGGTCGACTGCGTATCACAGTTGCGAAAATGGAGGTTGCGCACTATCCGCTCAAGCCTACTCTGCGCAGCTGGGGTAGCTGATTGCCCTCGAAGCCCTCTCTTATCGTCTAGTAGCATGCTTCGAGCCTCACGCTAGGGCCTGGCGCTTCTCCTACCATGCGCTACACCGAGCGATATACGGCACGTAGTGGGGGGCTGTCGCATTTGGGGGGGGCTCCGATAATAGAGGTCGCAGTGTACTTTCCTCTCACAAGGTCGCGAGGTCGATATCTCCGATTCCGATGAAATTTGGCATGCTTGTAGAATGGGTAAAAATAGTCGACACGTATTTTTTTATATCTGCGGAATCCGACTTTTAAGGGTTGAAACGCACCCTCGAAAGGGTGGTTTTCGTGTTTCGTCGATAACGTCTTAACGGTACGAGATATGAAAAAATTTCAAATTGCAACAATGTTTATTTTTGCGTGTACTATACATTGGAGATGAGAACGATAACGTTATCGACGAAAAACACCCCTATTTTCGAGGGTGCGTATCACCCCTTAGAAAACGGGTTTCGCAGATATAAAAAAATACGTGTCGCCTATTTTTACCCATTCTACAAGCATGCCAAATTTCGTCGAAATCGGAGAGATCGACCTCGAAACCTTTCCTTGTCAGAAGTTTTTAAAAGCGGTTGGGAGTCATTCAGACTCGGATAAATTTTTTTTTCACCATCTGAACTTTAGTGACCATTCCTCGCGAGCATATTTAAAAAAATTCTGGTCAAAATCTAAGGCATCGACCTTAGTATTCAGTTGGTAGTTTGTTTATTGCTCAACACTGCACTTCGTAACGATAACACGAGTAAAAAAATCCGCGCGGCAAGTACACACGCAAAAGAGACAAATGAAAAAATGCTTTTTTTCTCGATAAGTAAAAAAGTTCGTAAAATATAAATTGGGGTGATTCGGATACGAGGCATCGAGATTTTCCTTTTGGAAGTCCTTTTTTCGGCCATCTTGTATATAGACGGTACCCCATTAAAAATGAAATGATGGAGTATCTCAAGAACGTTGTAAATCCGACAATGACACTTTGTACATTAATTCTGCGCTACGTTAATGCACTTTCACAGTACCGTAAACCCGGTTATTTTTTTTCGAGCTGGAGACGAGTTATTTTAGTTCTTTGCACTTTTCTATGAACCTACGACAATTTCATGCCACAAAAAATGTAGGTTCGCCTTTGAAAAACTGAAGGTGACCTTCGTGTGAGCTTGACGCCTTCACTGTCAAAGTTTTTACCGTGACTGTTCTCTCGGGCCCTTGGAACCCTGCAGCTTTCGTTCGAAAGCTTTTTCAATCTGATGTACCGTTCTTGAGATATTCCAACATAAGGTTTCAAATGGGACACCCTGTATATTTCTCAGTCTATATATATATATATATATATATATATATATATATATATATATATATGTATATATATATCCATTTATATTTAAAAATATGTATTTATTTATAGTATCGACGACATTAATTTCGAACTAACGCAATAACGATTAACGGCCCGCACAGCTGCACTACGAAAAAAAAAACCAAAAGACGAAAAAAGAACGAAAAAAGATTACGATCAAACGAGCTCTCGTCGCAACGTGTGTTTTCGATTTTTGAGTTTTTTTTTTTTTATCATTTTTACCTTCAGTGCGACGATCTCCGCATAGCCGAGAGTTCCACCGCGAAGCGTCGTCACCGACCTCTTTAACCCCAATCCCTGTGCATTGACCCGTAGGCGGGGAAGGAAGATATTTCACGATTTATTCTCGACTGCATATGATTTTTCGTACATTTAAGGCTTTGCCGAAATATATTGCGCAATAAGAGGACGCGATTTTACGCCGAGCCAAGAACAGATTTCGCTTTCGAACAGAGTCTATATATATATGTGTGTGTGTGTGTGAATCGAGTTCCTACGCGATACAGCATATACAGGGTGTCAGATAAAGTGTTTCAAGCTCTTATCTCAGAAACTACGGATTATTATAAAAAAGGTTTAAAACAAAAGTTGCTTCGTTTCTAGACGGGAAAAAATTGCAATGTCATTTTCACCTCGAGTATAACCGCCAAGGTCATGTGAAGGTCAACATTGGAATTTTTGAGTAGAACCCTAATTTTTTATTGCATCCTCTAGTAGGTTACCTCGAGAGCTTTACAAAACACTATAGATAAGTATTTTTATATCGAGTATTTCTTCAGTTATGAGGCTTGAAAGTTACTATAGTTTTGTCGACTCTCATATCTAAAAAAATACTTATGTATAGTGCTTTGAAAAGGTCTCGACAGAAGCTATCAGAGTGTACAATCAAAAATAAAGGTTCTGATGAAAAATTTCGAAGTTGACCTTCATATGACCTTCGTGGGTGCACTCAAGGTGTAATTGACATCGCTATTTTTCCCCCTTCTTGAAACGAAACAACTTCTATTTGAAACATTTTGCGTTATAATACGTACTTTCGGAGATATGAGCTTGTAACTCTTTATCTGTGACACCCTGTATAAGCGCATGTGCAAAATTGTGCAAAACTGCAGACACCCTATATATTTATGTATAGGTTGTCTTGACTGTAGGAGCAGTCGCTCTTACAGTGGAGTGTCGGGAACGTTCAGAGAAAAGAAAAACCATTCATAGTGGACGTGCTTCGTATTGATTTACGAGATGTTTTAGTTTTTATTATTTATTTCGTCGAGTTTTCTTTTCATTGAGGATTGAGAACGAAAAAGGGGAAATAATTCGAAGGGCTACTCGTCGATAAATAAAATAAAAGAAAAGTAACCTCGTTAAATGAAGGAAAAGGGCTGTATGTCGATTAATGTATTTAAGTTAATATATGGAAGAATGAATTCAAAGGGCCATGCGTTCAAAAGTAAATGAAAGGGCATAATAATAAAAATAAACGGGTGTTTAGGTTTTTGAAGGGCTGTATAGGGCATAAAGGGAATCAACAAGCACATGAAAGGTCCAGTGGCGAAACATTAATTTAAAGGGCCGTACCTTGAAAACTTTGGGAATGAACTCGGAAATTAATTGAAGGGCCATAATTTTAGGTCCAACAAGGGCCTAAATAAATTTGAAAAAATCAAAGGGCTCGATTAATAAGAAAGGGCCACAAAGGGCCTCGATAAAGTCACACAAAGGCCACCCGTCAAAGATGTAAATAGAAAATCGCCACAACCTCAGTAAATCAATAAAAGCGCTGCGTCTCGATAATTAAAATAAAGGGTCAGACGAAAGGGCCAGAAAGAGCCAGAAAGGGCCATAAAAGTCCAAACATCGAAAAATAAATTTAAGCCGCCAAAACCTCAATAAACAAATAAAATCACTTGAAAAAAGACCTTAAGGGCCGTATCTCGAGGGAAAAACGAAAAAAGGGCCACATCCCAAAACGGAAAAAGATGACGTCCAAGAAATCAAGGCGAATCGTCCAATCGTTGAAAAGAAATGTTTCCCCTCCCACGACCAGCCGGACACTTTACCGAGTCGACCTTCGTCCAGTTACAATCCGGACACTCGGTGCATTTACGCCTCAGTTCGAAAACGATCGATCATCGCTTCTTACGAAAGTTATGATACAATTCCTCGCCAGATTGAGTTTCATTAACTTTTCCGCGAAAGTTCGTGTATATTGCGAGAGTCCAACGTTTGATATCGCTGCGAATGAACTTTGAAGAAACCCCCAGGCGGGTAGATTGATCGACTTGTCGTTACGATTCCGATTTTCTTCCCGCTGGGAAAAGTTTCAAGAACGAGCGCGTCAGACGTCGACACCCTTTTAAAAAATTGTCCACATCTCTCAAACGTGTCACTAGCGCCGAGGAAACACCGAGCCCTTTCACGATCAGTTGGGACGACATTGAAAAATACTTGTGCATTATTCTGAAAATAATGACAGCTCGCACCTACGACGGAAATGAGACTTTCCAGAAACGGAAGTCTTGGAAACTTGAAGACGCAGAGATAAGTCGTCGTCTTTTCTTTTTATTGCGTTTGGACTAATTTTTCATTAGGTAAACGATTGGTTTTCGTTGACTTTTTATTAACGTCAAGAATTTTTGGGTAAAATTCTTTTTGGTAAATATCAACGAGCCGGAGGGAATAAAATGATTGGTAATAAGTAATTAGTCTCGAGAATATACTCACGTTATTAATAAAATGATTTATTAATACTAAAAATGTGTATCAAAGATTTGTGAATATCGAATATACAGGGTGTCTCATTTTAATCGGTAAAAGTCACATTATCGGGTGTGTTTTCTTTATACGGAAGCGTACAAATCATATGAAGGTCAACCTTCTTTCTTCAAATGAACTCATTTTTTAACGGACTTGCTGCAGCTCGTTATTACCTAGACAAAAGAACTGCAACGATTTGTGTATTAAAAAATATTTGATTCCGTTGGAAAAAAATCAAGTTGACCTTCATTTGTCCTCTACGCGTCCACGTAGGACAAACTTACTTACACCAAATGATGTGTCTGTCGAAACTGTTTATCTTTTGTCTCAAACATATTTTGGTGTCACGAACCGTTTCGAAGATATTCAAGAGGGTCGGTTCGGATCGGACACCCTGTATGTAAAAATGAAATATATGCAACTGTAAAATGGTTATAAATTTAATTTTACAAAATAAACTGAGCAATAGTCAACTTTTATGTTTATTAAAACATTTATAATTGTTGAAGGATAAGAATGATTTTAAAATGAATAATTCTTCCAGAGCATATTGTTTATTGTAAATTTATTCATTCGAATTGATTCAAATTATTTTTTTACACGAACATCGAATATATATTAATAAAAACATATGATCGAATTCTTTGACAATTTTATTTTTTTATATAGTTCTATTCACAATTTGAGTCGATCTTGAAAACACATTCTTTTTTGTTATAAATAAAAATTAATTTACAACAAAAAGAATGTGCTTCTACAGATGGACTCAAATTACGAATATGATTCATCATATGAAAATAAAATTATAAAGATATGAATATAATAAAAATATACGATCGAAATCGTTGATCATTTTATATTTTTATATAGTTATATTCATAATTTGAGTTGGCCTTTAAAATCACATTCTTTTTTTATGTAAATAAAAATTACTTTACAACGAAAAATAAAGTGTTTGTAAGGATCGACTCGATAATGAATACAAGTATTTAAAAATATAAAATCATCATAGAATTTGATAATATAGTTTTTTTTTATTATATAATCGATTTTTCCGTAAAAAATGTTTTTAATCAATTCGTACAAATAAATTTGCAATAAACAATATGCTCTGGAAAATGTACTCGAATTATGAATTTAACTGTACAAAAATATAAAACTATTAACCAAACCGATATATATATATATAACATTATTTAAAAAATAATAATCCTTCATCATGAAACTAAAATGAAAAAATCATCCGAAGCAGTTGTCAAAATCTTATCCCCAATTGCTCCTGAAGATCTTCCCTCTCCAAATTTCCCGAAATTTTCTTCGGCCAACAATAACGACCATATTGCCATTTACCAATATCCCTTTCCTCCCTTAACCTTTTCGAAGTGCCGGTGTTTTTTTTGTTCGAAGATTAGTTAAAATGGCTGAAAGACGAAAGAGAGAAAGTGCCAAAGAAAAAACAATGAAGATAGATACCTTGACTGCGGAGAATACGTCGAAGCCAGGACTTCCGAGCTCTCCCTTTTGTCCCTTTTCGCCCGATTGTCCCTGTGGAGATCAAAAGATCGATCGTTCAATTTACATTTAATCTCAATAAGATATTTGTAGGATTAGGCGATTGAGTCGTGCTCGTCTCTGTCGGGTAATAGGGAGTTCCGTTGCGGAGCAGGGCTTACCGGATCTCCTTTTGGTCCGTCGAGTCCGATGGGTCCCTGAAATCAACATAGAATCGATGAGCGCACATCTCGCCGAGGCGAACGAAGCGGATTGTAAGAGAAGACGTAGACGACGACGAGGATGATCCATATGTAAACGAGCAGAGAGATTTGTATGACGGACAGAGATTGAGAGAATAAGACAAGAACACGTGTACGTATGTACAGGGTGTCTCATTCAAGTTGACACAACGAAATATACCGAGAGGCATGCATTTTAGGCAAAAATGTTTCGAACAAAAGTTTCATAATTTCAAGCAAGAAAAATAATGGTCCAAGTTGCTTTTTATTTCATAGTAACTTTCAAGGTTATTTCGAGGTCAACTTCAGTTTTTCCAATAGGAATCAATACTTTTATTTCAATAATAATTTCTCCGTAATAAAACAGGTAACTTTTGTCTGAAACTTTTTTTTGTTTGCCTCACATTTTTTAAGATATTTAAATTTGAAAAATATTTTGTATCGATTTTTTGGGCGTCTATTTTGTTGAATATTGAAAATATCTTGAAAAATTGAAGTGTAACAAAAAAACGTTTCGAACAAAAGTTACCTATTTTGTTATGCAAAATACTATACCGAAGCAAAACATATTGGTTCCCATTCAAAAAGAGCGTGGTTGACCTTGAAACAACCTTGAAAATTGCAATAAAAAAGAATGAACAACACAAAAAAATTGTTCTTTAAAACCATAGAGCTTTTGTTTCAAACTTTGTTTCCTAAAATGCATCCCTCCCGCGATATGTCGCCGTGCGATCTCGAATGGGACACCCTGTATACACGCAGATAGAGATCTGAGATTACGAGCAATGTGGATCCACGACACGCGATCTCGATCAATCAACCGATGGAAAATGAAGACGTAAAAGAGACGCTTTCATTTCATAGTTACTTTTTTTAAATGCTTGTTAGAGCAAAAGCCAAGAGGAGGAGACGAGAAGAAAAGATTAGCAGTATGAAAAAGCAGAGAAAAAGTTCACACGAAATTCTTTGGTTTTTTTTTTAGTAAGTCCGTCGACAAAAAAAATTCACCAATTTACCGGCGAAAAAAAGCCAAAATAAAAAACCTCCACGGCCACAACTCGCCGGATAGCCTCCCGGTGGTCGCACTGGCTCAAATTGACTCGAGGCATTCTGCAAAATAATTCTATTCCGAAATATTTAAATTCGAACGACTCGAAAAAAAATGTCGGCTGGAAAATATCGAAAAATAGTAAATGGAAGATTTTTTTCATTGAAAAAGATAATAAATTATCATTTTTTTCTTCATAAATTCGTTTTCAATTTAGAGCACTAATAATGGAAAATAACGCGATCCATTGTTACCCTTGTTATGATTGCTATTACCGTAACAATTATCGACGTTGTCCGGTTTTGTTTGGGTTCGCCAGTCATTTCGATGCCCAGTGACCATGGAGGGTTGAAAAAAAAAATGCACACACACACCCACATGGGTAAATACACAATCCAGGTCCAAGTTACGCAATTAAACGTACGGTTAAACGTCAAACAACTCGATTAGTGTTGGCAATGCAAGTTCTATTTGGGATCGAGACCCGGTGGGTGGAAAACTCCACCGGGGCGCACTCCCAGCAACTATGGACGAGCACCCACACATCCAGATACCAATGTGCGAGCTCCAGTACATCAAATCTAATTTGCGTAATTCCAGCGTTTTCGAGCTAAACTCATCCCTTTCCCTTTGAGCCCTTTCCATGATGCAATTCGGAAATTCGAGAACGAACGGTCAACCGGAAGTGCCAGTGATCGGGGTCTGTTGGACAGGAAAGTCCCGAACCGTTTGGTGATGCGTGACAGGCTCGATGAAGGGTTGACCTTTTGCAACTCGAATTTGTCCGTTTGAGGCCCTTTTTCCCTTCCACCTCCTCGCCCCTCAATGTATTCCGAAACGCTTTTGGCGAATTCTCAAGGCCGGAGCCCGAGTTAGAAGGTCCGAAGAATCCTTTTTTTATTGCTTAAATCGACAGATAAACTATCCGAGAAAATATTTACAAAGTTACAGAGGCCGATTTTTTTTTCGAAGATACAAGGCCAAAAGCAGAGAAGCAATTGATATTTGATATTGATATTTCCTGCTATTGAAAACTGTGAAGCGTGTTTTCTCCAGTTTTCATTTTCACGATTTTTCCAAATTGGCGGGCATGATAGCAAAAAAACTAAACGACCTATTGAATCAAACCAAAGTTTGTTTTCTTCGGTATGAAAATCTCTTCTAAGCGGATAAAAAAAAGTCGTTGAAAAAGTATTTTTTAATCATTTTTATAGCACGTTGGTGTTTTTTTTTCAACAGATTTTTTTTTCAAACCTGAGAAAAGTTATAATTTCACGCTTTTTATGCTTTTTCTTAATTCAGCCAGAAGAAAAATATTAGACAATTAAAAATTTTATCGGTTTTTTTTTATGTAGTCAAGAATTACGAGCTGCATTTGGGGGATGCAGCCGATTGGGGACTGCAGTGGCAAGACGCACATGGAATAGACGGATAAATCTGTAGTCATTTATTGTTTCATGTTGAACATTTTTTTTTAATACATTTCGAATATACACGAAAAGATACCTCAATGTTTACTGACAAGGAACATCCCTCAGGTGACGTCCCGAAATCGAAGGGATGAAGATGCCTTCGATTTTGTTGAAATTTGGATATGTTATAAAGGGCAATCTTATAATCGGCGGAAAAACGATTTTAATGGGTGAAACCACCCGTTAATATAGGGGTGGTTAACCCCTTAATTTTTTTTTGCAATGTCACTATAGTGGATTTTTCATTCCTTCGAAGTAGAAGAATTATCGTTTTTGTTTCATTAAAATCGGTGGACTCCTTGTGTGTTAAACTGCTATTTACCCCTAGAGATGCCTTTTTTCGAGGGCTGGTTGCACCCCTTAAAACAGTTTTTCCGCCGATAAAAAAATACGCATCGCTTACTTTTCGGTGCTTTATAACATGTCCAAATTTCAACAAAATCGAAGGGTGTCACCCGAGGGATGTTCCTTGTGAGATCGCTTGTTATTTTCCCTTCTAAAAAAAATCCCGGAAAAGCCCTTTTTTGTACCTTCTAATTCAGGCTCCTGCCCTAATTGGTAAGGGCGGAGGACTTTGTTTTTTAATTTCGATGTGGATTTCGAGTAAAAAGAAATACATTTCCCCCTTTCATATGGTTTTGTAGTATAGAGTCTTAGCTTAAATTTGAGCCAAACATTTTGCAAAAATAAAAAAAATTGACCGATTTATAACGATTTTTGTGAAGGGTTTATTCATTTGTTGATAACAAATCATTAAAGTTGTTTTTTTCGTCGAAAATCGAACTTTTTTTACTGTTTGGCATTTTAGTAGTTTTCAAAATTTCCAAAAAGAATGCGGTCATGGGAGAATTTTATTATTGTACTAGAAGTACATTTTTTTATTTTACATTCCGGACGATCCTAGTTTGCGGAACCACCTACACCGATTGGCCATGCAGCAACGACTGCACTTTGTTCAAATAAACATTAATTCATTGTTTATCAATATTTTTCAATAAAAAACTCATACTTAGCAAACTATTTATCAATTGTGTGTAAAATTCCGACCTCGTCAGCTCAATAGTCTCATCAGATTTTTTTCTCGAAAATCCACCTGTTTTTTGCGCCCCAAGTTTATGCAGACCCATTACCGTTCACCGCAACTTCTCGTTTTCTGGGTTAAGAGTTAGTCGACCAAGTTCCCACAAGCTTGTTACTACGTTTACCTACATCAACGGGTTACACCTGGTTGTAATAGTCGAAAACAGCTCATTTTTGTTTTTTTTTTGTTTAGAAAATCGTTATGATAAAATTCTACAAAAATGAGGTATTCGAAAAAGCATGATCTGAAGAACATTCTGTAATTTTTTTTTGTGTAAAAATATTTAATTACAATCGATTAACAGCCGATGTCCGGGAAGCTCCTTTCGAAAGGCCTTTTGCGATGAGCAATGCCTTTCCGAACCCGGTTATCCAATATCGAAAAATCAAACAGATTTCACTAGTATATTAGTTTATCGTATGATTAATCGAAGGAATTTTTGACAAAACAATTTCTTTTTTTAATTGCGCGTGTTCAAAGTGACTTTTTCGAAAAATGGGCATTTTTCGTTCATCAAATCGAAAGTAAACATCGGGACAAAAAAATCCGTCGATCAAATACTATATTTATTTCTATATTTACATCTAGAAAATGTTCAAAAATTTCAACAAGATCGATGCAGCATTTTTTGAGATATTTTGCTAACGGACTCTAAAAACGTATTTTAGTAAAAAAAGGTGTTTAAAATTTCGAACGTCAACGTAACAGCCTATAAATCTGTCAATTTTGATCGGATCACCTTGAAACTTTCAGCGAACATTCATAAAGTGATACACTGTCAAAATATGGGTGTTTTGAACAAACGGATTTTTCGACTTTTACAACTAGGCATAATCCCTTAAGGTAGAACGAGCTCTTGATTTCTATAGATTTTGTTAAATTTTTACCGGACATTGTTCATATCACTATGCATGTTTTAGTAAAAATGTCAGAACAGTCGACTATTTAGATTGGGAGCTAATGGGTTTTTCTAATTTCAACTTTGAACACTGCAGGGTCTGCATTGACCGAAAGTCAGGCCACATAATTCGTCGTACCATTATATTGTGTTTATAAATAAATAAAAAAATGTGTTTTGATAGCAATCTAGTTAGGGAAATAGTGAAAAAAGTTTAGATTGCCTTTACTACTCAGTTTTGCTAAAACCGTTCAGTAAAGACAGAATAATTATCCGTAAAAAATATTTGTCCCTTATAATAAGAAGACACATGTCAACACCGCAGAATTGTTCAATATATTGAGGAAAAAAAATTATCGTATTCCTAGAGTTAAGGGGTTACCCCCAATTGCGATTTTGAAAAAAAAATCGATTTTTTTTATTGCTTTTTTTTGAAGTATAAGTATCCGGGCCCATACTTCTGTATGGGCCCGGAATAGATGACTCTATGTAAGTTTACAAAAAAAAATATTTTCTTCGTGTAAACTGAAATTAAAACTTTAAACGCGTTTTTCTCAAAATGGCATTTCTGAAGTCGGTGACCAAGATTACTCGAACACTAATGAACCGATCTTCTTGAAATTTTGCAGGCTTATTTAATACATAAAAATGTAGTCTTTAATCGTTCGATTTTTTTTTTTCGAAAAAAATGGCCGTTTTATAGCCAAAAAACGGCCGTTTTTTTTGTTAAAATCGAACCATTAACTTTGACTGTCCGCCATTTTGTGAAAAATGAATATTTTTTAAAATCCTTCGATTAAAGACTAGTTTATACTTATATTTGACTAAATCCATCCGCATTTTTTTTTCAGATGATCCACTTCGCCGCAAAGTTGGTCACCGCAAACCGTGTATATAAAAACATTATTTCATTGACGGCCATTTGCCACTAAACAGTGTAATATTTTTCAATAAAAAAATTACTGAAAGTTCTTCAAGATGTGTTCTTTAAGATGGTATATTGATCGATTAAAAAAGTTTTGTAGTTTTCTTTTAAAAAAATCATGAAAAAGGCCTTTTTTTTGCGCTACAAGTGGGGGTAACGCCTTAAAAACTTTTATCATAAAAAAATATTTGCGTTATAAAAATTAATATTTTATATTGTTTATGTTATCTTCATTAACAAATAAAAGTGTTGGTTAATTCATAACTAGTTAAAAACGTTGTTTGATAAAAAATTACAGCCAAATAAAAATTTGTGTTGCAGTATTATTTTAAATATGCCGCGCAAACTTACGTCATTGAATAGGTGGAACGATGCGGTGTTGTCATATGTCTTCTTATTATAGGGGACAAATATGTTTTACGGAAAATAATTCTGTCTAAATTTCAATGAAGACCCTGCAGTGTTAAAAGTTGCAATTTAAAAACCCACTATCTCCCAATCTAAATAGTCGACTGTTCTGAAATGTCACTCAAACATGCATAATAATATGAACAATGTCTGGTTAAAGTTTGAACAAAAACTATAGAAATCAAGAGGGCGCGCATGTTCTACCTTAAGGGGTTAGGCCACTCTAGAGGCTGAAAACCCAAACAAAATAAATCGAGATTTCAAAAAAAGGTGTTTATCATACATATCAGTGACTGTATAAAATTATTTTTTTACAGCTTTTAATTTCAAAATGGCGGCTGTGCAGCGGTTATCTTGAAACTGATTTTTTTAAGTTCGCCGGAAACATAACTCAGACAATTTTCAACCGATTCACTTGAAATGTTGAATATATCTTGAAAAATACATTGTCTATGGAAGTACGTACGATTGTTTTTTTATATTGCATAGTTAATTTGTTATTAACAATTATCTGAAATGTGGCTAAATTATCCAAAAATTTGCCTAAAAAATCGTCAGATAATTGTTAAAAACAAATGAACTATGCAATATAAAAAAAATCCTACGTACTTCCATAGACAATGTACTTTTCAAGATATATTTAACGTTTCAAGTGAATCGCTTGAAAATTGTCCGAGTTGTGTTTTCGGCCAACTTAAAAATGCAGTTTTGAGATAAACGCTGCACAGCCGCCATTTTGAAATTGATCGCTTCAAAAAAATTCTTGTATATAGTCACTGATATGTATGATAAACACCCTTTTTTGTAATCTCGATTTATTTTGTAGTTTTTCTGAAAAAAAATCCCCTAAAAGCCTATTTTTTCGGCCTCTAGAGTGGCCTGAGGCCTTAAGCACCCCCGAGATAGTGCAGGTACTCACTTCCCACTAGCCAAAATTATACGCAAGTAAAGGAATAAGCACGTAAGCTTTTTTCGCAGTCTCTCTCTCTCTCTCTCTCTCTCTCTCTCTCTCTCTCTCTCTCTCTCGCTAAATTACACACTGCATATCGCGCTTACCCTTTCGCCGGGCTCGCCCTTGTCACCTCTGCCGCCCTGAAATTCCCACCGTCGATTAAGTCTCAAAGATTCGGGACTTTCTTAAACATGATACACCAAAAGCGCTGGACAAACGTCAAAAAAGAAAAAAAATATAAAGAACAAAACAAAAAGCTCCAGCCATTCTTCCTTGTCCGACAGGATTTACTCCTTTTTTCCCTCCCCCCCCCCCCCTAAGTATTTTTCTTGCCCCTTGCACTGCCAACACAAGAACGTCACTACTGGCTCGTTCGCTACGTACGTATGATGGATATTTTGGATTAAGTGCTCGCTCGGACTTCGGAGCTTCGAATACAGAAGAAAAAACAAATAAGTAAAACAAAAATAATACGAACGAGGGAAATCAACCCTCCATGGTCGAAGGGACTCGGAATATGTCCTAAAAATGTTTAGCAACAAATCAATACAATATAGACCCGAATAAATGTTTGATAGTAATGTTAACAATAATAATAAGTATACTCATTTTTCACAATTTTACTGCAAAAATTCCTTTCTTTTTAAACAAAGTCTCTTGTGAGTAATTTTGCGACGCTAATGATAGATTTACTGAGACAAAAAGATAAAGCAAAAAAGATGAATACTTGAATGAAAAAGAAGAAAAAAAGATTTTTACGTACACCCTTGAAACAATGCTTTTTTTACTGCTTGAACTTTTTTCTTCCAAGGTACAACAACAACGATAATAAGAGTAAAAAAATGGAAATGATGAATAAAATGTCATTAATCAAATAATGGAAATAATAAATAAAATATAATTAATAAAAGAATGGACATAAGGACATAATGAAAAATAATGAATGACAAAATGAAAATAATAAATCAATAAATATGAAAATACCAATAACGACAATAAAAATGAATTAACTGATTGTTCACAATCGTACCGTGAAATTATTGTTCATTTCTTTATGAAGCCATATTTTGTGTCACTCATGAATTCTATCAAAAACGTGAACATTTTTTTGAACTACGATTTTTTTTATTGAAAAACTGATTTTGACACATTCAATTTGTCATCTAGTATATTCAATATTTTTAATGCTGGTTAACCTTTTTTCTATTAAATATAACAATAATAAAAATGACGGTATAAAGTACATAATGACCAAAACAATAATAAATATAATAAACATTCTAATTAAACTTTTTCTATTAAGTACGACAACAATGATGGCGATGATAATAATATTAATGACAAAAATAACAATAAATATACCGATTTTTCATAATTATATTGCAAAACTATATTTTCCTCATAATTATCCAGGGGGGAGGGGTCACGACCACAGAGGGTGAAATTGCTTCGCGGATGAATTCGCGTTCGGAAACAGAAGCGGCGAAATAAAGGTATGAAAATGAAACGGAGATCTTCCGTGATGATTATCGTTTTCTTTGAACTTTTTTGTTTATAGCGAGGATGAAAATGTGATAAAATAATAATAATAACAAACGATATACCGGAAAACCATTCCTTCCCGGAGTCCCGGCACCGCCCTGTAAAAACGGGGGTTCAACTAATTAAAAAAGAGTGATTGTCATACAACGGGGTTTTGCCGTTTGGGTAGTAGTAGGCGTACGTGCAAAGCGGTCGCGTGCAATGCAGTTAAGAGGTTAGCATGCACAGACAGCGTTGCCCTCGCTTCGAAAGTCTTGCCCCGAACTTTCGAGCTTACGTGTTTTCTTGTGCTTTTTTTGCCGATCAAGCTTGCACGTCGTTATGCTTTTCTTCCGTTGCAAATGAAATTATACAAGAAGCGAGGGTAATTGAAAAGCAAAAAAACAAGAGCATATTTCGCGTCACCTTGGAATAATTGACCGTCGTTATTTTGTTATAAATTATTGTGAATGATGTACATATATATGTATATTAACGTGGCCCAAATTTGAGCTCTACTTTTTTTCCTTTTTCTCACCATCCAATTAACTTTATTAAAGAGGACAAAGATTTGTCGCCAAATTTGCGAGAAAAAAAAATATTTCGAGGTCGCTCAAGCCTTCCAAAAATTCAAATTTTCATTGAAAAATCGATTTTTTTCTCGTTCACTTTTCACTCATGAATTTTACGGTTTATAATTTTTAAATCCATCTCGCGGGAGCTCTAGCCGGTCAATGAATATTTACTGGTCGCTCAACAGCTTCGAAATTTCCAATTTTCTCCAATTTTTTTTTACTCATCTTACTTTTTTTTCTTTAAAGAAGATAATTGGATGGTGAGAATAAGGAAAAAAATAGAGTTCAAATTTGGGCCACCCTAATGTGTATAGGGTATATTGTAGAAGTATACTATACGGTGTATAATATTAATTAATTATTAATATAATTAATCAATATAAGAAATAATAATAATAATACATATGATCAATATACATTGTCCATGTGTTTTTAAGGGGCCTAGCGTGCGTTTTTTGCAACTGAAAAAATATGATTCTCAATGGTGTTCAAAGTCCGCTTCGTGAAAAAATATAGCGTATTTTTGTGATGAGTAGTATTTGCCAGAAAAAATTGAACATAAGAAAAATCTATTTTGAGTGCAGCAGAATGAAGAGAATTAAGTGCGGGATCCGAAACTTTTCGGAAAAACATTTTTTGTGCACACCGTAATCGCGAGAAAAAGTATCAAAGATATATTTCAAAGTGGATAAATGGAATTTAATTCCATTAAAAAAGAGTTTTCTAAGGAGTCTTTTGTATCTGGATTTTAATTATCTTTATTTTGCTGAACGCAAAATACAATGATTTGTTTTCCAGTAAGCTCAATTTTCTTTGCAAACAGTATTCGTCACAAAAATACGCTGTATTGTTTTTCAAAGCGGACTTGGAAGACCATTAAATATATTTTTCCTCGGACACAAAATCGCGGCGCCAGGCCTTTAAAAAACGTAGGGTCACTCTAGAATATACAATTTACTACATCATTGATAAACACTATTATTCATATCAAAGTAAATTGTACGTGAATAATTATATTATATATATAAAATATAATTAACATATTCCCAGTTATATAATACGAAAATTAATTAAAAATCAACATAAATATTGTATACCGTATACGCTATATTTATATGTTTTTCAAAGTATATCACGTATTAAATGTTATATATATATATATATATATATATATATATATATATATATATATATATATATATATATATATATACAGGGTCATTTGCTATTTTTTTCACTCTTAGACCTTATGTCCTGAGTGTTACGGTAGTTGAGATATCATTTTTTTTTAATTACCCGAAATGTCGCCTTAAATCGTCATAACTTTTTCGTTTGTGGTTGTAATAGCACGAAATAACTTTTGTTGCATTCTGCAGTGGATGTTTATTATAAATAGATCATTAAAACGGCAGAGATTATAAGATTTGTTAATATATATTTTCTGACATTTTAAAAGTTTTGTAAAAAACGTTTTTAAAAGTTATGCAAATAAACCTCTATTGATTGATATAAATAAATCATTATCTGCTACAATTGGTTTTAAGAAAATGACTCTTCAGCTTCCAAAGTCTCAAAAATGCGTAAATGTATGAAAAAATTCAACTTAAAAATTCATTATAAAAAAACATTATCCTCTTTATTTTGACGAGACAATAAATGATTTCTATGACATATAGCATACCGTTGGAAAGTGTATAAACTAGAGAATTTTTTAAAACGAAGCTAAGTTCAATATAGCTTTTAGTTTTTTTTTATAATAAATTTAGATGTAGACATTTTCCATACATTTACGCATTTTCAAGACTTTGGAAGCTCATGACTCATTTTCTTGAAACCAATTGCAACAAATCAAAAAGTTATGACGATTTAAAGGAGAAATTTCGGGTAATTAAAAAAAAACGAAAAAAATCATATCTTAATTACCGTGACACTTAGGACGTAGGGTCAAGAGTAAAAAAACTAGCAAAGACCCCCCCAATCCCCCAAAAAATTGTGTCTGTCTATGCCCCAAACACCCTGTATATATGTGTACCTGCGTGTATATGAATATTACTTACAATATAGTATCGTAATAGGTAATTCATATTATTAATGTTATGTGCTGTACATATATATTTATAATGATATTAATAAATAGTATTATTAATATTACGATAAATTGTACACAAATCATTAAATTATGTATGAATACATACAATATGATATAGTACATAAATTATAATCTACAATTATCAAAATGCAATACACAACGCAAGCAAAAATCGATCCGATCGGCTAACAGCCCCGTTCCTTATCCCTTCAATGCTCAATACATTTTCACTCGAGCTCAGCTTCGCACAAGCGGAAATAAGCGGTTCTATTAGTATATATATATATATATATATATATATATATATATATATATAAAAGCAGCGTTTGAATTGTACCCAAGGCGTGCATTGTAAATCGTCTTTGCGTAACATGCTCCGTTTATACTCGTGGCGCTTTTCGCGACTGATCGCGGCCGTAACACTCGGGTAAGAAGCAGCCGGCGACGAAATAAAAATGGCAGAGGGGGTGGTGACGGGCGTGTTGCAACGCCGCGCACTTGAAAACTTTCACAAATTAAGATACGAACAGCGTTTTTTCTTTTTTTTTCGCACATTCTTACGCAATTGATGTTACTCCGAAAAAAAATACTTACGGGTGTCCCTGGCTCGCCCGGATCACCTTTCTTTCCCTTTTTGCCGCGCTTGCCCGGTTGCCCTGGCTCGCCCTTTGGACCTGCAACAACAAAAAAACGAACCATTACATTTTTTCTATTTAAAAAAAAACAACGAGAAAAAAACACCCTTCTCGCAGGTTTTTGTCACTCTTTTGGACCGTGTTTCATTCGCATAAATTCAACGAATAAAATCATAGGTTTAAGTATGGCAATAAATGTGTATTAAATATTCATATAAATTTGTCGAAATTTTGTCACTCAGGTGTACATACTGACATTTTTTTCCTGAATTAATTTGTGTTGAAATTCTGACTGTGCGTGTCCACGTGCATATATATATATATATATATATGCAGACACAATAATTTATAGATATTTTATATTATATATACATTTAAATTTAAAAAACTTGTCGGGTGATCCAGTAATTTTTAGTAATATAAAATAATATATTAGTAGTCGTAGTATTTTATTCCTTGTATACCCTTTTGAAGGGTGTTTACATAAATGCCCATCCCTTCTCATTTACATCAATTTTTTTTCTCTTTATTTCGCGCTTACTTTTACAATTATAAGCTGTTATGTGCCATAACATTACATAATTTCACTGTTTTAAATAAGTGTCAGGTTATCGTATTTGGAAGGCCACCCATTGATGTGCACCGTTCTATTTATCGCCACATATATTTTTTATTCCATGTTTTATTTGTGGTAAACCCGCTGTTTGAAGTCCAGCTTGAATTTTCTGAGCCTCCTGATGATTCCTCTTCTGTCCAACAGGCTGGATGCTAGTGCGTTTGAATGGGCGCCGAGCCTGAGCTCGTAGCTTGTACACACTTTTTGTGCTACTGATTTCACAGTGTCAATCTTGAGGTCGTTATGTAAATTTGCATTTGTGATGTACCAGGGGGCGTTTGTCATCATTCTGAGGGTTTTTGCTTGGATACGTCCAAATTGATCTAACGATTCCTTTATACACCATGATTTTGTTGTATATAGATAGCTTTGATCGTCTGCCTTATAGCTAAATCAATTATTTTACATTTGTTTTCTTATATCTAACCTAGCTGCTATGTTAGATTTAATCGCATAGTTGCTTTGTCGTTTGCATTTTCAGTTGCGTTTCTATTTTCCCGTCGGTTTTTAAGGGGTTACCCCCACTTGCGATTTTGAAAAAATCGATTTTTTTGAAGTATAAGTATCCGGGCCCATACTTTTGTATGGGCCCGGAATAGATGACTATGTAAGCTTACAAAAAAAAATATTTTCTTCGTGCAAACTGAAATGGAAACTTTAAACGCGTTTTTCTCAAAATGGCATTTCTAAAGTTGGTGACCAAGATTACTCGAACACTAATGAACCGATCTTCTTGAAATTTTGCAGGCTTATTTAATACATAAAAATGTAGTCTTTAATCGTTCGATTTTTTTTTCGAAAAAAATGGCCGTTTTATAGCCAAAAAACGGCCGTTTTTTTTTTCGTTAAAATCGAACCATTAACTTTGACTGTCCGCCATTTTGTGAAAAATGAATATTTTTTAAAATCCTTCGATTAAAGACTAGTTTATACTTATATTTGACTAAATCCATCCGCATTTTTTTTTTCAGATGATCCACTTCGCCGCAATGTTGGTCACCGCAAACCGTGTATATAAAAACATTATTTCATTGACGGCCATTTGCCACTAAACAATGTAATATTTTTCAATAAAAAAATTACTGAAAGTTCTTCAATATGTGTTCTTTAAGATGGTATATTGATCGATTAAAAAAGTTTTGTAGTTTTCTTTAAAAAAATTCATGAAAAAGGCCTTTTTTTTGCGCTACAAGTGGGGGTAACGCCTTAACCCCCGGCTCTTTCCCAACCATTGCTCCGGTTTATTCACCATTTCTTGGTTTAGTTTTCCCTTGAGGGGTATTCTCACTTTAGACGCTAAAAAGGCTATTTTTATGAATTTTTTCGATACGTTTATATTATAGATATTGATATAAAAGTTGTTACACATGATAAATACACTTTCGAAATACACGCAAATTTTTATTTTTTATTTATTTAAGTCACTATTTGCAGACGAAAATGGTAGTTGAAAAAATGTCCTAAAAAAGTTGTAGGTCTGCGCTGTTGATGAAATCTCGGAGATGGATAATCCGAAACAAAAAAATTAACGGTTTTAGACTCACTATGTAAAACCATGGCTATAGCGCATGTCATACGATTTTTGATATATGCAAAAATAACAAAATGGCGGACATTTTTCGAACAAAACAACAACAAAAAACGTATTTTTCACCGTTTTTTGCAAAAAAAGTAAATATCAAAATTTCAAAAAATCCTTCATATGCGCTATAGCTATAGTCGTAAAGAATATGTGGTTAAAATTTCATAAGGATCGATCCAGTAGTTTCGAAGATTTTATCAATAAGCCGTTCAAAAACGTTCTTCCGAGAAAAACGCCTTTAAAGTTTGTTTGGGTTACATGAAAACATTAAAAAAATGTTTTTGATGTATTTCGAAAGTGTATTTATTAAGTGTAACAACTTTATATCAATATCTATAATATAAACCTATAAAAAAATGCTTGTAAACAGTATTTTTTTAGCGTCTAAAGTGAGAACCCTTAAGTTCCGTAAACTCGCAAATATGTCTCAAATTTTTAATTGACCGTTCGCATACTCTACATTTGGCGGCCACTATCGGATGGCGGATACGAAAACGCAGCATGCCATTTGAAGAAAAAAAAACGAAGTTGACCTTCCTATCTCGAAAGCAACGAAGCCTGCGAAAAAAAATCGATAACACCATCCGATGACGCATTCCGTACGATGCAATCTGTTGGACGCATTTTTTTCCGACACACATAGTGACGAAGGTATCGAACGTGCTGTCGGACCACTGGGTATATATATATATATATATATATATATATATATATATATATATATATATGTGTGTGTGTGTGTGTGTGTGTGTGTGTGTGTGTGTGTGTGTGTGTGTGTGTGTGTGTGTGTGTGTGTGTATACATACAGTATGTATATATATATTGATAAATTTTATTTATTATAGATGTAAATATATATACACGAGGGGCTTAAGTATTACACAGTGAAAAAGTCGAGCGCGAGAGACTAAAGCTCGAGCTTTCTGCAGCGGAATCGTTGCGCACTTGAGAGGAAACGTAAACCTAATTTAACCGACGCGAGGGTGAATATGGGGTGAGAGTGAAAGCAGAGGGGGAAAGGAGAACGGTGCAGGAGGGTCGAAGCAGGAAAAAGGTTCACTGAGGCGTTCGAGAAGTGTAGGATCGTGCTTTAAAAGCCAAACTGAGAGAAAACCCTATGGCTGGAGATTCGAGAGGAACGTCGAGAAAGCTTTGGGCCCCGGAGCAAGGATGATGTCTCTCTCTCTCTCTCTCTCTCTCTCTCTCTCTCTCTCTCTCTCTCTCTCTCTCGCTCCTGCTTCTTTTCCATCTTCGTCTGCCTCTCTTTCTTTTGCTCTTTCTAACTTCTTCCCGTTTTCTATTTCTCTTCCCGTCCCTCTGGAGTTTCCTCATACTCTTTACCTATCTCTTTGTCTTTTTTTGTCTCAATCTTTCTCCCACTTCTGTTCTTTTTCTTGCTCTGGCTCTCGTCCTCTTTTTTGACTCTTTCTCAGTGTTCCTCTCTTTCTTTTTTTTCTTGTCGACTTGCTACCTATCTCTTCTTCACTTTCTCTTTCTACTGTTCTCTCTCTCTCTCTCTCTCTCTCTCTCTCTCTGTCTCTCTTCTTATTCCTCATCGTCTTCGCTCTCATCGTCCACAAGCTCCTTGTCCTTCGAAAGTCAGCTGCACCGTTCACAGTTTATATTTGCAAACTCTGAACTTACTATCTCATACCCCTCGCGCTCAGGTATTATCGTTAATGTATTCGGTCGATTTTTTGTCTCTCTTTCTGTCCCTCTCTCTCTGTCTCTTTCTCTCTCTCTCTCTCTCTCTCTCTCTCTCTCTCTCTCTCTCTCTCTCTCTCTCTCTTTTGGAGCACAGTTTTCATCAATGAACGCCGCATCATCATTCTAAATGTTAATCCTGTGCAAACGAATACCTACGCGCCCTGTATTTTCAATGAAATTGCAGAAAATTTGCGTATTCCCCGAAGGAACGGAGAGGATATGGAACAAATTGACGGTATTGGCGTAGAAAAGTACACGGCCGCGGGTATATTTGGACAGGAAACTTGTGGTATTCTCACGCCAAGTGCGCACTCTTAGGACGAATCAGCTTCGTGAATATTAATTAATAACAAAATACACAAAATGAATACAGTTTTCATGTAAGGATTGTTGGTACAGTCGAACCTCGATATAACGAAGATTCGTCCATTCCCTTCTTATAGGCACCCAAAACCTTGATACAACGACATACTCATATACATTATGCTCTAATTGCTAATTGGTTGTAAAAAAAATTTCTCATTCAAACCTTTGTTTATTTTAAAAATATCCCCATATTTATAATACTAACATATTTTTTTCAAAGCACATAAGAATCATAAGAAACATGACTTCGGTATAACGAAACCTCGATATAACGAACTTCCCTTGAGATTCGTTATATCGAGGCTCAACTGTGATTGCATTAAGGACATGTTCCGGTACATGAAATTGGAAAACGTGATTTTTTGAATACATTATTTGCATCCTTAAATTGTTTAGAACACGTGGGTAAAGGGATATTTTCATATCTAAAGTATTTTAGAATTTACAGCCTGTTGAGCGGAACCGTTCGCCGGTTGGGAAACAGTTTTTCTGGAAACAGCATTTTTCAGCACGCAGAGCGCTCTACCGCTTTAACGAATGAACCGATTCACATGAAACCCTGCGCAATTGGAAGGAAATTCAACTTACGGGGCCACCAGGAAGCCATTTTTGTCAAAAATTTATTTGGGAATAATTTTTTCATCTGATAAGGCAAAAAAAATTTTTAACGGCTGCCATTTTGTAATTCAGGGGGTTTTCAGAAAACGAAGAACGACAAGGCCCCCCAAATTTAGTCTAGTTTAATAATGTTCAATCCGTTTTTGTCTCAGATGAACTGGCAAGGCTGTGAAGCGCCCCGCGCCGACACGAAAACACGCCGTGCATGGCTTTATTTGAGGGGAGCTGGAGCCGTCAATTTGGTTTTTTTTAATGAATAAAATTGGAATTTACGCTCCGTTGATGAAAGAATAAAATACGTTGAAACCCATTTCCAAAAGTATTTATTTTATATCGAAAATAAATTCCCGAAGTTCATGCATTTTTCACGCTTCTTGGAGGTAACTCGTCCTTAAGGGGGCGTAAGGTGTTTGTTTGGCGTTTTTTTTATTTTTATGCGAATGCTTTATGGGCTTGGCATCGATGACTCTGTGTAAGTATATGAAAAAAAACACTCGTTTATTGGTGTTTAATTTTGATTTTCTAGTGTACACATCTTTGAAACTTTTAAACGCGTTTTTCACACACTTAGCATTTTCAAAGTTGGTGAACTCTCTAGCTCAAAATCTACTGTACCGATCGATTTGAAATTTTACACACTCTTTCTACACATAAATTACGAGGTAACGCTGTCGAGTTTTTTTTTTCATAATTTTAATTTATTTTACAATAACAAAATTTCCGATTAAAAAAAAAAATCGGTATTTCGACTTCTAAGTGTGACCAAAAATTAACAAATCAATAAGAAAACCGACAGCGTTACCTTAACGAACTTATCAACTAACGAAATCTTTTTGGTTTTTTTTTATTTCAGATGATTCAGTGATGAGTTATGCGGTTCACCACAATGTAACTTTAATAAATAATTTGATTTTTTTTCGTCGAAAATCTAACTTTTTTCCACAGCTCGCTATTTTCGTAATTTTCAAAATTTCAAAAAGTAACCCCGTCATACGAAAGTTTTATCATTGTACTAAAAATACACTTTTTCATTTTCCCTTTCCTTGCCGAGTTGCCAGAATCACCTACACCGATTGGCCATGCAGCAACGGCGGTACTCTGTTTAAATAATAATTCCTTCATCGTTTATCAATATTTTTCAACGAAAAACTCAAACATGTCAAGACTATCTATCAATTGTGTGTTAAATCCCAACCTCGTCATCCCGATAGTCTCGCCATAAAAAAATAATAAATTCGTACGAGACTTTTGTTATTATACTACAAGTTCATTTTTAATTTTTAAATCCAACATGCCAAACGCGTTAGATTGTCACTCTGAAATAAACAATAAACAGCAAACACTCGAAAAATAAATTCCTAAAAAAACACCGAAAAATCACACCTACAAAAAAACTACCAGTTCAATACACAGTATATATAAGGTGTCTCAAAATGACCTGACATTTTTATTTATTAATAAAACGCATTATTCATTTGAAAAGTACGAATATTTTGTTGAAGAAATATGTCCCCCACGTCTATGCTGTTTATGCCATTTATCGAATAGCGTGTTACACATAACCTTCATGTTTGTTCTTTATAAAAAATAATATAATACGCTTTATTAATAACTAAGAATGTCACGTAGTTTAAGACACCCTTTAAGGCGGCCCTCTAGTTTCTCGGGTCGAAAAAATCGATTTTTTTTTTCATAAATCACATCTACAATATGTGTAGAAAATGTGTGCCAAAGGATTTTTCGATATTCGAAGTGGTTCACAAGTTACGGCCCTGGAACGGAGCAGGTATACGGAGCAGGTATACTTTCAAACGCGTTTTTCTCGAAACACCATTTTTCGAAACGGTGACCACGATATTTCAGAAACTACTGCACCGATCTTGTTCAAATTTATACAGCATCTTTAATATGCTATAAGTCAGCGATTGAACTACGATTATCATGATTGCTTCGATAGTTTTTTTTGTACGAGCGAAAAACTTAAGATAAAATGAGTAAAAAATAGAATGTAATTTTCAAAAGTGTATAAAAAAGTCAATTTTTGTAATTTAGAATTCACTCTCGTTCAATCGCTAGTCTTAAATATGAAGATTAAAATGCCGTTTGGTTTTTTGATTTCAGATAAGCAGAACAGCCGCAATCTTGGTCACCGTCAAGCACCTCTTTTACTTGATGTCTTCCTGTCGGCCACTATAACGTTTATTCTATTATATATTTTGACTTCAAAAAATTTGTAAAGCTTATTTAAATGTTAATAAAGATTATGCAAAAACAATGAGATTGATTATTTCGATGCTTCGCCCGTAAAAAATTATTGAAAAAGCCAAAATTATTCAGTCCCAAATTTTCAAACGCGTCTTTCTCAAAACCACGTTTTTCAAATCGGTACCCAAAATTTCTCGATAACCAATGAACCGATTGCCTTGAAGTTTTTTGTGGTTATTCTATACACCATTATCTAGTACTTGTCATAGGATTTTTATTTCCGTTACTTACTTTTTGTTTTATAGGCAAAATAATAACTAATTTTTGGCCCCAAAATCATTATGTTCAAACGTCCGCCATTTTGTCATAAATCGATATTTTCAAAATCGGCTATGACAAGTACTAGATTATAGTATCTAATTTAATAATCTTTTTGGTTTTTTGTTTCAGATGATTTTTGAAGAAACGCCAGTGGGTACCGTATACACAGATTTTTTTACGACGCTCCAAGGATCATACAATATCCTTGTATATTTTTGATATTTTTTAATGAAAAAAATTAAACATATTTTTGAATGTATATAGTTTTAGATAATTAAAACCCCAATCCGAAATTTCAAATAGTTTTCCTTGAAAAAATTCACAAAAATTACCATTTTTCCGGCTCCTAGGTGTATATCTTTCCTTAATTCACAGCGCTGTAAAAAAAGCATTCCCAACCGTCTGTCATCTACAAAAACGGCGATCCAATCATTTTTATGCCAAAAAAGGCGTCCTTTCCGATAGTTGTCATTCCAAATATAAGCTGGGACAATCGAATCGAATCGATCATCATTTATTATTTTCCAAATGTATGCATTAGTGTCACAATTTTCATAGACTCAAGTAGATCAAGTCGTGGAGGAACAACGGGAAGTTCAAGTGGTCTCTCCCTCCCTCTCTCTCTCTCTCTCTCTCTCTCTCTCTCTCTCTCTCTCTCTCTCTGTCTAAGAATATATGTCGATAAGCGTGTCTGTGTGTGAGGGTAATGCATACTCTATTATATATATAATACAAACATACGATATACTCGTTATATAATATTGATAATATAATAATTTATATTCTATACATTATGAAATCTGTATATGTATATGTATATATATATATATATATATATATATATATATATATCGATACCAAAGCTCTCATATGATAATCGATTGCATCCGGTAAACTGAAAGGGATCGCCTGAGGAAGTGAGGGACCCTCTTTTTTTTTAGTAAAAGACCGGACGCGAGATAATATACAGAATGGTAAAGAGTGGGGGAGAGAGAGAGGGGGGGGGGGGTCATTCGGATTTCTCTCTCTCTCCCTCTTTTTTCCGCTCACTTTTTCTCTCTCTCCCTTCCTCGTTCGCCGTCTCTCCCCTCGCGAATATCACGCAGCACGCGCCCGCGAGACTTCCCTCCGCAGTTATGCGCCCCGGGCTATGAGATAATAAACTGAATGAACGAGGCGAACGGGGATGCGCAGAGCTATGTGTGGCTGGATACGACTCAGGGAGAGGCAGACAGGCGGAGACGCAAGATAGAGAGAGAGAGAGAGAGAGAGAGAGAGAGAGAGAGAGAGAGAGAGAGAGAGAGAGAGAGAGAGAGAGAGAGAGAGAGAGAGTGAGCGAAAGAGACAGCGAAAGGGGTAGCGAGAGGATGAGAGAGATACGAGGAGTTTTCTTCCCTCTACAAGTGACGCAAATTCAACGGCCAGAAAAACAGAGATAGATAGATAGAAGGGCAAGGGTTACAGGATATTCGGACTGAGCGAGAGAACCATGGACCGCCGGGGGTATATTCCCGGTTGTAGCGCAAAACGTTCCTTTGGCCGGCGCTCGCGCGTATTCTCAGTAAATTGCGAATATCGTTCGCCCAGTAGCCTCCAGAGTGGTGTAACGCGGTCGTGAGTGCCGGCGGGCATTAACGGAATAGAACCAACATTATATATATATATATATATATATATATATATATATATATATGTGTGTGTGTGTGTTGCCAGTTACGCAGTCGCGGATAATCACAGTAACGACCAGAGAATTTTCGAAAAAGCACGTTTCACCTCGCGGGCAGCCAAGACAAAATGTACTCGGAGTCCTGTCATGTTGCTTATTGTATACATACAGTAATTAGAAAGGGCCTACAGTTTTCATAACACGTATATATCTGTTTATATGTTATATAGGCGCACGCACACCTTTATATGTATATATATATATTTCATTTCCACCCTCAAGCGCTGCTTGCAAGGCTTTTGTGAAACAGGGCGAAAAAAGAGAAAGTTACAAGCTTGAAAAAAAATGTTACGGCTTCGTCTCGTTCTTTCGTACATTTTTTCGTATATATTTATTTTTTACCGTTCATGGAAAGAGGATTAGCGAATTATTGCTATTATTATTATAAATGATATAAAGTTATTATTTTTATTGGTATTGTTGTAAATTATATAATATTAATATCATCATTATTATTATGGCTGAAGTATTTTAATACAAAAGGCGTTATTTTATTACAATACGATAGTGCTGAATATAAGTATTTCAAAAGAATGTTAATAATGTAGCGACATTATGATTAGCCGTTATTATTATTGTTGATAGTATTATTATTTCTTTTATTGTTGTTTCATTTTTATTATGGTTATTGTTATGATTGTTGCTGTTTTTATGATCACTTTTGTCTGTTATTATTAAACTAATATTGTGATTATCATTATCGTTGTTAGTGTTTTTATTACTACGATTTTATTAATACGATATTGTTTAATTATATTTGAAAAGTTTAATAATAAATGTATTAAGAGAAGACAAATAATACAGCGCCCTCATAACGAGTCACTGTTGTTATTATTGTTTGCTTGGGTTTGCCTGGGTTGTTATTATTATGATTATTGTTGTTGCAATTTTGATGAGTAGTTTTATTTGTTGCTATTATTACTTATTATTGTGGTTACCGCTGTTGGTGTTATTATCATTATCATTGTTGTTATTATTATTAGTTGCGCTCTTTCTACGGAGACTCGTTTGGTTCGTAATTTTTCTTGTCGTACTTGTGCACATTTTTCAGCGCTCCTGTATGTACCCGACTGTGTATACATTTGGTTCGCAGCGTTACATTAAATTTGCATTTTCTTCTTTTTATTTTTTAATGGCGTTTTGAAGCCAACGAAACAGCCGCAAAGCCAACACCCAAGCGAATTCTTGAAACGTGATATATGCAGAAAATTTCAATTACATCCACGCTTGAAAACTTTCAACGCATAAAATTATTCGCTTTTCCTCCTCTCTGTGTCTCTCTCGGTTTCGATCTCTCTCTCTCTCTCTCTCTCTCTCTCTCTCTCTCTCTCTCTCTCTCTCTCTCTCTCTCTCTCTCTCTCTCTCTCTCTCTTTTTCGTGGTTTTGTTCTTTCTCCATTTCTCACCCCTTTGTTCTCTCGTTGTGCATATTTTGTTTCTCCAATTATACAAAAACGTTCACCGAGCGTAGGCGGGTTCTCTTATAGTGCACCCACCCCCAAACACACAGACAAGGGGCAATTCTCGTTTTCTTATCACGTCGTTATCCGATGGACGAGCACCGCCGAGCGAATAAACTTGTAATTAAGGCTAGAATATATTTTACATTCATGATCCTGTTACAGCGCAGCTCGCATGGGGCATCAGCTTTTTATTTTATTTTTTATTGTCCGTAAAATTGATGGAATTTCGGTTTGATCGATTACCATTTTGAGAACAAGAGGATTTCCACTTTTCGATGATCATCTGTATGTGCCTGTACAGTAGAAGGCTCTTGGAATTTTCCTTTTCGAAAAAGAAATTTCGCATCGAGATATTTGTGCTTACGAGAAAATCGATTCGAAAAATATGTTACAAGGCGTTGAAAGTACGATACAAAAATGGGTGAAAAATTCCGGACTTATTAGTTGGATAGTTTTCTTTTTTTTTTAATGGCAAGAGCTAAGAATGACGTCAATTTTCGGCTAAATAAAGAAAATGTAAAAAGACAGTTTTTTTTGTATCGTGGCTCCTATAGAAAAAGAAACTGTCGGAAAAAAAATAAAAGATTCTTTTTGCTAGTAAAAATGTGAAAATAAATAATCTTCTTTTTCACCATAATAAAAAATATTCAAATAAAGGATTTTAAAAAAATATGCGATGAAAAAAAGCCCAAAAAGCGAAAACTTTTCTTTCAGCAATAAAAAAATTAATGAAAAATAGGAAATGGCAAAAAATTATTATTTAACTAATGAAATTTTGTAAAAAAAAGCAAATGTTAAAATCAAGAAAATATGTCTTTTGTTCACAATACAAATAATATAATTTTAAAAAAACCTCGTCACACGACAAAAAATTAAAAGATTAATACCCAACTGATTTTCGGTTTTCTTTGAGTTTATTCGGGGAAAAAGAAACCTCGAAAAAAGATTGTCTTTCAGCCAAGGAGTGGAGTTCCAACGGTAATAAAGGTAAAAAAATGTTTTTTTGGTCTATCAGGTCCCTCAAACGCACTAATGACATATCAATAATATCCTCAAGCTCGAGAGTAACAGAGGCGACGTTTACAGACGACGTTATCCTGTCTGACTTATTAGAAAAGCTCAGGGAACATGTGACTGTAACTTTGTATCTTTGTCGGCGATGTTTCATCGCGGGGTGGATGGGGAAAAGAGAGCGAGGGAAGAAAGAAAAACAAAGAGAGAGAGAGAGAGAGGCGTCCAACACTATCGCGAAAACGAGACGATGAACAAAAACCGAGGAGGAATGAGCTCTCCCGTGCTTCTCCACCGCGCTTTTGTGTCTCTTCTCGTCGGAGGAATGGCAAAAAGACGAAAAAAAGAGGGCGAAAAAATTGTGGCTCCCCGAGGGAATTTATTATCCGTCGGAGTGAAAATAATGTTCGCTGTTTCGCTTACTTTTTTCTATTTTGCTTTTCGCCGTGATCCTGATCCTGCCTCTATCCACGTGACATTTTTTGCGGCAGTAAATCGTTATTACCTCAATCTCGTCGTGGATTTCTCCTTTTTGTCGACAATTTTCATGTGATGTGCGAGTCCAGATAAGAGATCCTGTTCTGTTCGCCATCAATGGAAATGAGATATACATAGGATACATAGAGAGACTAACGAAATATACAGGAATGTATGCTGCATGTGAGCTTTTCGTGCATATGGTTTGTATAAATATTACTTATATGTTTACGAACATATACATATTTGCATGCTATTTTTAAACCGATGTTTTTTGGAGGTTTTATTTTTGGGCTGATTCCCAGGTGAAAAGTATTACGCGATTGCATATGAAACCGCCCCATGTCAATAGATGACGTTAGGTACATTATTTTATCGAATTAAAAGTTGGCAATACACATGATGATAGGTCCATAGGGTCCCGCTAAAACGCCATTTGACATTTGTGCGACGCGTTAACATCACCTATTTTAATTGTCATTTGCGGCAAGTTATGGTCGTTATTTCCTGGAAAAGAAATCGGCAGCGGAAGTTCATCGTTTGCTACAGGAAGTGTATGCCGAAGATACTGCATTGAGTACAACGTGCATAGAGTACTTTCGCCGGTTCCGAAGTCGTTATTTCTGTATGGACAACGAGGAACGTGGAAGATGTCCAAAGAAGACGTCGTGATACAACGACAGCCTTGTTTGAAAACTGAAAACGTAGGAAGGCATCATTGGGGATTTTCAGCAGCTGTTACGAGCTGCTGAAAACGTAGAAAGGCATCACTGGGGATTTCAGCAGCTGTTGCGAGCTGCTGAAAACGTCGGAAAGCATCACTGGGCATTTCAGCAGCTGTTGCGAGTTGCTGAAAACGTCGGAAAGCATCACTGGGGATTTTCAGCAGCTATTACGAGCTGCTGAAAACGTCGGAAAGCATAACTGGGGATTTCCGCAACTATTGCGAGCTGCTGGAAACGTTGGAAAGCATAACTGGGGATTTTCAGCAGCTATTGCGAGCTGCTGAAAACGTCGGAACGCATCACTGGGGATTTTCAGCAGCTATTATGAGCTGCTGAAAACGTCGGAAAGCATCACTGGGAATTTTCAGCAGCTATTAGGAGCTGCTAAAAACGTAGGAAAGCATCACTGGGGATTGTTATCGACTGCAACTGGTGCGTTTGAAGCGAGCTCAGCACTGGAAGAGGCCGGAATGGGAGAATCACCATGACAAGTTGATTTTGCAGCAGGACAACGCCAGGTCGCATGTTGCTCAACTGGTTAAGAAGTGTTTGGATGGAGTCAAGTGGGGAAATCCTAGCTCAGTTGCCTTATTCCCCAGGAATCGCTCTCTCCGATTATCATTTGTTCTGGTCGATGCAGTCAGCGCTTACGGCTCAGGACTTCACCGCGTACAAAGGAGTCGAAAAATTTCTAGATGACTGTATTCCTCCTTCTGGAAGGAAAAACGGCTGGATGACTGCATTCCTTTTTCTGGAACGAAAAACGGCTGGATGACTGGATTCCTTTTTCTGGAACGAAAAATGGGTGGGTGACTGTATTCCTCCTTCTTTAAGGAATATGGCTGGATGATTGGATTCCTTTTTCTGGAAGGAAAAATGGCTGGATGACTGGATTCCTTCTTCTGGAAGGAAAAATGGCTGGATGATTGGATTCCTTTTTCTGGAAGGAAAAATGGCTGGATGACTGGATTCCTTCTTCTGGAAGGAAAAATGGCTAGATGACTGGAAGCCCAATTTTTCCTGCGGGGAATCCGATTGTTGGCGGAATGATGGGCCAAGGTTGTCTGTTCCTATGGGCAATACTTTGCAAACCAATTCGTCGACTTGCTACCGAAAGGCTAGCTTTTCTTTCACTAAAAAATGGGCGATTTCATATGCAAGCACCCAATATGTGTATGCGTATGTACGTGAGTAAGCAGATGCACGAAATGCGCATGAAAGATTGGGGGCTTGTACGAATGTGCAATTCAGCGAGGACGACGACATACGACGACGAGGACGAATAACCGGAGGAAGAGTCTCTGGTGCATGTTCCTTAATTATTACGAATAGCTGGGGCGCGAAACAACGCCCAGCGCACGCCTCAACGGGTTAATTAAACTCTCATGCGATAAATCTCAACCGCAACAGAAAGCGAGAGGGAGAGAAGGGTTGCGGTGGCGGGGCCAGGGATGGCGGAAGAAAATTCTTGGCGTGCTGGAGAACACTGCTATATTTTTGGTGTACACTTTGCAGCGGATAGCATACATGCCGGTTCATATACTACTTTGAATGGCTGAGTGCGTTTATTGGACGGGGTTATCGTTATCTCGTGGCCGCAAATCTTGTGCACATTTTTCCTGCTTCATGCTTATTTTATATTCATTTTGTCTGTTTGTGTCTCGCCCTTCCATTCCTTCTTTATCCCGCTCACTCTCTTTTTTCCTATGCAGGCGTCTTGCTGAGGATGAATTTTCAAAAATACGATTTTTTATTGCGGAGCTTTATCGCCTAGGGTCTTAACTTCAATTTGCAACGGAGATTTTGTACAAATTCCAAAATTTGATTGAGTTATGAGGATTTTTGTGAAGGATCAGATCGCCCACTGCGCCGCGGCGAAACTGTTTTATCTCAAAATCTATTCACTTAAAATTCGGACAGAGCATAGTTTATAATATTTTCTATCGTATGACCGGATGATTATTTCATATGTTTATCCATTTTTTAATAACAAATTATACAAGATGTTTTTTTCGTAAAAAAATTGACGTTTGTCTTTCCTAGCTTGCCGTTTGCGTAATTTTCGAAATTTCGAAAACGTCTCCGGTCGTTCAAAACCTTCATTATTATACTGAAAGTAAATTTTTTTTATTTTTCATTCCAGGTCATCCTAGTTTCCAGAAGCACCTCCACCGATTGGTCACGCACCAACGGCGGTACTTTGATTAAATAATAATCATTTCATTGCTTATCAATATTCTTCATTAAAAAAAACTCAAGCATAACAAAGCAATATATACATCCTGTGTAAAATTCCGGCCTCGACATTCCAATACTCTCATCACCCAAAAATATTGAAAATCGACGCGTTTTTCGAAGCTCACCCGTTAATCTTTCTCATCACCAATCGTCAAAAGAATCTCAAACCATAACTCACTCGTTCTCACATTGGCACTACGCAACGTACCAGTTTTTCCATACAAAAAACAAAATATGTCCCTTAAAACTTCATTTCTTATCGAAATCCTCATCTCGCTCTGTCTCCCACGGAAAAAATCCTAAAAAGTGTTCGACCAGAACTCACCTTTCATAAACATACGCGGCGAGAACTGAAACCCCAGAATCATCAGAAAAAAAATCTCGGGTTACTCGATGAATGTACGAGGGAATTTATGGAATAGTTTCGTCAGGTGAATAAATCAGGAAGAGTAGACTATAAACGAGAGAGGCAGGGAGAGAGAAAGAGACAGAGAGAGAGAGAGAGGGAGGGAGAGAGAGAGAGAGAGAGAGAGAAATTCTGCGGACGTTGAACCACGTGGCGAAGATGTACCCAGAAGGGCACACGTTTTGCATTCCAAGTTCAAATATTTTGTATTCATATATATATATATATATATATATATATATATATATATATATATATATATATATATATATAAACTTAAGATATTATTCCGGTCACGCATAAGTGTCGAATTCGCGAATATTCGATAGTCCTGTGATATCCAGGATGTTCGCGAGAGAGCCACAGATTTTCTAGAGCTTTTATATGTGTATATATATATATATATACCCACTTACACACACAGAAATAGTGTAAGTTTCATCCTTTTCCTTCTGGTAATAATTTTTTCGCTTTTTTCTGCTTCGCAAGACAAAAAGGGATAGGAACAATGCAGAAGGAAAAAAGGGAATTCTTTTGTCATATAAATATATATATTCATTTAATATTATTATTATTATTATTATTATTATATTCTCTTCTATTATTATTTATTATTACATAACTAT
The DNA here is from genome assembly GCA_944452715.1 of Ophion slaviceki. Taxonomy (NCBI): domain Eukaryota; kingdom Metazoa; phylum Arthropoda; class Insecta; order Hymenoptera; family Ichneumonidae; genus Ophion; species Ophion slaviceki. The sequence goes on along the minus strand of OX101786.1, from coordinate 2,139,016 downwards.
TTTATTATTATTATTATTATCATTGTTCAATATATATAATGTATTTCGATACATATGTAATGGCTCACTCGGTTGGAAAATCTTGGCGGAGCGGCGCGTGACTTTTGTTCCAAAATCCTCTTATTCCCCTTATCGTGTGCTCATAGCCTATATACTCGTGCTTGTCGGAGTACTAAAGCGACTACTTTTCATATCGCGTTCTTCGCGTTCTATTTTTCTCGCGTGGTCTTAACGATCGTGAAAAGAAGTCCTATTCGTATACACATGCGAGTACAAGAAGCTCTGGTTGCTTGCGAAAAAGCTCTCGCAGCGCCTCGCATATGTGTCGCATTGAGAGCGCACGCGAAACGTTGACGTTTTTCGAAGACAAAGACATCATTCATTTTTTAAGAAAAGAAAACTTTGAGGTTTTTGAGAAGGTGAAGTATGGGAAAAGGTTGTTTTGGAGACATTTTTAGATGCAAAAAGTGTGTGAAAAATTGTAAAATTTTCGAGCGAGTAGGTCAGTACGAATCGAAGATTTCGCGGTCTCGATGCTGAGCCTCGTGATCTGCTACGTGGGTTGGCGTTGCGGGTGTGCAGACATTCAGTTATTTCAATGGTTTAGTTTTATTTTTTAGGCATCCTGCTGATGTGGAGTTGGCGCGATTCTTTTTTAAGTGCTGTGCTGGTAGAATAGCAGGGGCGGGGGTGGAATTCAGAATGGGAGAAACCGAAGAACGGCCGATCGAGAGTGGTCGGGGAGATTTACCATTCTTGGGCATGGAAGAGAGGACGTACCCAATATCCTGGCACGTTGTGGACATACTCTCGGGCATGTGGTGTCGTATGATCCTGTGTATTACGACATGTGGAATACCAAAGAGAGAGAGAGAGAGAGAGAGAGAGAGAGAGAGAGAGAGAGAGAGAGGTGAGGAGAGAATTACAGAAACGGAGCCAGCGAGCCGAAAAGCGTGACAGAAACGGAAATAGAGCCATGAAGAGCTAGAGAGAGAGACGTCAAGGACCTCGGCGTCGGTCTACGGACGATTTCGCTTGCCATAAATACCTTAAATGGTACATAGGCTCAAAGGGCGCCGCCAACAGCGCACCCTCGGGGTTGAGGGTGCAGTTTGCCGCCCCCGCAGTAATAACAATAATCTGGTGTGTGTTCACATGTGTGTGTGGGAGCTTGCGTGTGTGGGGTGGCTTGAAATTTGTGCACGTGGGACTTGGTCGGGCTGGACGGGGTTTGATGGTTGTCCTCGTCGCGGAGTCCTACAATACACGTTGCTCAGCCACCCGACCGCAAATACGCGCGATGCCGAAGGACCAAAAATAATCGAGATAACTTTAATCCGAGATTGATGAGGGATGGGGCTTTTGCGACTCTGAATATATATGCACACGTGGATATTCTATTCACACTGCATGTGAGGAAAAGGACATTCGTAATCCGCTATATCGATGCAGCGCTCGAAATTTTTTTTATCAACATAGGTTGGATTTCGTAATGACAAATTGTTAAATTGATTTTAATGACTTATTTAGTGAAAATAATAATGTTTGCAGATTAAATGAATTCGAGATTGGTTTAATTACTGAAATAAATTTAATTTTGTTCAAGAATTAAATTAATCAACGAATGATAATCGATTTGATAAATAAATATAATAATGTTAAAAAATGTAGTGCTTGCAATTTGTTTAATTATCAAAATAGGTTTAATTTCGTAATGACAAATGTTTAATTTGATTTTAATGACTTAATTAGTAAAATTAATAATGTTTCCAAATTAAATTAATTTGAGATTGATTGAATTATATAAAAAAATTTAATTTTGTTTAAAAATTAAGTTATTCAATTAATGAGAATTGATTTATTGATAAATATAATAATATTTAAAAAATAAGTGAAATTGGAATTAATTTGGATTCATTCAATATATAAATATAATAATATTCAGAAGCTAAGTTAATTTAATTTCTGCTATCAGAACATGTGGCTGTTTTAAGGGGTATACGGGTTTAAGAGGTAAGCGTGAATTGTTGAAAATAGGATTTTTCATTGTGTAATATTATAGCCTAGCGTCTTAACTTTAATTTGAAACGCAGTCATTGTAAAAATTCCAATAATTGACCGAGTTATGACGATTATCGCAAATGTCTTTTGCATTCTTCTCGTTCACTATGTTTTATGAAACGGTGCAAGTCGTATGTCAAAATCTGTTCGTCCGATTCACTTCAAACTCGGACATAGCATAGTTTATAACATTTCTACCGTATGACGGGACAATTTTTTTCATTATGTTCATTCATTTGTTAACAACAAATGATTAACGTTGTTTTTTCCCTCAAAAATCGAACTTTTTTCCTCCACCATGACATTTTCCCAATTTTCCAACTTTCAAAAACTATCCAATCGCCCAAAAGTATCATTATTATACTAAAAGTACATTTTTTATTTATCACTTCAGACCTGCCTAGTTGCCAGAACCACACCGATTGGCCATGCAACATCGGCGGCGCTTTGTTCAAATAATAATAGCTCCATTATTTATCAATATTTTTCTATGAGAAAAAATCTCGATCTTGGCAACACTATGTATTAATAGTGAATAAAGTTCCGGCCTCGTCATCCTGATACTCTCATCGGAAAAAAATATTGAAAATCAGCCGGTTTTTTGGGGTAAGCTCGTGCTGACCCCTTGGGGACGTTCTTTACAATTGTTTCCAATGGAGTCGTTGATTTGGGGGACAGGACGGTCCTTGAAGTCGAATGTCTTCAAAATCACCTTTATCCATATATAAATACCCCCTGATGGCTAGCCATGTTCCCTCGTGTATAGAGGAAGAATAGCCGAACGAGGAGAGCCAGCGGGGAAAACAGGACCATACCATACGCTCCGTGCTTTGGGGCTAGGGATGCTGCGGCGATTTCTCCTTTCTCGGTTTCTACCATGTGAACTCCTATATATATATATATATAGGAGTTCACATGGTAGAAACCGAGAAAGGATTTATATATATATATATATATATATATATATATATATATATATATATATATATATATATATATATATATATATGTACATGTATATGTATGTATGCATATATATTTGGAACGGGTTCCGAGTATATGTATGTATACGCGGACGGTAAACCGCCCCGTGTGTCGTTGCTGGGGTGTGCGCTGATGTATGGTCAAAGATACCGCTGCGACCAGCCATAAGAGAGAAACGGATCCGACCAACATCACCAACAGCAGCCTCGTTTACCATTCAACCCCGAACGATCCAAAAATGTTCTCTCTCTCTCTCTCTCTCTCTCTCTCTCTCTCTCTCTCTCTCTTTCTCTGTTTCTAGCTGAGGGAGATTTTATAGCTCGGAAAGCATCGATACACGCCCCCTCTTGAAGGATTTTTCGCCCTCTTTTTCACTCCCTTTCTCTCTCACGCTCGCTCATTCTCTCGCTCTATCTTTTGATTTTTGGCTCTCGAAGGACAACGACGTTGCCCGCACGCTTGTATTATGTCTTTTTTATTTCTCTCTTCCGTTCGGACATAGGGGTTGGTCGAGCTCGAGGGAGCACCACGATTATTCGGATAATGATCGGGAGTAATAAAAAATAAAACACTGAGCCCACAGTTGTTCCGCCTAGGAAGGGAAGAAAAAACAGAATCAAAGTAAAATCTCCTCGGCGAGGTCTGGTGAGATAAATTTCGAAAAAGTCAACGACGAACAAAATTTAAAAACTAGCACCGCTGAATAGTAAAACCAGGAAAGATAAGTCGTCAAGTGAGTTAAAAATGGCATAGCTTCGTTATTTATAAACGGTTAAAGTAATAATAACTAATACACTTGACTTCTCATTTTTATTGTTCACCCATCAAAAACAAAATACGAAAATACGAATAATAAAGTAGGCCACAGAGTGTCTCACTTCCTTATTAATTTTTTTCATTTCAATACTTGAAGCGTATGAACGAATAATAAAACGAAAAAAGATCCTGTCAGATCTCACATTCGTTTTTCGATGGTGCACCAGGACTTGCGAGTATTCGCTTTCTTTTATCCCGATCATTCACGAGGAAATACGTATATCCGTCGATGAAAAACATAACGATGGTCTTTGCCACAGCGAGGGATTCTCGCAAGGCGAAAGTAGCTTACGCGAAAGTGGCGAAATGAAGGGGGGATTGCGTGAAAAGTCGACGTGGATACTCCGTGGATAGCAATTGTCTAATATATATATATATATATATATATATATATATATATATATATATATATATATATATATATATATATATAAAATATATTATATATATTATATATATATGACGGTCCAGAGGGAGACTGTCCTGAGATCTCGGCCACCGATGGCAGGACTTTTTACGCGTCAGCCAGATCAGCACAGCGATATATGTATATCCTATAGGGGATGTTCCTGTGGCTGATCTGCGCGTGAATTTTACGACCGGACCAGCGAACTTCAAGCGCGAGCAATCTATCGCACAAGTATGTATATGTATATATAATGTACAGGGTGTCCTGTTATGAATGGATAATTCTGCAACTGTCGATAGGTCAAATCATGTCCTACGAAATACTCGAATTTCAGTTTAGTCAAAGTCCCACGTTTATCGAGATTTTCGGCTATATGTTATTTTTGAAAAATCATCTGCTTTTGGTTTTTCGCATGCTATTTCTACAAATGATATGAATGGACAATAACTAAGCAACTTTTTAAAGTAATTGGCACGATATGCGTGGTACATTTCTTTTACACCGCAGGCTATCAAAGTCGGATGTTAGGATTGGTTTGTATGAAAATTAATTTATAGCGAAAGTTAATTTATAGCGAAAACAAATATCAGATTTAACAAAATAATGAGAGATATAATATCGATTCGCCTATATGTATACACCAAATGAGTCGAGACGTCAAAACGTCGAATTGTAAATATCACGACAGTTTACAATTTCGAATTCATTAAAGCGAAGGCCCAAAAAGTCGACCAGTTAAAATAGCGATGGACCAAAATGGACAACGGGTCAGATAGCGAAAACTTGGGATCGAGCAATACTACTTGAGCTTCAGAATGAAGATGGCAGATGGCGTTAGTGGTCAGTCGGGTCAGACAGCCATGTCATGTTCAGCATTTAGGTATTCGCCATTTTGGACCATCGATCATTTGCATTTCCAAGATCTGCACATTCGAAGTGTGTAGTCTCTATATATGGTTTTTTGCTATAGACGGTATTACAAATATTAGATATTCACTTTTTTCTATTTCGGAGATACGAATGTTGTAGATTGTTCGAATCTGTATTTGTATGACTCAAACTGCAGACTATCTGAATATATGTTCTCGAATAAATGAGCTCTCGAATAAATAATCCTTTGGTGTAATAGTTTTTCGATTTCGTCATCGGTCAAAGGATAAAATTTCGAATAATTTAACCCTCGTTGTTTTGAGAGTTCACAATTCTGTCCTTTCGAAATTTTTGTCCTTCTATATTTGGTCATTCGACATTTTGACACCCACCCAAAAAAATATATCTTTAGAGAAATAGCATGCGAAAAACCAAAAGCAGATGATTTTTATCTCGAATACCGTGGGACTTTTACTGAACTGAAATTCCAGCATATGGCAGGACATGATCTGACCTCTCGACAGTTGCAGGATTATCCATTCATAATACATGTATATGTGCATGTTATTATGTATATATTGAGACGTACAGGTCCTTCTCATCAACAAATAACCCTCACCACATAACCAAAACAAACGACGTCAAGAGAGAAAAATGATGTATCGACACAAAAACTAACAGTAATAGAAAAACTCGTGAGAATCAATGGGAATAACAGACCAAAACAAAAACACTAAGTCAATTAGGCAGGACGTACAGAAAAACAAAACCACAAGCGGGAAGAAGGACAAGACAAGAAAACTAGAAAAGAAACAAAAACAACGAGGCGAAAGTTAACAATAACGAAGGGAAGGGGAAAGTAAAGGCGGCACAACAAAGCGAAAAGCGAAACACTAAAACGAAAACAAACAAAACCACAAAAACAGAGTACAAGTAAAATTTATTTAGAAAGCGAAAAGTTAACAATAAAGGGAATTATGGGTAACAAGTAAGAGAAGGGGAAAGAAAAGGCGGTAAAATCGGGATATAAAAGAGCAGGAATTTTGGAGGAATGGCACTTCTTCTTTCATCCCTCGTGGATCGACAAGTATTGCTTGGCAAAGTACATCCCTAGTGGACAGGAAACGCTGAGAACTCGGAACGTTGAGAAACGAGAGAAACAAGGAGTCGTGCCTAAAAATAATGTGATCTCTTTCTTTTTTTGTAAAATTAACTAGTACTGCTGGGCCAAGTGCATGCCTAGTTGATAGGAAACGCCGAGAACACGGAACGTGAAGGAACAAAAAAGAAGAATTGGAATATCATTTTTTTTAGTCTTGAGTCAGAAAATCTTGGCAAATGAAATAAAAATAAAAAGAGAGTTACGGAAAGTCAATAAATAAAGCGCGGACCCACATGAAAATAAAATATATAAAAAATATATCGAAACATATATAAAACATGTATTAAATATAATTGGTTCCAAAAGTTGGATATGCCAATCATATTTTTCGGTAAGAGTAAAACCTATGCGATATAAATCCGTTTAAGATACATCTTAAATATATCACACGTACAAACTGAATATATGGTTTATATATTTTGAATATGGTTGGTTAAGCAACTTGAGTTACAGATGACGTTGCGAATGAAAAACATCTTCAAGTCGGTATCTCGCGATGACCTAGCCACCTCCATAATGCTAGCAGAGCAAACTCCCGAAAATGGATTTAATTGATATCAAAATTTTGTGCTTTTTATGTGCTAATTTTGTGCTCCATTAAACATTTTTGTGCTCTTACCGTTTAGCGGGAAATTAGAAATCAAAAGTGCTCTGCTGGCTTGCCATCAAGCTAGCAGAGCACTTAATGATATTTGGCTTATCTAAGAATGAAACTACGTGATATTTATGTGCTTTTTATGTGCTTTGCGAATATCGAACAGCCAAACCCCGATTTATTTTTTTCGCCCGGAATAGACCCTCAAAAAACCCCCAAATAAGAGAATTTACCATTTTTTGGATATACTGACATGAAAATACATAATATTTATGTGCTTTTTATGTGCTCTACGAATATTCAAGAGCCAAACAGCTAAAATGCAAATTTCTCCCAAAACCACCCCCACAAGACCCAAATTACCCGCCAATACGAGCAATGGTTTTTTTTCGATATCGCAAAATCAAAGTAGTCCACATTTATGTGCTTTTTATGTGCTCTATGAATATCCAAGAGCCAAACCGCTAAAACGCAAATTTCTCCCAAAACCACCCCTAGAAGACCCAAGCTACCCGCCAATACGAGTATTGGTTATTTTTTCGATATCGCTAGATCAAAGTAGTCCACATTTATGTGCTTTTTATGTGCTCTACAAGTATCTAAGAGCCAAACCACTAAAACGAAAATTTCTCCGAAAACCACCCCTACGAGACCCAAGCTACCCGCAAATACGAGTATTGGCTATTTTTTCGATATCGTTAAATGAAAGTAGTCCACGATAATGTGCTTTTTATGTGCTCTACGAATATGCAAGAGCCCAACCGCTAAAACGCAAATTTCTCCCAAAACCACCCCTACAAGACCCAAGCTACCCGCCAATACGAGTAATGGTTATTTTTTCGATATCGCAAAATCAAAGTAGTCCACATTTATGTGCTTTTTGTGTGCTGATTTTGTGCTCCATTAAAAATTGTTGTGCTCTTACCGTTTAGCGGGTAATTAGAAATCAAAAGTGCTCTGTTGGCTTACCATCAAGCTAGCAGAGCACTTAATGATATTTGGCATATCTAAGAGTGAAACTACGTGATATTTATGTGCTTTTTATGTGCTTTGCGAATATCGAAAAGCCAAACCCCTTTTTTTTCGCCCGATATAGACCCTCAAAAAACCCCCAAATAAGAGCATTTACCATTTTTTGGATATACTGAAATGAAAATACATCATATTTATGTGCTTTTTATGTGCTCTACGAATATTCAAGAGCCAAGCCGCTAAAACGCAAATTTCTCCCACAACCACCCCCACAAGACCCAAATTACCCGCCAATACGAGTAATGGTTATTTTTTCGATATCGCAAAATCAAAGTAGTCCACATTTATGTGCTTTTTATGTGCTCTATGAACATCCATGAGCCAAACCGCTAAAACAAGAATTTCTCCCAAAACCACCTCTACAAGACCCAAACTACCCACCAATACGAGTATTGGCTATTTTTTCGATATTGCTAAATTAAAGTAGTCCACATTTATGTGCTTTTTATGTGCTCTACGAATATCCAAGAGCCACACCGCTACAACGAAAATTTTTCCCAAAACCACCCCTACGAGACCCAAGCTATCTGCAAATACGAGTATTGGTTATTTTTTCGATATCTCAAGATCAAAGTAGTTCAGATTTATGTGCTTTTTATGTGCTCTACGAATATCCATGAGCCAAACCGCTAAAACGAACATTTCTCCCAAAACCACCTCTTCAAGGCCCAAGATACTCACCAATAGGGGTTTTGGCTATTCTTTCGATATCGCAAAATCGAAGTCGTCCACATTTATGTGCTCTACGAATATCCATGAGCCTAACCGCTAAAACAAGAATTTCTCCCAAAACCACCTCTACAAAACCCAAACTACCCGCCAATACGAGTATTGGTTATTTTTTCGATATCGCAAAATCAAAGCAGTCCACATTTATGTGCCTTGTATGTGCTCTTCGAATATCCATGAGCCAAACCGCTAAACCAAGAATTTCTCCCAAAACCACCTCTACAAGACCGAATGGACTAATAAATCAGCACGACAAGATCACTTTAATGTTATGAAAGTAAGAATCGATGGGCTCATTTGTCTGTGCTAACTTTATACCCATAAAATGAACGGGAATGTGGTACAATTTACGTCCCGTATATCAAGAGAAGGACGCATACTCTTATCACAGGGTAGCTTGAGTTCCGCAGGGAGGTGCGGTACGAAATTTGAGATTCGTCTCTTGGATACTCGAAAAGTACATAAAAAACATTTACGTTGGTGTAATTTTATTTGCGATGTTGAAAAAATTCCATAGGTTGTAATTATACAGCCTGCCGTTGCCTTTTGTGAGTCGTGTCTCCAGAAACGTTCGTATTCAGAGTTTCTTAAGTACTCGAAGGGTACATAAAAAGCACTTAATCAGCTTTAATTTCATTTGACGAGAATGAAACAATAGCGTCAGATAAATAGTAGCGTTAAATAATATCTTGGTAGAGGGTGACTTCGTTCTTTTACGAATGGTATCTGAAAAACTTTTCATATTTGCGGTTTGACTCTTAGATACTCGAAAAGCACATAGAAAACACATAAATGTGAACTACTTTGATTTAGCAATATCGAAAAAATAGCCAATACTCGTATTGGTGGGTAGTTTGGGCCTTGTAGAGGTGGTTTTGGGAGAAATTCTTGTTTTAGCGGTTTGGCTCATGGATATTCGTAGAGCACATAAAAAGCACATAAATGTGAACTGGTTTGATTTTGCGATATCGCAAAAATAACCAATACTCGTATTGACGGGTAGCTTGGTCTTGTAGGGGTGGTTTTTGGAGAAATTTGCGTTTTAGTGGTTTGGCTCTTGGATATTCATAGAGCACATAAAAAGCACATAAATGTGGACTACTTTGATTTTGCGATATCGAAAAAAAACCATTACTCGTATTGGCGGGTAATTTGGGTCTTGTGGGGGTGGTTGTGGGAGAAATTTGCGTTTTAGCGGTTTGGCTCTTGAATATTCGTAGAGCACATAAAAAGCACATAAATATTATGTATTTTCGTCAGTATGTCCAAAAAATGGTAAATTCTCTTATTTGGGGGTTTTTTGAGGGTCTATATGGGGCGAAAAAAAATAAATAGGGGTTTGGCTGTTCGATATTCGCAAAGCACATAAAAAGCACATAAACATCACGTAGTTTCATTTTTAGATAAGCCAAATATCATTAAGTGCTCTGCTAGCTTGATGGCAAGCCAGCAGAGCACTTTTGATTTCTAATTTCCCGCTAAACGGTAAGAGCACAAAAATTTTAAATGGAGCACAAAATTAGCACATAAAAAGCCCAAAATTTTGATATCAATTAAATCAATTTTCGGGAGTTTGCTCTGCTAGCTTTATGGTGGTGACCTAGCCGCACCAGCCGGAATAAATGATCGGACAAAAAAATTGAAGGTTATGTAATTCTATGCGATTATCGCTCTCTATGCGAACGCAATTAAGTAATTGAACCGATAATGTTAGTTACTCTTGTTAATCCACACATTTCTCAACAAACTAACATTGTTTATTGTACGACATGCAGCCGATACGAAAGTTCAACAATTTAACAAGTAGAACTAGCTCAGTGGACAACGTCTCAGCTCATCACTCAGAGGTCCCGGCTTCGAAACCACCTTACGGCATTTGAAGCGCATCCACTATAATCGTAATTAATGACAACGAACAATATCGTAAAAGGGTGTAATGATATAAATAACGTCATAACAAAAATTTCAAGTATAGTTTAAATATATTTCAAGTATATATTAAATAGACGTTGAATATATTTCAATAATATTTGAAATGCAGTATGAACATATTTCAAGTATATTTTAAACGGAGTATGAACATATATCGTGTATATTTTAGATGTAGTTTGAATACATTTAAAGTATACTTTTAGGGTAATGTGAGTACATTGTAAGTATATTTCCAATATAATTTGAAGATATGTGACCGCCTATCCAACATGTATTTTTTATATACATTCTGAAGATCTATTTTGGCCCAAAAGTTTGATATCGCAAATATATTTTTAATGCATTTCCCGTATATATTACATATATCTAATCTATATCTAAGATGGATAATACATATCTGAAACATATTTTACATCCATTTTTAATATATCGACAAATATATTTTTACATATATTTTATTTCCGTGTGGGGAAATTCAATTATCGCAAACTAGGTAGGAAAATTATATTAGGAAAGCATAAAGGGCGAAGAGATATTTTTAATTTGCGAGCGTCACGATACTCATGCAAAAACACAACAAACATACGCACACCTACACCGAAACATCGTAAACATTGAGCGAGCCAGCGCGTCACGATCCACCGCACCGCGATCGATAGAGCGAGTAAGGGAGGGGGAAAAATTATCGGCGCGTGATAATCAAGGCGGGTCGCACCCGGAAGGGTTTACCATCCGAGTAACTACGCGTAGTGAACATTTACCGATGGAGAAAAGCATTGCAAAAAAGTACAAAAACCACACGAACAACGCACTTATGCATAGCGTCCTTTTTAGTATATATTATATCGAGCCAAATAAAAACTGAATATATTGTTTTTGTTAAAAATATACCAAATACATCTGAGTTTCTACTAATTTCTTCACTGCTCGAGTCCCGAACCTATAATGTTATTTGTGACGAAATAAGACCCGTTACAATATACATATGTATATATAAATGTATATATACATATCTATACATATATATTGTAACGTTGCGTTACGAATATAGAGACTATACTATCCGAGAAAGGTGAGGTAAGCGGGTTGGCGTGGCTCAGTGGTCAGAGCAGTCGACCGGCTATCGAAAGGTCCCGGGTTCGAATCCCGGCCCAGAAGCGCACCGCATTTTCTCTCGGATCGTTCTCGTAGAGTTTTTTTGGGGGATTACAGTATATTATAGTTTGCGATAACTGATTTCCCCACACGGAAATGAAATATATATAACAATATATATATATATATATATATATATATATATATATATATCACTGTTCCACTTAAAATGGGACATAATGTCCATCTTTATACATATAGGCTAGACTACATTTTTTACCTACTTTATACATATAGCCTGTCTATGTATACATAGACATACGGCTTTAATGCAAAAAAATGCATCGATCTTTTTTTTAGGGTAATCTTTGTTTCATTACTTTATTATTTAGTAAATTAGCGTCGTGGAAATGCGACGAACATTTTAACTTTTTCATATTTTTATCTAAATTACTAAGAAAAATTCGTTTTTATTCATTCGAGATTTAGGGTGTAGTTTTCTAACCAGAAGAATTCAAAACGTTTGAGGGATTTTTATAGTTTTCGTGTCCGAAAAAGGTGCAATGCAAAAAATTTTTTTCGCTGCATTAGAATAATGCAGACTTGTATATGATGGACTATCCCGCCACAGGAACTCCCAAAAATTATACGAAAATATTTTTTTTTGCTCTTTTTGGTGGAAAGAGAGGAAGAGGAACAGGAGAATAAAGAGAAAGCGAGGGACAAAAAGAGAGAGAGTAAAAGAGAGACAGAGAGAGAGAGGGAGAACGAGGAAGAAAGAGTGAAAGAGAGAGAGGACGATGAAGAAAAAGAGGGGAGAGAAGAGAGAGAGAGAGAGAGCTAGAAGTCTCACCCGGGTGTTTCATATTTCGCTCTCTTTTTATGTTTTAATCTCTTTCTCTTTTTTCATTTCCCTTTCTTTCTCTCTCTCTCTCTCTCTCTCTCTCTTCCTCTCTCTCTCTACCCCTCCTTTCCATTCATCCCACTACTGCCTTCTCTCCCGCGGGATATAAACTCGCTCTGACGACGCTCACGGCTCTCCTTGGCTTTGCGAAGGACCTCGCGAAGAGTAAGAATCCCGGGGAAGCTTCCGAGTTATCTCGAAATGACCAGTCAGTCCAATCCCCTTTGGTCCTCTCTCTCTCTCTCTCTCTCTCTCTCTCTCTCTCTCTCTCTCTTTCGCTCTCTCTCTCCCCTCCCTCGCTCTCTTCCTCAGTCGGTAGGCACTAATAGGATCTCCTTGAGATTTTTTCCTTCTCAAGCGACGGTGAAAAAGAAATGGAATTTCGCGAAGAAAAGGAAGCAGCCACGGCGAGAAATCAGAGATACGTGTGTACACCTACACGGGGGGAGGGGGGGGGGGATTGGGCGCGAGACGGTCAAGAGAAACCCGCTCAATTTCGGATAGAAAACCGTGAGTGGTGTCTGCGTTTGATGGCAACGTCGTCCGCGGGCCCCAGATAATTCCCGGTGCTACCAAGACTCGCCCACCAAGAGGACAGAAAATAAATAAAATCACGGCGACAGAGCCCAGAGAAGATAGCGTATCGAATCTTTTCCTCGACTATATATACGCTTTCTCAAGTCGCGGAATTTTTGTCAACTTTTCCAAGAGTACCAAAGCATTTTCAACCCTTCGATGTTGGGGACTGGATAAAGGGAAAAGGAACCTCTGACAGTAGATATGTTGTGGCTTATCGTACATCTATCGTAGCTTTATGGATATTATATATATATATATATATATATATATATATATGTATTATTGTTGTATATGATGATAAATATAAAATATTGTACATGGATATTTTTCAAGGACTTTTTATGATGGATTTGTAATGGATTTTCTTAATATTATTTTGAATGCTTTATATTGTATTATTTTATTTTTTATGATATATTATTGTCCTCGAGTATATATACGGAATGTGCTTTTTCCAGTCGTGGAATTTTGTCGATTTTTCGAAGGTGAAATTAACCCTTTGGTGTTGGGGGCGCGGAAAGATAAAAAGGGACTTTTGGGAGTAGATATTTGGGGCTAGATATGTTGGAGGTTATTCAATGGTATATCATATAAATATGTATGATATATATTATTGTTGTATACAGGTATTTTTTTAAGTTCTTTTATAATGGAATTATAAGGGATACTCTTATTATTATTTTACATGCATTATGTTGTATTATTAATATTATAATATAACAGTATTTATAATATTATATTATAATATTATACTAGTGTACTATAACATAGTGAGCCATCGGTTGTATATATATAGTGGGTGAACGAATATTTGTATCCCTCCCTTTTGGTGTGTTTGCTGGAGATTTCCATTAAGATACAGCACTCACGTTTGAAATAAGGTATCGAATAATATAATCTGCAAAGTATACTTTTCCTTTTCAAAAAGTTATTCGGAGTGTCTCCCCGCCCGAACAAACCCGAACAAACCCAAACAACCAAACCCAAACAAAATTATGAACATTTTATTCGGACGAATACGTGTAAATTATTCGTCCAGATAGATTGTTTAACAATTTAACACATTTTATCCGGAAGATTATATATATGTTATTCGTCCGGATACTAGCTGACATGAATCACAATAATATGTACGTGGACATACGGCGTGAACTGAGCCGCTATCCAGACGAATAATACGCTTATTCGTCCGATAACCGGACGGCTAGCCGAAGCGAAGGTTGTTTTTCGAAAGGAGAGTGCTCAAATACTTCGACTCTCTCTCTCTCTCTCTCTCTCTCTCTCTCTCTCTCTCCCCCTTTCCCTCTTCATCTCTCTCTTTCTCTCTCTCTCTCCCCCTTTCCCCCCACATGGAAATAAAATATATAAAAAACATATCGAAAGATACATAAAACATATATTAAATACATTTTGTACGAAAAGTTGGATATGTCAAGTATAATTTTGGATATGATTAAAAACCTATGCGATATATAAACATAAATAGCTTCTAAGATGTACATTAAATATATTAGATGTGTATACTGAATATATGTTTAATATACTCGGGAGCATAACGGAGAATGTATGCTGACATCTAGAAACAGATACATTCAAGATGCATATAAAATATATTGAAATTGCATGACTAACGTACGCTTTATACATTTTTAATAGGATATCCGAATATATTTAAGGTATGCTATATGTATATCTGAATATATTACTATATATTTATATGTATATATTTACTAATATACCATGAATATGGTTGGTTAAGCAACTTGAGCAACAGATGACGTTGCAAATGAAAAACATCTTCAAGTCGGTATCTCGCGAAGACCTAGTCGCACTAGCCGGAATAAATGATCGGACAAAAAAATTGAAGGTTATGTAATCTCGTAATTCTATTCGATTATCGCTCTCTATGCGAACGCAATTAAGTAATTGACCCGATAATGTTAGTTACTCTTGCAAATCCGCACATTTCTCAATAAACTAACATTGTGTATTGTACCATATGCAGACGATACGAAAATTAATTTATCAAGTAGAACTAGCTCAGTGGGGAAGGTCCCAGCTTATCACTCAGAAGTCCCGGGTTCGAAACCACCTTACGGCGTGCAAGATTTTAAATTTGAACCATTAAAATATTTGAACCGCAAACACCATAATCGTAATTAATGACAAGGAAAAATATCGTAAAAGGGTGCAATGATGTGTAAATAACGTCATAACAAAATTTTTAAGAATAGTTCAAGTAGAGATTAAATATATCTTAAATACACGTTGAATATATTTTAATAATATTTAAAATGTAGTATGAACAAATATCGTGTATATTTTAGGTGTAGTTTAAATGCATTTAACGTATATTTCAATTATAAGTCGAATACAGTTAAAATACATTTGTAGTATATTTTGAGGGTAATTTGAGTACATTGTAAGTATATTTTCAATATAGTTCGAATATACGTAACCGCATATCCAACATATATTTTTTTTATATACATTCTGAATTTTTGGACGAAAACTTCGATATCGCGAATATATTTTTAATGCATTTCCCGTATATATTGCATATATCTAATCTACATCTAAAATGCATAATATATATCTGAAATATATTTTACATCCATCTTTAATATATCGAAAAATATATTTTTACATATATTTTATTTCCGTGTGGGCCTCTTCATCTCTCTCTTTCTCTCTCTCTCTCCCCCTTTCCCTCTTCATCTCTCTCTCTATAAGTATATAATTTTTTTCGAGCTTTTCACTTTCATTACTTTTAAAAATAGTTTCTCCTACAAACAAACAAAATCAGTGTCGTATTTTTCACCTTTGGCAGAATTCTGTTAATTTCTTGGGATGCTTCTCGAAGGAGGCTTTGGAACCCAATTCAGTCCATCACGGCAAACCTTGCAATTTTTTGCCAGGCATTTCTCTTGAGGAAGGAATGGGACACTATTTGCAATTTGAATCAAAAGTGGAGGACCCAAAATAAAAATGTAAACTTCTTTTCAGTCCCTACATATGTACATATCTACATGTGTGGGTTATAAGAAAAAATTCTATTTTTCTTTCGTGTCTGCCACTTTAGATTTCTATTGCAAATAGTTATATATATAACGTCGTTTCAAATCCCTGGGTAACTTATCATCCCACCTTGAGCACCTAAAATTGAAGCTGAGAAAATCCCGGTACACGATACCTGTCGTCGAACGAGCTCAAACCACAATCCCAAAATGGAGAGCGTTACGACGCCCATCATAAAAACGATCGTATCCTATTACGAGGAAACGCGTGAAAAGAAATTTGAATATGGTGCTCGCCCGAAAAATTGCGCAACAACGTCCAATAAATTTACAGAGAGAGATTTAGAGAGAGAGAGAGAGAGAAAGAGAGAGAGAGAGAGAGAGAGAGAGAGAGAGAGAGAGAGAGAGAGAGCGCAAGTTTAAAGCTTTGGCGAATGCGTTACGTCACCGGAAGTGGATCCCTTCGTCGTCGTCGTCTCTCGGTGCGACTTCGAGATGTCGGCAAATAGCTCCCGTTGGGACATGCACCTCAGTATGACGACTGTCGTCGTCGTCGACGTCGCTCGACTTCGAGTTCGAGAGACAAAAAGAGAGAGAGACAGAGAGAGGGTGCACTCTCGTAGCGAATGACGGAAATAACGAGGAAAGTTACGTTAAACAAGCAGACGGCTCGTAGTGTCCTGGAGAGCAGAGAAAGAGAGAGAATTTCTGCGACGAGTTCCGGAAGGGACGTCTTTTTCACCCAGTTGCACCACCCTGCGTGAGTGCTACGCTCGTTCAAATTCAAATTTTCCACTCTCCTGGCCATTCCTGTACACAATATATATATATATATATATATATATATATATATATATATACACACATTATATTATTATCATTGTTATATATAGTACACCGAGGTCGAAGAGACTCCGAGAAAAAAACCTCAACATGCGCTGTCACGTGGTACGTGTCCTACTCCAGAAGTCTGGGAGCACCACAAGGATCCGCGTGTTTTTTGTGCTTCCCTATTCTTACACTCTTCACGACACAGCGGTACGGGAATATGACGATAAAAAATGCCAATTTATGGGCCTTGCGAAACATGTAACGCATATCGCTCTGAAAGCTTGAGCTTTTCAACGAGGATCTTTTTTGAAGCACACTATTTTTTTTTCTTTTTTCTTTTGTTAGTCTCTTGTAGTTGGGCGGAGATGCGTCCGATCTAAGAGTTTGCGCTTGGAATTTGTGCTATCCTCGCTGTAACGAAAAATCGTGGCCAATTTGCGTCAAGGCCGAGAGAGAGAAATGACGGGGTTTTTTTACCCTCCTTCTAGGGAAAACTGCTCCCAAGTTTAATAACAAAAAAGGGAAATGAAAACAAAAACACAAGCGGGAAATGTAAATATAAGGATATATAGGGGCAGATAAAAATAGGTTATATTTTTTTTACTTAAATATAAATTACTTGGGTAAGACAATGAGTAATTGATATTTAAAACGAAAATAGAAATCGAAATCGAAGTATAGAAATATTTTGACACTCTTAGACTTTTTTTGAAGAGAGATATACATGAGGGTGAATATATATATATATTTATATTCGAGTGTCAATTAAATTTTTTTTTAACACGAATATCAATTACTTGAGTTACTTGAGAAGAAGTTAATTTTGGAAAAATTGAACCTTCTTTCCCCCTTAAACTCTCTTTGAAGAGAGGTATACATGAGAGTGTAAAAAAATGAAAATATGAATATGTACGTAAATAAGAATGTGAAAAGATTCCGTTTTTTTTTAATCTGAAATGTCATTCACTCGAGAAATACAATAAGAAATTAATGTTTGAAAAAATAGAAACTTTTTTACACTCTCAAACTTTTTTCAAGAGAGATATACACAAGAGTGTAAAAAAATACACGAGAGTGGAGAAAGTTTCAATTTTTTTACTTGAAATTTCAATCACTTGAGTAATAGGATAAGTAATTGTTACTTAAAACAAAAATTCTCCACACTCTTAAACTTCTTTTTGGCGAGGGATACACATAAGATTCTAAAAAAAGGTTAATGAAAAACATATGTATATAAGAGGGTAAAAAGTTTGTATTTTTTTACTTGAATTCCAATTACTTCGATAATTCAATAGGTAATTGATATAAAAAAAAATTGAAACTTTTTTACACTCTTATATAAATTTTTTCACACACCCTGATTTACATATATCCATATATATCGAATTAAAACGAATATATCCATAAAAAGGTTTCGAAGATTTCGATTTTTGATTATAAAAAATATCAATTATTTGAATAATTCGATAAGTAGTTGACATTTTTTCTAATTTAAACAATTTAACATTCTTTTACAAACATACCAAAAATAAATATAAAAAAAAAGATTGTAAATTTAAAAAAGTATCTATTTTTTTCAATATTAATTACTTGTTGATTTATTCAACTGCGAGGCTAAAGAGCGAATTCCTCGTGTGAATTCCCGTATACACTATTATTTTTAGAGATAATAGTCCTTTTTTTCGACCCCCTGATACGAGTAGAAGATATAGATTGCACAAAAAAGAAAAAAAATCCTATAAATAATCCCAAACCGAAGAGATTGTTGACACGGCAAAAATTCTGCCTCTACAAATATTTGTTTTTTTTCTCGAAACGAGTACATTTTCCACTGCAAATATTTACACGTGCGAGCCCGAAAAAAAATGAAAAAAGAAATAAATTTAAAAAATAAACAACAGTACGCTCCTATTTCGACGCTTTTTCGAACACATTCCCGCGATTGCGGGATTTTCGCCAGGGGATTCGTTTCTGCGTAGGTTCATACTGTGAATGTGGAATCGTCGCCTGGCCCACCTACTCGACAATATTTAAATCCCAATGTATTTGTGCCCGAATCGAGGGGTGGTTTGCGAAATACATTTTTTGATATCGATATGTGTGTGCGTATGTACGTTTGGTACTGGTAAATATATATGCCAATTGTTATATATATATATATATATATATATATATATATATATATATATATATATATAAAAATTGGCATATATATTTACCAGTACCAAACGTACATACGCACACACATATATATATATATATACATGATATGTATGTATGTATGACATATGTATATATACATATACGAAAAGTTTCATCCGATGATTGGATAACGCACAACGCATTTCGGATTGATCGGCTTTTCAGCGCGCGATGGAGAGTGACAAATACCGGAGGCGCGATCCAATGTGTATCTCCGAAAGGCGAGACATTTTTCAGGGGAATTTTTCGCACTTCGCACGTTACTCCAAACTGCTCGTGCATATTAAATTAATATCGTACTGTAGCGCGCTTCGGGTACAAATCGGATCTGTATGTCATTTTTTCATCGTCGCTTCCACTGTTCCTTAGTTATTTTCTTTCTTGTTGTTTCGAAGAATTCTCATAGTGATATCTTCATTTTTTGGAAATTACGATTTTAAATATTGGATTATTTTTCTGATTATTTTAACAATAACAACAACAATATAAATCATCCAATATTATTAACAATAAAATTGTTAAAGATAATAGTTATTACTAACAATAGTTATTATTAACTGTGTCGTGAGCTCGGCCTGGTTCGGGCGAAGGGAGTCGATTGACGGAAAACGGGGTTCTCGAGGAGAGCTCTCCCCCCTTTGGAGATGGGCAGGGAGCACTAATTGAGCCGAGCGATTCGTTCGTAGTCAAGATTAAAATTTATTGTCGATTACACTGGTGGACAGAAAAATGCAAGAGCGCGAACGTTCTACACGACTTTTTACAGGGAGTAGGCAAGATGGCCGCCGTCGAGCGAGTCCACCAAGACGCGTCCCTCAACCCATCAGCGTGCCACCACGCCGAGAGCACGCGCGCGCCACCAAGCGCGCGCGAGATCCGAGGCGTCCCCGAAGGCACCCAAAAGGGACCCGAGGTGCGCTCGCGAGCTGCAAGACCGGCGCGCCAGCGTGTGCCGCTGGGGTGGTGCCGCCGCGCCATCTGCCAGCTCACAATTGACCAGGAGCGGGGCGTCCAAAGGAGCGGTCGTCATGGCCGCAACATCCTCCCCCCCGTCAGCCAGAGTGCTGACCCCAAATCCTGCGCACGCTGGTCGGATGGAACCCCCTAGAGCTGGTCCTGAGGCGGAAGAACTGGCAGGGGAACCAGTCGGGCAATTGGCCGGTCGAAGGTCGAGCTGGCGGTCTTGATCGTGACGACGCGGGTTAATCCATCCTTGCCAGGGTGTAGGGCCGTCACGCGGGCGAGTGGCCACTTAGTTGGGGGAAATCGTTCGTCGCTAACCAGAACAACTGAGCCGATCTTAATGTCATGCGACGGGTGATGCCATTTAGACACGGACTGAAGATGCTGCAAATAGCTAGAAGACCATCGCTTCCAAAAGAACTGGACCTTCTGCTGGATGAGCTGCCACCGGGAAAGGCGAGAGACGGACAAATGTTCCAGTGAGGGCTCTGGGATGGCGGTGAGCGCATGACCAACCAGGAAGTGCCCCGGAGTGAGTGCAGAAACATCGTCCGGGTCGTCCGAAAGGGGCTCTAGTGGTCTAGAATTGAGCACAGCTTCGATCTGGGCCAGTAACGTCGAGAGCTCCTCGAATGTGAGTAGTGCTTCACCGATGGTCCGGGTGAGGTGAAATTTGACCGATTTCACTGCCGCCTCCCATTTTCCCCCAAAATGTGGGGCTCCCGGGGGGTTGAAGGCCCATTGAGTGCCGTCGCTGAGCAGGAGCTGAGCCAATTGTCTAGACTCGCGAGAAGCCGATGAGAAGAGCCTCTTCAAGGAGGTGTCGGCGCCCACGAAGGTAGTCCCGCAGTCGGAGTACAAATTGCGACAGAGCCCGCGACGAGCAATGAAGCGTCTATACGCCGCCAGAAAGCCTTCCGCGGTATAATCCGAGACGACTTCTAGATGGACGGCGGAGGTTACCATACATACGAAGATCGAGAGCCAACCCTTATAGGACTTATGCCCTCGCCCCTTCCACGAGCGAAGCGACACCGGACCTGCGTAGTCGACTCCCGTGTTGAGAAAAGCTCGAGCGGGTGTGAGACGGGCGACCGGGAGCTGGCCCATCAGTTGCTGCGCCCGAATGCCTCGGTGTCGAGCACAGGGAACGCACTTGTAGATGAATGATCTGACCGGGGCCCGCCCTCCGAGTATCCAATAGGAGCGTCGAAGTTGGGCGAGAGTGAGCTGAGTGCCCCCATGAAAGGTGCGAAGGTGGGCGTCCTTGATAAAGAGCCTGGCCAATTGGGACTCCCGTGGTAGTATAACCGGATGCTTGCTGTCGTGGTCAAGTTGGGAGAGGGCAAGTCGCCCCCCAACTCGGAGAACTCCTTGATGATCCACGAAGGCTGTGAGCCGGGTCATAGGATGTGAGTTACCGAGCCTCTGACCCCGAGATAGGTTCTTGAGCTCATTTGAAAAATACGCCGCTTGGGTTGTCCGAATCCAAAAAAGCCGTGCCAGTTCCAGGTCACCTCTCGTGAGCGGTGTCGCCAGCGACGAGTTCGGGGTTCGGCGAAGCCGAGCTACGACTCGTTGACAGGTAGCCGTGACTCGTAGTAGCCGCGTTACTGAGGAGAACTTGTCCACAAGCTCCCAAACGTACGGGGTGGAGAAGGTCGTTGCGAAAGTGGCGCCCGGATTCTCTTCCAAATTGACGGAAGGGTCGACGATGCCGTCCACCACAGGCCATGAGACAGGGTTCTCAGTCAGCCATGGAGGACCATGCCACCACAGCGGGTGATGAGCGAGCTGAGCCGCCGAAATTCCGCGAGAGGCGCAATCAGCCGGGTTCGCCTTTCCCGGGACGAGACGCCACTGTGCTGAGGCTACTTCCTGTATAAGCTGGACTCGATTTCGAATGTACTCCTTCCACCGGGAAGGATGGGAGCTGATCCAAGCAAGCGTAACGGAAGAGTCGGTCCACAAAAATGTGGAGGCGTTCTGTAGCGAGAGCTCATTGGTGACGTACTGAAGTAGCCGGACGAGCAGGACGGCGGCCGAGAGCTCGAGGCGCGGTATCGTCAGGCGTTTGAGGGGAGCAACACGAGTCTTGGAGCAGACTAGCGTGACTGAAGGCGTCATCCCAGGATTGATCACCTTGAGATAAATTACTGCGGCCATGGCAATTTGAGAGGCATCGCAGAATCCATGAATTTCGACGGTCGAGTGAGCGAGAAGGCCGAGCCATCTGGGGACGGGCAAATCCGAAAGCTTCGTGAGGTCACTACGAAAGTGCATCCAGCGCTGTGCCAACAGGGGGGGGACTTCATCGTCCCATCCGAGCCGATCGAGCCAGAGCTCCTGGAGGCCCGTCTTGCCGCGGATTACCACCGGGGCGAGGAATCCGAGGGGGTCATAAATCTGTGCCAGCTCCGAAAGGATGATTCTCTTCGTGATAACGGAGCTGGTGGCTTCCTTGGTCGAAAAGGCGAACTGGTCGGAGCTAGGTTTCCACAGGAGGCCAAGCAGTTTTGTTCCTAGGGGTTGGAAAGCGCGGGGATCCGTTGAATCGTTATCCAAGTCCAGGGATGAAAGAAAATGCGCCACGTTCGACTGCCATTTAGCAAGTGGAAAGCCACCCGCCTGGCAGAGTCCTATGACCTGAAGGCACGTTTCGCAGAGCTGGTCCACGGTATCGGCACCCCCACAAATATCATCGACGTACCGACCTTGAGTGAGCGGAGCAACTGCCATCGGAAAACGATGGCCTTCATCGGTAACGAGCTGGAGAAGGGTTCGACATGCGAGAAACGGAGCTGGTCGTGTGCCGTAGGTAACGGTAGTAAGCTGAAACGAGGAGACTTCCCCATTCGCGTCGGTCCAGAGAATCTGTTGTGCTGGCCAATCATCCTCGTGCACCTTAATCTGGCGGAACATCTTGGTGATGTCAGCGATGAACACAAAACGGTGCTGCCGGGACCAAAGGAGCACGTCTGCAACGCTCCTTTGAAGGTTAGCCCCGGTGTGGAGCAGATCGTTGAGTGAGCGTCCCGAAGTGGTTTTGGCCGAACCATTAAAAACGACGCGCAGCTTCGTGGTTTCGCTTGCCTCCTTAAGAACCGCGTGATGCGGCAAGAAGCACCCATCCCGATGAACAACATGCACTTCCTGGCCATCTTCCGAGACCCTCGACCCTCCGGGCGGATGACCGCCCGGTGCCAAGGTCATCTCCTCAAGATGATCAGGGTTGGCAGAGAGAATGGAGCGAGTCGGGCGAGTCTCAATTGGCGCGCGTCGCATGTGCCCGAGCGTCTCGTATTCTTCGAGGAACTCCGTGTACAGCTCTCGTAGGCGCGGGTTCTTACCGAGCCGAACGACTAGGCGACGCAAACAAGCGAGAGAGGAGCGATAGGAATCCCCAAGCACGGGGTTTTGAACAGAGAAGGGCAACCGAACAATATAGCGTCCCGAGTCGTCGCGCGAATGAGTGGCGAGAAAATATTCTTCGCACTCACGTTCCTCAGTTGTGAGGCGCGACTCAGTCTTCTCGGGGACTTCCTCCTGAACCCAGAATGCCGTGAGGAGGTCCCGGAGCTGGTCAGATGACACCTTGACGTGGAGCGAGGTGGCGTGAGGGGGGTGAGTCGGTCCCGTAGGCCCATAAACGATCCACCCGAGATGAGTACTCTGGGCAACGGGGGAATCGACTCCGGCCTTGACCACCTCTGGCCGGACCAGCTGGCCAAACACGTCAGCTCCAATGAGCAGGTCCACTGGAGCAGATACGAAGAATCCCGGATCTGCAAGCTGAAGACCCTGTAAATGGGCCCAAGGAGCGTTCTCTAAGGGAAAGGTCGGGATGGCAGAAATGAGATGGCCAATTAAATGAGCAGTAAGTTCGAACGAATAATCAGAGTGACAGGATTTAATGCGGAGTATAACTATGCCAGAAGTTGTCCCAAACGGCGAATCTCCTACGCCGGAAAGCTGCACAGCAGATCGCTTCTTCTTGAGGTGGAGCCTGCGTGCGGTCTGTGTGGAGATGAGTGATAACTCCGAGCCAGGGTCCAATAGTAGACGAACGGGATGCGCAGAGCCAAGATCGTTGATGACGAGAGCTAGGCTAGTAGCCAGCAGGACCCCGGGTCGAGACGATGGAGCAGAGTATTCGCGGGATGCCGTTTGGGACGCGTCGCTTCATTGTTCAGCGGTTGAAGAATGAGCTGACGGGGCCGGGCTCTCAGCACGGGGTGGTGGTTCCGATGATGTCCCAGGTTTAGGTGACGGAGAGCGGGCCCTTTCCTGGGCCAGGCTGACGGCCTTCGGCGTCGAACTGGCCACCCGTGGTTGACTTGCTCGCGATTGAACACCGAGATGCAGCAGCGTGTGATGGCGTTGCTGGCAAGTCTGGCAGGTGCGAGTGGTCTGGCAAACTCGAATGCTGTGCTTACCAAGGCAGTTGAAGCACAAGTAGAGTCGGTCAACCAGAGCCTTACGAGCCTGAGGGGTGAGATCCCGAAAATCCGGGCACGATGCGATGAAGTGCTCTCGTTCGCAGTATGAGCACGGGTATCGGTTGGCCAATGGCCAAGCAGCGCTCCTAGTGGACTGTATTGGTGCCGGACGCGCAGTCAAGGTTGCGTTGACCTTTGCCGAAGACCGAGTGGCGGGTTTGGCGGAGACGGTCGAGTACGATGGGCTGGTCGAGTGGGATCCGATCTCCAGATTTTCCATAGCGCGAGCCCGCCCTTTCAGAAAGTCCATAAGCTGTTCCAACGTTGGGTACTCGGTGGCCCCGCCCACCTTGTTCTCCCAGGCCTCACGGAGCTTAGGGCTGAGCCGTCGGACAAGCACATGCGCCACTACCGTGCCCCAGTGCTCGGTGGGCGATCCGAGGGCGTGTAGAGCGCTGAGTGCCTCCGTGACACTTCCGATGAGCAGGTTCAACTCCGCTGCGGAGTGAGAAGCCATCGGAGACGAGCAAAGGAGACGGTCAAGGTGAGCTGAGACGAGAAACCTTTTATTCTCGTATCTGGACACAAGTAGTTCCCATGCTGGGGCGAAGGAGTCTTCCGAGACGGTCAAATTGGAGATCAGGCGAGCCGATTCACCGGAAAGACTAGTAAGGAGATAATGCATCCGCTCGACGTTGGACAACTCCGGATTGTTGCCGACAAGAGCGTTGAACAGGTCTCTGAAGGCTCTCCACTCCACATACGCTCCGGAGAACTTCGGCAAGGAGATCTCCGGAAGAGCTCGTCGGGTAGAGCCGGTCGCCGGTGCGCCCGAAGTGGATGCATGCCGTGTGGAGGTCGAGAGCGCGCCTCCTGCCTTATCGATGAGCTGGGTGATAAGGACTCGAACTGCGGCGTAGTTGGAGAGCGCACGGTCGAAGAGCTTGTCAGCGAAGTATGGCAGGGTGGTAACTCCTTCGACCTTTCCACTCGTACTTACGATTTTTTCGTGTGTCGTCTCCAGCTTCTCCCAGTAGGTCTCAACCAAGTGGAGCTGCGTCTCTAGAGCCGGACCACCGAGACTCGTCACGCTGGCCGATTGCACCTCCGCGAGAGTGGTCTCAATAAAGTCCGCACGAGATTGTTGGAGGATCAATGTGGCTTCGAGATTCGCCATGACGGTGCTTGCTGAGAGGGGCAGATGAGACGGGCGCTTCGCGCGTTCTCACGTACGAGAACGACCGAATCGAGCGTGCACGCTCGCGCGCCGGTCGACTATTGTTCGTACGCGCACTCGGCACGAAGTTCCTTCGACGCGTGCACTTCTTAACGCACGCACTAAACTGATCGTCCCCTCACCGATCCGGCTCGAAGGACCAAAAATGTCGTGAGCTCGGCCTGGTTCGGGCGAAGGGAGTCGATTGACGGAAAACGGGGTTCTCGAGGAGAGCTCTCCCCCCTTTGGAGATGGGCAGGGAGCACTAATTGAGCCGAGCGATTCGTTCGTAGTCAAGATTAAAATTTATTGTCGATTACACTGGTGGACAGAAAAATGCAAGAGCGCGAACGTTCTACACGACTTTTTACAGGGAGTAGGCAAGATGGCCGCCGTCGAGCGAGTCCACCAAGACGCGTCCCTCAACCCATCAGCGTGCCACCACGCCGAGAGCACGCGCGCGCCACCAAGCGCGCGCGAGATCCGAGGCGTCCCCGAAGGCACCCAAAAGGGACCCGAGGTGCGCTCGCGAGCTGCAAGACCGGCGCGCCAGCGTGTGCCGCTGGGGTGGTGCCGCCGCGCCATCTGCCAGCTCACAATTGACCAGGAGCGGGGCGTCCAAAGGAGCGGTCGTCATGGCCGCAACAAACTGTTACCATTAACAATAATATTGTTAATAATAATAGTTCCCAATTCTATCAACTTTCTCCATTATTTATTGTTATTATTTTTAAAAACTATTGTCAATAGTTTCTGATAATTATAATAATAATAACGACAGCAAGAACAACAATAATATTAATTACTAATTACTAATATTAATTTCCAATCATTTTAACATTCCTTATTCACTTATTTCTTCTTATTATTTAACAAAAATTCTTTCCAATAGTTGCCACTTATTCTAACGATAATAACAATAATAAGAATAGCCAATTCTTTTGAGAATTTATAGTGTTTCCATATTTGTTAATTATTACTTTCTGTTCATTGTTTGGGGCGATCTTGTTTGGGTTTATACGGAAGATCGTATGAACCAAAGCAAACCAAAATGACATCGCGCAATCGAAGAATCGGATTTACATATTATTTTTTTACTATCGTTTGTTCTTTCGTTATTAATTTTTCGTATACAATTTTATTATTCTTTTCGAACGGTTTTATTCATTATTATACCCAATGTCCTACCGCAAAAAATCCCAAAAAACGCAAGTCCGAGATCGTCGAGAATCAATTAAATGTATTTGCCAATTTCGTGATAAGACGTCACGTAGGGCTAGTGGAGGCGATCTTATCTCTTCTAAGGTGTTACTCCTGTAAATCGATGAAATTTTTTATCGAGCACGTAAGATCAAAAGTAATAACTGTCTGGGCTGGAATATTAGTCTTTTGGCGTTTGGCTGAAGTGGGGTGAAGTTTTGGGTAACGTTCGGGGAAGTTTGTCATCGTGGCTATTCGAAATTTGTCGCGGTGTGGTATTGGATCACGGTTTGGTCATCCGTCATCCTCCTGGTTTTCCATTTCGGAGGAACAGACGCCTTTTCCCTCCTTCCAACCCTCTCTCTCTCCCTCTCTAGGTATAAATTCTATCGATTGATACTAGGCAAAAGGGCGTGAAGGGCATGATGTTGGCGTGTATTTAGTGAAGCGACTCAAGTCCTTTTGTTTATTAAAGGCCGGCACATTTCGTTGAACGGTTCCATACGCCGATACGCCAATAACTGGCAAGCTGTCTCTCTCTCTCTCTCTCTCTCTCTCCCTCCCTCCCTCCCTCTCTCTCTCTCTCTCCCCCTCTTTCTCTCTCCCTCTCTCTGGCTGCAAGTTTCGGTAACATATGGCGAGGCGAAGACGTGCAGGCACGTCCAGTTCGTGTGTGAGGCGCGAACGAGCTTGGCAAGGACATAGAGAGAGATAGATAGATAGAGAGAAGGAGCTTGCAAGAGGCGAAAAATGACGGAGCGATGGAGTGAGAGAAAACCAGAGAGAGATTACTCCAGAGGAGCGGAAAAACGGAAAAAAGGAGAAACGAGGGCGAAGAAATAAAATAGAAAAAAGTGGTAAAGTAGAGAAAGAAGCATGGGGGGTAAGAGACAAACTAAGCGGAGGCGAAAAACGAATTCCAGCGAGTTTTTCGCGGTGACGGGTGTGCCCTGTATATATATACACATATATATACATATATATATATATATATACATATGTGTGTGTGTTTGTATGTGTGTATATATGTGGAAAAACGAGAGGAGAGAGACAAAAAGCGGGGGCAAAATGAAGAGAGAGACAGAGAGAGAGAGAGAGAGAGAGAGAGAGAGAGAGAGAGAGAGAGAGAGAGAGAGAGAGAGAGAGAGAGAGGAGAGAGAGAGAGAGAGAGAGAGAGAGAGGAGAGAGAGAGAGAGAGAGAGAGGAGAGAGAGAGAGAGAGAGAGAGAGAGAGGAGAGGAGAGAGAGAGAGGAGAGAGAGAGAGAGAGAGAGAGAGAGAGAGAGAGAGAGAGAGAGAGAGAGAGAGAGCGAGAGAGAGAGGAAGAGCGCGAACGGCAGAGGCTGGAGGAAATAGCAGACCTCGACATAAAAGAAGAGAAGAGGAGCGGATGCACAGGGTCGAGGCAATACAAGATCGTGCTGCCTTCCTAACGAAGATTAATTAGTTAATGGGCAGGATTGTTTGGTGACCTTGCTCTGTCTCTCCACCTCTCTCTCTCACTCTTTAGCTCTCTCGCTTATTTATAATGATTCTCTTAGCAAAATTTTATTTGAATTCCAATGACATCTTCAAGATTTTTTTGTATTTCAATTCGATCTGTCATCAATTTCCTTTTCTGTCGTGAAAACGTTGGGGGAAACCGAAGTTCCCGATTCCTACATCAACTTTGCCCTAACGTTGATGTATCAGGGTCTATCAATCAAGCTCCCCTTCTCTTCGTTATATTCCTACCAGAAACCGAACACAATCTTCCCAGCTACCTTTTCGACATGCCCAATCTCCCTTCGTCACGTCATTCACAATCGCTGCAGACTTCCAGCAATTGCCGAATCAATCGATACGTTTCTCACCACAAATTCAATTGTATCCAGCAATCAATTGTCAGCCAAATGAAGTGGTTGCCAAAACAAGTGATCAACTTCCAGATAACATCGTCTCATGAGCAGCCAAAATAAGGTTTTCCTGTCGGTCGTTCGTCACAAATCGCCGTAGTCAGAGTCACATGATGACAGCGTTGTTGACACGTGTGCAGGTCTGATAGAGAAGTAGAGAGAGGCAAGAATACAATGGAGGAAAGATTGAAGAAAGTTCCGAGGCCTCCTCATCAACAGTGACTGCTTATCCGGCGAAAACCATCATCAGGTTTTCGCTGATTGGTTGACCACCTCATAACATAGTTCCACCTCATAACACGTGACCGCAGCCGTGGTGACAGGTGAAAAAGCCCAATAGGAAGGTGATAAGGTTCGAAAGACGCAAGAACACAATGGAGGAAAGACCGAAGGAAGGTTCGAGGCTTCCATTGTCATCATCAGCTACTGCCAACTCGGCCAAGTCTATTATTAGGTTTTCGCCTTGGTATGTTTATCGACCTTAGTCGTGAGGTTGTGCCTCTCTCGGTTGTATCGCATCGTCGCCTCCGACGTTTCTCGTATACAGAGTACATAGTCGCGCGAAGAGATAAGCAACCCAGTTCTGTGACCCAAGACACAAAGAAGAGTCAACGACACTTGGATGAGGAGGTGGAGATGGACGCGGTAGTTACGCGCTCGGTCCGCTGTTCATCCGAAGGTGAATTTCAGGCTGCAGCTTTAGGTATCCGCGACATCATCCCGTACAATTGATCTTGCCAAGGAAAAATTGGTGCCAAGTTATAGCAGCTTCGAATGAAAGAAAAATGGTGTAAATTGGATACGCCCACATCACTTGGCTACGAGAACATCCCTTGCTCGTTTTTGGCTCCCTCATTTAAGAAGCTTGGCAAGACAAATGGAATGATAAGCCAACAACCTGCAAGTTACCAATTTAAACGCGCTTTTTTACGAAGTCCGTTTAAATGAGTTTTAGGAATCGTTCGATGTTGTATCGAGTCTTGAGACATTAGCCAATTTTTGGGACATCGAATACCGATTAGGTTTCGACGAAGCTCTTGACGAAGCTACATTGATGCACCTAAGATTTCTTGGGTTTGTAAGGCAGCTTACGGTATACGATTCGGATTGCAAGACCTGCATTCTTCCATTCACCTGCATTCTTCTCTTTGGGTCTTTTAGGTCGCCAGGTACATTTCTTTTGAATCTTTTAGATTCTTAACTACTCATTCAGTCTTTTAGGTCCACTGATCTTCATTCCAGTCCTCTTTCCGGTGTTTTAGGTCCCTAGGCCCTCTTTTAGGCCTTTTAGGTCTAGAGATCCGTTTTTAGTATTTTTGATTTCTATGTCCTCTTTTAGGTATTCTCCTCAGTCAGCTCCATTCTTCTCTTTTGGGTCTTTCGGCTCCACAGGTCTATTCTTTTTTAAATCTTCTAGGTTTCTAGATCCTTCTTTAGGACTCTCAGGTTTCTAGGTCCTCTTTCCGACCTTTTTAGGTCCACAGGTCCTTCAGGTTCCAGGTGGTTGTGTTGGTTTTCTACATTTATAGGCCCTGCATCAGACTTTTAGGTTCCCAAATCCTCCTTTACTCCTTTTAGGTTCCCAGGAGTTTTTTTAGGTGTTTAAGGTCTTTTGCGTTCCCAGGTCCTCCTTTAAGTCTAGCAGAACATCACGACCGCATCACGATGTCCTCGGATGCGTTCGGGCTTACGGGAGGGACCAAATCGGATCGAAAGATCCGAGAACCCGCTGCGACATGGCTGATCGTCGGATCTTTGATAAATGGAGAGCAGGTGAGGGGTTCCTATTCGGGGGAAAGAGACAGAGAGCAAATGGAAGAAGTGACCGACCGAGACGTGAACGCGAAATGAGATTATCGGCGAAGAATCCCGCAGAGGGGTGAGGGGCAAGCCAAGGATATACGAGGGGATAAAAAAATGAAGACCCAAGCTGGAATGAAGTGTATCTTGGAAAAGGGACGACGAATTCAACCGCGTCCCGGATCAGTGTGCTGGGAGATTTTTCGACCAAGCGATGTGCCCATTGACGCCAAAGAAGAGGACGAGGAAACGGAGGGAAAGAATCCGAGAAAGAAAGAGCCACACGAAGGTCCGGGCTTATCTCAATATTCTCCTTCACTGATTCTATTCAGGACCAAAAGGAAGCGATCGTTGTGTCCCTGGTGGTTTCCTGCCACCCAGATTTCTCCCCCTGCCTCCATCTTTCGCTTCTTTCGTTTTTCGTTTCTTTTTTTTTACATTAGGTCAAGTCGACTCGTATCTTCATTTTTATCTTTAATTTACAAGGCCGATGTAGATTGCATTTTTACTTTCTTTTTCATTATTCATGGTATGGTAATTTTTTAATATTTGATTATCAACCGAAGTCAGTTTTGAGTATCATTTTTATGAATTCTTATTTTCATACACGTTGACGTCTCAAATTTATATCGTCTCTCGTTTTTTCATTATTATTGTGAATTATTGTTCGTTTATATTAGTTTTTTCATATATATATGTGGATGTTAATAAATTGTACTGTACATTTAATAAATTACTATTAGTATTTTATAGTAGTATTCTTTATTTCCAGGGTATAACCTTTAAGGGTGTTTACACACATGCCTCCTCCCTTTACATTCTTTTCTCTTTTACATTCGTTCTTACAAATAATATACTTGTTATCAGTATTTTCTATTTGTTTTGAGAATTATTGATTGCACCATTTATTTTTTTGAATTTTCTTGATAAATATCTAACCATTCGAATACTTTTTAAATTTTGTCTCCTTTAATGCTTTCCTTAGAAATGACTGAAACTTTTACTATTACTATAATTTTATCATATAACTATAAATATATATATAACTATACAAATACTATATATATATATATATATATATATATATATATATATATATATACTATATAACTATATAAATATATATATAACTAAATATATATATAACCTTATTTTTTTACATTGCATTTTCCCTTCTTTGTTCTGATTGTGCAAATAATGACTTACCAATTATGTACGTACTTTTAATACACATTTCCCGTTTTTGACTTTTGTTTCATGATTTAGTTTATCAATTACAATCTCCATGCGTTCTCTCTTTATAAACCCCTCCTCTCTTTTTCTCTCTCGCTCTCTCTCGCCCCGTTTTCATTGCACGGTTATCGTCTTGAGTGATCAACGTCGTTGTCCCGTGCCCAGTGTCGGGATACCATTTATATGTGTATGCACACGTATGTCTCGACGACGTCGACCCACACGTGGCGAAACGGCGAAGCGAGTCTGCCTCTCGAATGGGCGAGAAGGAGACGCGAAGAAACGATTGACGGACGTTCACCGCGTTAATCGATCTCGGCTCACGGATGGAAGAAGATACGTGCTGGGTTGCCATCACAGAAGACGGGAGATCCGCGGTTGCACACACATACACACACGCGGACCCTTTTTTTATTCCTCGCTTTGCAGGATTCTTGGTGAATCCTGCACGAAGGAGAAGTCACAGAACCGTCTACGTCGGGATAAACATCGGTGTAGGGGATATACTGCAGCATTACGGTACGGTAGAAGTATATTGAGCGACTGTGTGGGTAAATCGCACGGAATAAATGGACGTATCGAGGAGGATAACTGCCGGAGATTGGAGTACGAAGAATTTTTATATGCATTCATACCTACATATATATATATATATATATATATATATATATATATATATATATATATATATATATACACACACACACACACACACACACACACACACATATATATATATATATATATATATATATATATATATATATATATATATATATATATATATATATCAGCTTATATGCGCGGCTTCACTCGCATGTAAGTCGAAAATTCAGTTTACGTGTATGTCTGGTACACTGATAAAAAAAGATTTATTGGAAACTGAATCCGTTCGGTTGATCCCTTTTTGTACGAATCAACGATTTTTTTCAAATCTATTCTACCATTCCGGAGATTTATTTCAAATGTACTTATTTATCAAAACCAATATACAAGGTGAGGCACATAAAGTGTTACAGAGCAATAGCACTCAAACTATTGGTCATATCCAAAAATGTTTCAGACAAAAGATTCAATGTTCGAGAAGGTCGACATACCACCCTTTTTTTTATCGGTGAAGGCGCTGAAGCTCCGTCAAGGTCAACTCCACCTTTTCAAACGGAATGGTACATTTTCTTCAACCATCTTGTGGAGCACCTCAAGCCGCATAAAAAACATCAGGGGGTCAAAGTCGTTCAAGGTCATTCAAGGACAGTATCGGTTATACAAATCTAAATATCTCGGATCACTACCAAATATTTGGTAGTGATCCGAGATATTTAGATTTGTATTTCATTTTAATAGGTGACCTTGATTGACCTTGAATGATTGTTAACAATACGGATATTCTATTTACGTAAAGAAATATGGTAAATTTGCTGGTTGCAGATGAAAATACTAGTCATTCGAATACAATTGTTTATTAGTTTGAAATAACAATATATTCGAAGTTCAGACACATTTATCGCATGGAAATAAAGGTACTTTTTTATTAAAATATATCTCTCATGCGTTTAAATCAACTATCTGTTTTACGTATTTATTAACAAATATGTGTTCATTAAAACGGCTATATCAAGGGATGCTTAAAACAAATTAAAACATATATTTGAAACGAATCGAAAATTATTCACCTAAAATAGATCAAATTAACTGTTTTAACATTCGCCTATGACAGGCGAGCAATTCGATCCAAATTCACAAAATCCAAAAATCCAAATTTTTGTCGTTCAATTTTATGACATTCACCCACGTACACGAAGTAAAATATAGAACGAAAAATTTAAAAAAAATACGTTCTGAAAAATCATTTCAAACAATTCGCATCATTTTTCCACGGTCACCTTTGCGTTTAATCTGGGCTATTAATTGGCAAACAAATGGAAAACTGGTGCGGACGTTTTTTTCACACGCACGCACGCACGCACGCACGCACGCACACACGCATGCACGCACACACACACACATACAACACACACACACACACACACACACACACACACACACACACACACACACACATACACTTCGTCCTGTTTGCTTTTTCATCGATCGTTCCTCCGGCCCTTGTCATCCGTCACATCCCTCACTCTCCCAATCGCTGTCATCGAATCTCGCTCTGCCGTTATCGTCCCCAATCACCCACCGTGCCTCCTCACCCTTTCACCATCCAGACCACCCCCGCACCCTCACCTCAACCCCTCTGGAACTCGCGGCTGTAGTCGAAGTTGATGATGCGAGCTGTGGGCTCTCTCTCTCTCTCTCTCCTGTTTATACCACGATAGTCTGTGTATACACTGAGATCGCGCTTCATTATCCATAATTGCTGCTGTTCATATATATATATAATCTGCTACCGGATAGTAGATCGATCGTTCACTCGCATTAACCAGTACAGGTGAACATATATATATATATATATATATATATATTGTAACGTTGCGTTACCATATAG
Organism: Ophion slaviceki; assembly: GCA_944452715.1. Lineage (NCBI taxonomy): Eukaryota > Metazoa > Arthropoda > Insecta > Hymenoptera > Ichneumonidae > Ophion > Ophion slaviceki. The sequence continues at coordinate 2,104,560 of OX101786.1, read as the reverse complement.
AGACTATCCGAGAAAGGTGAGGTAAGCGGGCTGGCGTAGCTCAGTTGGTCAGAGCAGTCGACCGGCAATCGAAAGGTCCCGGGTTCGAATCCCGGCCCAGAAGCGCACCGCATTTTTTTCGGATAGTTCTCCTGAGTTTTTTCGGGGGATTATAAATGGCGCCCAACAGCGGGCCGCGGCCTCAGAATAATCAAGATAAATATCGAATTATCGTTGATTGCCGCGGAAAAAGAATCCCCTCCTTGAGAAGAGTCTCATTGAGCTAGCCCCTCCCTTTCCCTTCCCCCTTCCGTCCCTCAGACAATCCCCGCGTCTGTAGTACCCCTTCCCCCTTCCGTCCCTCAGACAATCCCCGCGTCTGTAGTACCCGTTGCGTATTGAGTTAGAGTTATATTGAGTAGTTTGGGCAAAAATTTCGAGTCGACCCTCCAGAGCCGGATCGACTCTGGCAGGGGGGTTTGTAACGTTGCGTTACCATATAGAGACTATCCGAGAAAGGTGAGGTAAGCGGGCTGGCGTAGCTCAGTTGGTCAGAGCAGTCGACCGGCAATCGAAAGGTCCCGGGTTCGAATCCCGGCCCAGAAGCGCACCGCATTTTTTTCGGATAGTTCTCCTGAGTTTTTTCGGGGGATTATAATATATATATATATATATATATTGGGAAATCATATTTAAAACCCGTTTATATGTATGCAATGTTGGCTGTCAGCACATCTGGCTCTTTCGAGAACGGTCCTTGATTTTTTTTTTTCAACAATTCGCTGTTTTTGGAAACCAGATGGTCTTTGAAATGACCTTTCCATAAATGGGCTCACATTCATACAAAGGTGACTTTGAAGACAATGAGGTACACGCGACGTTGATTATGTGAATAATAGACATCATCCCCCTTGCATAGGTATATACGTGTGTGTTTGTGTATATGTATGTATACGCGGTAATGGACTAGATAAACTGGAGTGCATATAGTGGATGCGAGAACATGATGTGGCACGACGTAGAATGACCTATCTCTGCCTGATTGACCAATAATTATCAATTACGCGCTACGGATTATCAATTACGGTGCCCAGTGCACAAATCTGTCATTGAACGGTTTTGTTGAATTCCTCTAGTTTCTGTCTGTCTCTCTCTCTATTTTTATTATCGTTTGTTTTTATTGTTTATAATCGATCGTAAAATTATTATGATTATGGTTAAGATTATTATTGTTTTATAATTATAAAATAGGAACTAAATTATAATGAATAAAATAATTATTATAAATAATAAATATAAAATTGTTATCATTATTATTATTATTGTGTATTTATAATTTCACTACAGTAATTGTTTTCGATACTTTTATCACTTTTTTTTACGATTATTTTCAGTTATTATAATATCGCAATGTTTACTTTCTACTGCCTTGGGGTATTTACGAAGGCGTAATTAATCTAATCTGATCTCCTTCTCTATCGCTCAGAAATTAATTCATGTATGCGCATCCATTTTCCCTTTTGCTCTTTTCTCCTCGATCTCTCTTGGATGTTAATTTAGCGATTTATATGCTTATGTGATCGCTCTCTTTGGTATTAGAATGTTAGGAGAGAGTGAGAAAGAAATGGGCAAGAAATACTCCCTCTCTCACTCTCGCAGCTTTGATATTAATTTATCGATCTATATTCGTATTCTTTCTTTTTCTTGCCCTCGATTGCAATGGCTTTTTATATCATTTTTCGTCATTTTTTCAACTTATTTCCGGTTGTATTTTCTTGATCATTTTTAACAGCTGCTTTATGCAGTTTAAAAGTTGCCCCGAAGTTGCAATAGAGGTTTTTTTGAAACTAGTTTTAGTACTTCTACTAGTTATGCTGATTATCTGTACATCCTGCTGTATATAATTATCTATTTATTCATTTCTCTGCTTAAATATATCTATTCATCCATCCATCCATACATCCATCCACTTATCCAACCAATCCATCCACCCATCTATCCATCCATCCACCCATCTATCCATCCATCCACCCATTCATCCATCCATCCATCCATCCATCCATCCATCCATCCGTCCGTCCGTCCGTCCGTCCGTCCGTCCGTCCGTCCGTCCATCCATCCATCCATCCATCCATCCATCCATCCATCCATCCATCCATCCATCCATCCGTCCATCCGTCCGTCCATCCGTCCATCCATCCGTCCGTCCGTCCATCCATCTATTCGTCCATCCATCCATCCGTCCATCCATCCATCCATCCATCCATCCATCCATCCATCCATCCATCCATCCATCCATCCGTCCGTCCATCCGTCCATCCATCCGTCCGTCCGTCCATCCATCTATCCGTCCATCCATCCATCCGTCCATCCATCCATCCATCCATCCATCCATCCATCCATCCATCTATCGTACGCCTCCCCCTCTTCACTCTCCCTTTTGAACGATAATCTTCATAACCGATCCTCAATGCCGATACCATCTTCGACCAGGGTGTTCTAGCTCCAGATGTGTAAACAAGGCGGCAATAACGAAGCATAATGATCGATACGTGCATCGATGTTATCCCCCCTTCCCCTTCCACGAAGCTATACCGCCGAGAGTGCCCATTGACAAAAAATATCGGAGAATTGGAAAAGTGACGAGGGGTTGGAGGGATTGGCGGTCCAACATCGGGACTGGTCATTCGTCAATAAACGAAGCTGTCGATCACTTGCCGGTTGCTGAACGATGCCATGGTTTGACCCTCGGACGGGCGAAAAGAGGTGGAATCTCATTGCCAAAACGGTGGACGCATGACCAACGATGCATCGACGAACATGGACGCGAGAATGTCCCACAGAGACCCCCGTTGTAAATATGGGTAGCTCTTGGACGGCTGATGATCAACCAGTGCGTCCTCCAATATACCAAAATATACCGAGTGTCCCGTGTAAAGTCGAATCACCCGAATATCTTCGAAAACGTGATAGTGAAGTACGTTTCCGGCGAAAGTCAAATGGTTATAGGGGGTGTTCCATTTCACGATATACAGGGTGTTTCATTCTAAGTGCCAAACGCTCTTATCTCGAAAAGTACGCATTTTAACGAAAAATGTTTCAAGTAAAACTTATTCGGTTCAAAATAGAGGAAAATACAGGACTCGCAGTTTGACCTTGCAAGTAACAACCAAGGTCACGTGAAGGTCAACTTAGAAATTATTAATATGATGCCACATTTTTCAATGGGTATTCTCGTAGCTTGGCGCGAGAGCTTTTTAAAACCATTCAAGAAACATTTTTTTACAAGCTCTCGAGGTGAGCTACAAGAGCAAACAATAAAAAAAGTGACTTTTCGTCACTTTTTTTAGTGAACTTCACATGACTGGCAGTTATAACGAAATTCATCACTTTTCATTGCAATGTGTACTTTTTGATAATGCAGCTTGTAATACTTCAAATGACGCACCCTGTACACGTGCTTAAGAGAGGGAGAGAGAGAGAGAAAACGAAGGAGATAGAGGAGAGTGTTTCGTCTCGTCCCAATTTGTCCAACTTGCCAAAACGATGAGACACATACGCAGTAAGAGCGGGGAGCAAAGAAACCTTTACGATTTTTCGAGAGGTTGGGTGGCATCCCAACGAGAATGGGAGAGAGAGAGAGAGAGAGAGAGAGAGAGAGAGTCAGGAAGCCGGGCTCCCTGCATCAGGACCGGTTGGAGAACAGCGATTACAAGTGGACCGGAACGTGCACTTAGGGGACACTGTGCAGATATACACTCGATGGTGGTCCCCGCGGTACACGCCAACCAGCCACCGTCACAAACCGTGCGGCAATAAGGCGACAGACGGATATACGATCGTGCTTGGCAGGCTGACAGGCTCGGGGGCCCGAAGTACGAAGCCCCGCAGTGGCTTCCGGTTTTTGAGGACTCGCTCTTTGTCTTCCGTTTCGTTCATTTTCATTCATAAGGGCTCACACCGGGTTGAAATTTTTGATAATAGCAGCTTTCGCTTTTCGACACATTCTCAAAATATAGAATTGAAAAAATATTCTGCGCAAATTTCAAGTCGATCCTTTCGAAATTAAGGGAGTTATGGGCGTTTATATCCGCGAATCGGTGGTTTTTAAAGGCGTTTTTCTCGAAACGACTTTTTCAAGATCGGGGACCACGATGTCTCGAAAATCATTGCACCGATCCGAAATTTTCCGAGCTTCTTTTACATGTCAAAAAACAGCGCTTGAACGAAAGATTTTTTTTTATGCATAGTTTTTTTCTATCAACGAAAATAGAGTTTTTTTTTAACTGAAAATTGATACCTTTATTTTGAACGGCAGGCATTTTACAAAAATAAATATTTCATTGAATCCTGCGGCCAAGCGCTAGATAATTTCATGCAAAAACTAAATTCGTTTGGTTTTTTGTTTCGGATAATTTGATTCCGCGCAGCAGTGGTCACCGCGAAGGGCATTTTTCAATGCAACATTTTTTAAAGATACACAAAACCATACTCTTTAATGTAACAAAAAAAATGTATTGGAACACCTACTCACGTTTTCCCGGAAAAAAATCACGAAAGTTTCGGTTTTTTCCGGTCACGAGTTAGGTGTAGCCCGTTAATTATCTACGTGATTACCTGGGGATCGACTGATAGCTTGGTCACTTTGTGGTTGCGTGAAAGCTTAATTAGCTCAGGGTTAGGCAGAGGTACAGATACTTCGGCTTGACCTCAAGCTTTATTATTCGAGCTCAACCAAAGGCATCACTACTTTAAAAGGCTACATGTACCTAAAGGCCTGAAAGAAATGACCAAATTCCGATTTTTTCTGGGAGACGGTTGGTGAAAAAAAAAAACGAATTTTTTAAACACAAAGGTACATATATTGAGGGCCTTGAAAGAATGACAAAAAATACAGAAAGACAACAAAAACATGAAAGACGATGACATTTTTTTGCGACGTTTGGTGGTGGACACTTTTCAGCGCAAACGGTCTATCCGAAATCTAAAAACTAAACGGGTTATTCAAGTTAACAATAAATACGAGTCGTTGACGATCGTTGATTTTTGAAATAATTTTTTTTAACAACGTGGCGACCATCTGAATCTCGAGGATACAAAAATCTATGAAAAAAGTTGTGATTTTTACGTAACTATTAAAAAATAAACATCGATTTTTAAAAAAGAGATCGTCAACGACCTGTAAATGTTTCTCGTCGTATCTCCAGTAAATTTTGAAACAATCAATCAAGTGGTTCTCGAGATATCATGTCCACTAATTTCGCAAACAGTGTTTCGACAAAAACGCATTTAAAGTTTGAAGTATGGTGCAGCTAGTGCTCGCTCGGCCGACTGTTGGAAGCTGTAGCTCATTCAATTTTAGGAATATTTTTATGATATTTTCAGGGAAGATAAAAGGTGATATTGTCGAATAAAAATATTTTTGCAAAATGCAATTTCTTCACCCACCCCGTGCAGAAATGTGACCGGGCATTCCCTGCTTTGTGTCCGGCCCTGACCAGACTTGCCTTGTCTGATTCACCTGACCGAGCCCTCCCATGGAATGAACCGCGAAGATTGCAAAATCGTTTTTTTTTTACGGCTTACACTCTATGTTCGGAAGTTACAATCTTCTGGCCGGGATAAATTGCGAGCAAGCACATCCTCACGTAATGTCTACCCAACCAGAACATTGAAATGTTCTGAACAGTGGAGCCTGTCTTTAAGAACTAAAGAAAAGCTACTTTGCTTTTCACCTCATCAAAGATATTTATAATCGATTGGGATGAACCTAATCCACCTGTTGTAATTTTATTCATCATTACGGCGCTCCTCTAGTTTCTCGGGTCGAAAAAATCGATTTTTTTTCATAAATCACATCTACAACATGTGTAGAAAATGTGTGCCAAAGGATTTTTCGATATTCGAAGTGGTTCACAAGTTACGGCCCTGGAACGGAGCAGATATACGGAGCAGGTATACTTTCAAACGCGTTTTTCTCGAAACACCATTTTTCGAAACGGTGACCGCGATATTTCAGAAACTACTGCACCGATCTTGTTCAAATTTATACAGCATCTTTAATATGTTATAAGCCAGCGATTGAACTAGGATTTTCATGATTGCTTCGATAGTTTTTTTTGTACGAGCGAAAAACTTAAGAAAAAATGAGTAAAAAATAGAATGTAATTTTCAAAAGTATATAAAAAAGTCAATTTTTGTAATTTAGAATTCACTCTAGTTCAATCGCTAGTCTTAAATATGAAGATTAAAATGCCGTTTGGTTTTTTGATTTCAGATAAGCAGAACAGCCGCAATCTTGGTCACCGTCAAGCACCTCTTTTACTTGATGTCTTCCTGTCGGCCACTATAACCTTTATTCTATTATATATTTTGACTTCAAAAAATTTGTAAAGCTTATTTAAATGTTAATAAAGATTATGCAAAAATAATGAGATTGATTATTTCGATGCTTTGCCCGTAAAAAATTATTGAAAATTCCCTACAAATTTCCTGGCCATGTACCGCTTGTTCTGCGGCCCGTTCCTGATCAGATCCCCAGAAAGTGAACGGCGGATCGGGACCTAGCCTCGGACCCGTTACATTGCGAACCTATTCCAGGGTGGTAGGCCCGACCAGAGCCTAAGGAAGGCAGATCAGGGGCAGTACTTTTTACCGACTCAAATTTCCACACGGGCCTGGGCATATGTAGCCCGTTAAACTTTACGGACAGCTTAATTTCTTTGGGCTTGAGCCGAAATTTCGTTACTTTAAGCTCAACGAAAAAGTTGAATACTTTGAGCTTTATTCTTACGTGCTTAAGCAAAAGTTTCATTACTTTGAGCTTAGCAAAGAGATTGAATACTTTGAGCTTCCTTATTCCGAACTTGAGCAAAGCCATATATACTCCAAGTATAACCAAAAACTTAATTCCTCCAAGCTTGACTAATAGCGCTATTACTTCAAGCTGAACTACCAATCACTACCAAGCGAAGTTAATTCAAGTTCAAGTAGGCCGAGTACTCAATATACTCGAAGCTTCGGTAAAATTCGAATAGTTCAATAAATCGGACCCAAGGCACAATTGGATGGAAATAAAGAACTTGATAAGGCGAAAATCCATAGAAATTCATTTATCGCTTTTCGTTCGTCTTCCTTACTTCCTGCCAGAGCCTCCGTCGTTTCTCCGGTAGGAGAGAGTCGTTGAACGTTAGTAGGATGGTGACCTCGGAGCGCCGACAACGAGAGGAAGTCGACAACGCTGAAAACGTCGTCATCGTCGTCGGGGACGACTTCTCCGTTGGGGAAAGGATCGAGTGTCGTTATTACGAGCCGGTGCTCCGGTGGGTGTACAGTTAAGGTGGATTGTACTTTTGCTCTTTTGTGAACCCGATGAATATATATATATATATATATATATATATATATATATATATATATATATATATATATATATATATATATGGCACCTAACGTAGAGCCATCAGGCAAGAGAGAAAGAGAGAGTGTGTGTGTGTGTATCGGAGACAAGAACGCAGCAAAGCTCGTCGGAATGGAATGGAGGGTGCGTTATAGTATTCCGGAGCACCCAGGAGGAAAGGGAAATTGGTTCGGTTGAATCGTCGAAGGATTTATGTTCAGCGAACGTATTTATGACAAGAGGACGGAAAGACTTGAAAAGAGAAAAATAAAAGAAGAGAAGCTAAGAGAGAGAGAGAGAGAGAGAGAGAGAGAGAGAGAGAGAGAGAGAGAGAGAGAGAGAGAGAGAGAGAGAGAGAGAGAGAGAGGAGGGAATAAAGAAACTGAAGGGAATGTGATCTTTCGAAGCCTCTCGACACTCAAGTACCTAATACGAAGCGTTCGACTTTTAACTGCCATTCCCACCCGCATGTATGTTTTTTTTATAGTTAATTCCTAGTTCTCCCTCTTTCTTTGTTTTTTTTATAAGCCTTAATAATGATATTCAGTATTTTATATTTGTATTTGTCATTTATATTCTATTTCTTAGCAAACTTTGATTATATTTCTTTATAGATCTTGTATGATTTTGTGTTTTGAATGAATTGATTTTTATTTTTGCGTTTTGATTGAATGGACGTACAGAATTTTTTAAATGTTTGCAGGAAGAGCTTTTTTCGTATATTATGTATATATGAAAAAACTCTTCGTGCAAAAATTCCGCTTTCCAGATCTCTCTCTCTCTCTCTCTCTCTCTCTCTCTCTCTCTCTCTCTCTCTCTCTCTCTCACTCTATCTCTCTCTCTCTCTCTGTCTCTCTCTCTCCCTCTCTGGTTTCTACTGCTATATTTTGCCGCAGCCTCTTCAAAGAGGACCAAACTTGTGTCGTGATGTCATGCAAGAGAGAGGCAGAGATAAAATCAGATTACATTCGATTTACTTTGTCTCGATAACACCTTGACGCAATCACACGAGTACAAACACACGAGTAACAATCGAAAAAAAATCACAGCGTAAATTATCGATGTACCAATATCGAATAAAATAGGTCGCATTGGCAAAATAATGAACAACTGATTGGCAAATAAATAATAGCACATAAAGTATTATATTATTGCTTTATTTTGATAAATATTCGTATATTATATTGATTTGTGCGTTCATGTAAAAATAATTTAAACGTATAAAGATATATTTGTTTCCAGTTCAAAATATGTTTATTGTTTTTAATTTATTTTTCACATGGAATAAATAATCTACTATTCTTAATTAAAACATGAAGACAGATTTTTTTAAATGCATTTTTTTTCATTGCACAAAGCTGAAAGGAGACAGAGAGGGGCAGCGAGGGAAAGACAGAAAGACAGCAATAAAAATGGGTTCGAGTTTTTTTTATTATGAATTGAATTCTTTTTATTATGAATTCATTTGATTTACATGAATGTATATATATATTTTTTTATTTGCTTCTCGTTTTTTTCCGTACTTTCTTTCGAAATATTTCTATCACTCCTTCTCCGCTTTTACCGCAAAATAAAAATGGACGGACTGTCAATTAATTCCAAATGAAATATAAATGGAAAATAAATGAATGACTTTTCAAAGAATTAAGAGTCCGAGGGAGAGCGATAAAAATGAGAGATTTAGTCATAGGCGAGACTGCGGTCCAGCGACATGTGAAAATCTAAGTTTACGTGGGTGTATTTCTCGGGAGGCAAGAGCGTGAATTTTCGCGTTGACTCACGAGTCCATATAACGAGTTGGGACCAGGATGCCTGGAAAGACAGTTATTTCTCCACCGGCGCTTCCCATAAAACGGGAAGAATAAATCAGCGACGAGAGATAGAGAGAGGAAGAGAGAGCAAGAGACAGACACGGGGATAGACGGACAGACAGACAGACAGACAGAGAGAGAGAGAGAGAGAGAGAGAGAGAGAACACACGTTCGGCGTGATGACCGTGTGTTTTCGCTTTAGGCAGACGAGAGAGGAACACTAGTTTGCCGGGATTCCTCACGGGAAAATGTACGAGCGAATGGTGAGTCGGACAAGCAAACGATCTTCGCTCTCTGCCAAACCAAACACGCCGAACATTTTCTCTCTCTTTTTTGTCTTTTTCTCCCTCCCTCCCTCCTTCCCTCTCTCTCTCTCTCTCTCTCTCTCTCTCTCTCTCTCTCTCTCTCTCTCTCTCTCTCTCTCTCTCTCTCTCTCCCCCTCGTTCTCACGAAGCTCCCATCCGTGATGATATATACACGTGTTTATTTTTACAAGAGGGAAAAAAGCGCATGAAGTGACTATACACTCGAGTGAAATATTAGGAAGATGAACGTGTCACGAGCCGCCTCAAAGGCAAGCGCCGATCAAATCGCGGCAACCCTTCCAAAATAAGTATATGCCAGACCCAAAAAAATTGAAAATGTGACAAATTTTTTGGAATATTTATCGCCAGGCTTATTTTTCCTTTTTCATTTTTTATTCGAGCGATGAAGTTTTTTCGGAGAAAAGATCGTTTCGAAAAATCGTAATATCTGGCAAGAGAAAATATATTTAACGCGATTCGATATGAGATATATGTACAGGCGGACTTTTTATTCGATACATAAAGAAAAAAACGAAAATATGATGCGTGGGTGTGGAGGTGTCTGTCGTTTACCCGTAGCTTTTTTCTACACCTGGCTCTCTCGAAAAGTCTCGTCTCCATCTCTACTCGTATTCGTTCTCGATCAGTGAAGAATTTTTCTTTCATTCCCGGTGTGCTGGGAGCCGCGGAGAATCAGAGAGAGAGAGAGAGAGAGAGAGAGAGATGTTTTACCGAGTTGTCGCAAAGTGAATGATGAAAAGCACGTGGGAAAAAGTAAAAAATGATGTAAAAATAGATGGCATGGAATAGACGAGCAATCGTGTGTGTGTGTGTGTGAGAGATTGAGAGAGAGTAAAGGAAAAATGCACGAGATTCGAAAGGGCACATACCAAGCGAAAAAAAACTCGCTATTCTTTAGGATAGTACGATGTAAAGGGCAAAAAAAGGCACCGTCAAACGAGAGCACAGAGTTGTCGGGTAAAATGTTGCCGCAACGATCCTTACCGATGTCTTATTAAATCCGTACACGTATACGGGGTGGCCCGGTCAAAGTGGAATCGCCAAAAAATGCATCAAACTAAAGTTTTCCAGTTCCGAGGGGGAACAATCTAGCACCGGAGGTTGAAACTCCGTGTGATAAAGGATTAAAAACTATTAGACACGTATTTTTTTTCATCTGCGGAAAAACGTTTTTAAGGGGGTAACCAGCCCTCAAAGAAAGACGTGTCACCCCTTAAAGGGTAACAAGCAAGGGTGCAACTCGCAAGGTCACAAGTGAATGTCAGAATAAAAAAATTGGTGCTCATATTTTTCATTGTGCATTCTGACTTTCATTGTACTTTTTCATAGAGTTCTATACTGATAATAAAGATTTACTGAATTCAAGTAAATCCGTTCAGTTGATTTTTTTTAATTTCAATTAACTAATATTTTCGTGACATTACTGTGTTTTTAAATTTTATTCTACTATTCCAGAGATTTACTTCAAACGCATTTATTTATTTAAATGAAAATGCATTTAACAGCGTTGAGAATGAAAAAATATATGCTTCTAATGATTTTGGTGTTTGGTATAACTCAAAAAAATATTTAGTCGTAACTGGGTCTGTTGAGATTTTTTTTTTAATTTGGATTAACCAGCAGATTCATAGACGTAGTAGTGCGCTCTGTGGCCGGAGTGTGGCGCAGGGCCCGAGGCTTCTCTCGCAAGCCACTTGTACTCCGAGCGAACATACAATCGAGCTCGGGAAACGTATCGACGCGCCACGAATTTTGCGCTTCGTCGCTCGTGGTCGGCCAAGTGTAATTCGAAAGACGTGGGAATTACACTTCTTGTGATAGTCAAGCAAGAGGAACATCCTCTCGTATATACGGAAATGGTGCTGATACAAAATATTTTTTTATAATTTCTCACCATTGAGGATTTTTAACACGGATAAATGTATTGTACATGAGAAAATATGGTAAAATTGCTGGTTACAACTCAAAGTATTATTTAGTTGTTCACATATAATTGGTTATTCGAAATAACAATGTACTTGAATTTGAGCAACATTTACTGCATGCAAATAAAGGTTTTCTAAAAATTAAAAAACATCTCTTATACGTTCGAATCAATAATGTATTTTGATCAACCACGTATTTATTGAATAGTCAAAAGGAATGTTTGAAATTAAAAAAAAAATATTTCAAACATATGGGGCATTCCATACCAATTCGACCTGGGTCTGACCCTCGACCCCTCAAATCTGGTTCCCGATTTTTTCTATCATTACTCTCACTCTAATAAGCAATTACAATTTTTTTCAGATTTTTCAAAATAAATTTGAGCGCGTCATGAATTTTTGAATTTTTTTTTGAACACCTCGATAGCCGTAATCGAAAAATCTGAAAAATTCCCAAAAATACAGTGTCAGATATAAAAAATGTTGGTGTAAAATTCATAATATCTGAGCTTTTGTTTCAACCCCAAATTAGGGTTTTTGTCAACCATGAATAAAAAAAATCGAAAATTACAAAATACACTTTAGAAAAATCGGAGAAATTTTTTAAAAAATCTGGTATTATGCATACAAAATTTCGAGAAACAGTCTACAGTAAATTGACCTCTGCTTCTTATTTTTTCATTTTTTTTTTTGCTTAAAAAGCTAAAAAACGGGCTGAAGCAAAAGCCCAGACATTATGAATTTTACACCAACATTTTTTATATCTGACACTGTATTTTTGGGAATTTTTGCAGATTTTTCGATTACGGCCATCGAGGTGTTCAAAAAAAAAATTCAAAAATTCATGACGCACTCAAATTTATTTTGAAAAATCTGAAAAGAATTGTAATTGCTTGATAGAATGAGAGATCCTAGTTCGATCAAATAAACTTTCTTGACAGTGCATCTTTTCTCCCTCCTTTAAGGACGTGACACCACGGTGAGGGATCAAGAGAATCATTTTTTTTCATTTTCTCGAAGTATACATATTGCATATGTGAAGAATGTTTAACTTAAAATATTGAAAATTGACCAAGTTACAGACGATTTAGTGAGAGCAGGTAGAGCAATGATTTACGTATACTAAAATTTTTTATCGCGTTTTTCTCGAGACGACTTTGTTCGATCTGGCCGGAATCATAACTATATTTGTCCGATTTACAATTAAAAAAAACCAAAATTCTTGTAATTGTAGTAGCTATCATTGTACATAGCCGTTTTATTTTGTTTGGAGTTTTGTATTTTTGAAGCCCTCGAAAAAAAGTAAAAGTTTCGTCAAAATTATACATTTTCAACAACCGCCATTTTGTGATTTTTTTTTTCGAAAAACGGCTATTTACAATGAGAAATACATTTATATAGTTTATAAATCTTTTTTATTTTTATTTTTTAGACCAAGCAAGGTCGAGTTATCGATCTGGTCATTGGACCACATTTTTTATACAGCGGGTCTATTGCGAATACCTCAATAACGATGTGAATTTTTTATTTTCAAAATAAAAATTTACTCACAATAAGTTAAATGTAGGCCCAATAACATACCTTCTTTGCAAATCGCAAATAAATAATCTAGTAGAAAAAATGGGACACGGAGGACCTTTTTTCGGCCCGTCAGAGTGATGTCCTTCCTTAAGGGGGGGGGGGGGGCGATGCCTTTAGGCGAGGAGAACATTTGGTGATTTTCATGATCTTCTTTTAAAAGGAAAGATTTATTCACGATTTTTTATCTTTCTCGGATTCTTCACTACTTTTGACTATCACATGGATTTTTTTATCAATCTTCAAAAATGACGGAGGCACGGTCTTCTAAACTCTATTTTCAAAACTGCCGTGAAGTATAGCAAAAAAACTAATCGACCGATTCTGATGAAATTCGGCATCATTTTTTCTAACCTTTTGTCTAAAACATGACGCTTAATGTTCGCTCTTAAGATGTCGCTCGTAATTCTTGATTGAACCAAATAAACCAATAAAATTTTCAATTGTCATATATTTTTCTTCTGGGTGAATTAAGAAAAAGCTGCAAAAAACGTGAAATTATAACTTTTCTCAGGTTAAAAAAATGTGTTAAAAACACTTTAACGGGCCATAAAAATTATTTAAAAACACTTAACGACTTTGTTAATTCACTTAGAAGAATTTTCATACCGAAGAAAATAAACTTTGGTTTGATTCAATAGGTCGTTTAATTTTTTTGCTATCACGCCCGCCAATTTGGAAAAATCGTGAAAATGAAAACTGGTGAAAACGCGCTTCAAAGTTTTCAATGGGAGGAAATATTAATATCAAATATCAGTCGCTTCTGTGCTTTCTTGTATCTTCGAAAATATTTACAATTGGTCTCTGTAACTTTGTAAATATATTCTTGGATAGCTTATTTATTGATTTAAGCAATTAAACAAAACCATTTTTGGACCTTCCAATTCAGGCTCCCGCCTTAAGGTAGTACGAGCGCGCAATCTTGATTTCTATAGATTTTGTTCAAATTTTATCCAGACATTATTCATATCATTATGCATGTTTGAGTGAAACTATTTAGATTGGGAGATAATGGGTTTTAAAATTGCAACTTTTAACACTGCAAGGTCTGCATTGGAATTTAGACAGAATAATTTTCCGTAAAAATATTTGTCCCCTGTAACAAGAAGACATATGGCAACACCGCCGAACAGTATTGTTCAATATTACGAGAAAAAAATAATTATCGTATTCCTAAAGTTAAACATTTTGTCATAAAAAAATGGTTGCATTATAAATATTAATACTTTATATTGTTTATGTTATCTTCATTAACAAATAAAAGTGTTAGTTCATTCATAACTGATTAAAAACTTTGTTCGATTAAAAATTACTTCTAAATGAAAATTTGTGTTGCAGTCTTATTTTAAATATGCCGCGCAAACTCACGTCATTGGATACGTGGAACGATGCATTAAGAAATGCATTTTCGGTGAAAAATTTCGTTATAACTGCTCATAAAATGAAAAGTTTTCGATTAATCAGAAATTCCGTACGTACTTCTCTGCGAAATGCAATTAGGAACATAACTTTCAAATTTGAAGTAAATCGAGTGAAAATTGTTGAAGTTTTTTTTCATGCCAATTGGAAACAAGCTGTTTCGAAAATTTTCGAGTAGTCGGTCATTTTGTACATCGAAAAAAAATATATATATATATTTTTTCTAACAGCTTGATATTCGTACTAAATAGATGTGTAATTAATTTTATGAGTGAATCACTTTTTCATACGAAAGAAAATTGTTAAATTCGCACATGATTTTATACCCGTTACTGTGGCCTAAGGCCTTACGTGATGTTCCTTGTAAGTCTAAAAAATGACGAAAAATCGTTCCCTTTGAAAAAAACATGAAAACCAGCGATTTTTTCCTCCTGAAGGTATCTCCCCCTTTAAGAACCCAACAATTTCCATAAGAAACCTTTTTCCTCGCGACGTAGACTTTCTGAGACGTCAATTTATAATACTCCAGTGGAGACACCCTATATACGTAGTGTATACAGGGATATGTACGTCTTAAGGGCGACGAGGAGAGGATCTTTGGACGGTGAGGCTGCGAATGGTACTGCGTAGTCGCGAGCTCCCGAGAGCTTTCCGAGCCCGTTGAAGTGAAATTCCATGGCGAGGAAGTCGAGCAGGACGAGGACGAGGAGAAAGAGGAAGAGGCCGAAGAAGACGACGTCAAAGGATGCACACGCGGACTCTTTGAAGCGAAAATTGCGATGCGCCCTTCGGAACTTCGCGGAGACCGCAGACGACGCTGCGAGACACTTTTCCTCCGCGCTTTTGGCACCCTCCAACCCCTTTAACCCACCTCACTCATCTGCCTCAGAAGCCGACGATGTCCCGACTTTTGCTCGCTTCGATCGTGCGCAGTGAACACGTATACGTAAGGTACTATTTTTTTACTACGTTCGGTAGGACCAACCCTACAATTTTATATCAAATTGGAATTTCGAAAAAAACGATTTTTTTTCTTCAAATTTCACAGTTTTATAGCCAAGGGTCTTGACTTCAAGTTACGAGAAGGATTTTGCAAAAATTCCAAAAATTCACCGAGTTATGACGATTTATGTGACAGGTGACGAAAAAAGGTCATGCTGCAGTTCTTTCCTTTTTTTTTGCATCTTTGTCCAACACTGTGTTTTATGAAACGGTGCAAGTCGTTCCCCAAAATCATAAGCATAATTTATAACATTTTCCATCGTATGACCGGACGATTTTTTCATACGGTTATTTATTTGTTAATAATAAAGTATTCGGGTTGTTTTCTTTTGGTAAAAAAATGATGTTTTTTCTACACCTTGCCATTTTTGTAGTTTTAAAAATTTCATGAAGGTATCCGGTTATACGGAAGTTCTATTATTATACCAAAAGTATAATTAAGTATCAAGTAAAAAAGTATAAGCATGAAAAAGTATTGAAAAATAATTTTCATTCCGGATATCCTCAGTTTCGAGGAATACCTACACCGATTGGTAATGTAGCAATGGCGGCACTTTGCTTGAATAATAATAACTTTATTGTTTATCAATATTTTTCAATAAAAAAACGTCAATCTTGGCAACACTGTTCATTAATTGTTGCCTCTAGAACGAATAATACAACTACTTATGATTTAAAACAATTAATTGATATATATATATATATATATATATATATATATATATATATATATATACCAGGTGTCCCGTTACGAGTGGATAATCCTGCAACTGTCGATAGGTCAGATCATGTTCTACTATATGCTGGTATTTCAGTTTAGTAAAAGTCCCACGGTTTTCGAAATAAAAATCGTCTATTTTTGGTTTTTCGCATGCCATTCCTACAAATGATGCCTTTTTTTACCCGGTTTTTTTTTAAATCCTCTTGGTTATTTGTTTTATCCAGAAAGGTGTTATTTTTAACCTCAAATGTTAAGGAAACTTTATGAAAAAAGATCTTATGCAGAATTTTCATACAAAGCAATTCGAACATCTTACTTAGATAGCCTGCTGTGTTAAAAAAAATGTACTACGCATATCATGCCAATTACTTTAAAAAGTTGCTTAGTTATTGTCGATTCATATCATTTGTAGAAATGTTATGCAAAAAATCAAAAGCAGATGATTTTTTTCGAAAAATAATATAAAACCCAATATTTCAAGAAACGTGAGATTTTTACTAAACTCAAATCACTTGTTTTACCCCATAAAATAACTTTATTTTCCATAACTTTTCAGTAAAAATAAATTTCGACCAGGTTTAAAATTCTGAATTTTTTTTCATAAAATCTAGAGCTAAATTTTTTTTTAATTAAGGAAAAAAATATTCCAAACTTTGAAAATTAAATATTTCAATGATGGTTCCCTGTAGGAAAGAAGAAAAGAAAAATAAGTCAAATCCTGGTAAAAAAAAATTCCCTATATTTTGAGAGTAAAACGCTGAAAATTCGCCCAATAATTAGAATAACATTGAAAAAGATATTTTAGTAGCTACTATCAAAATATCGCTGACTTGTGAGGCCATGAAAAAACTTAGGGTATCAAAGCGAAGTGGCATTTGTTTGCTACTGCGCATGGCAAAGGTCCATGCGATGGAATTGGCGGAACTGACAAAAGAGAAGCTGCAAGAGCAACACAACTATATGACTGGGCAAACGAAGCTAGAAGACTTCCAAATATATCTGTTCAGTATTCAAGTGCAGAATTTTACTAAAGAGAAAAACCGGCTAACGAAAAATCTTTTGAAAATGTCCGTAAGGTGAACAATCTACAATAACATCACTGCCTAATCCCCGATGGAGATTGATACAGTAATTGCGAAAGATTACTCCACTTCGACATCTCATAAAAAAGTTCGGATTTTCCCATGAATTGAAAAGTTCTTTTTAGATAACAGTACCAAAAAAGTTCTCTTTGTACTTTTCCTGTTTCAATTATGTTTAATGACTTTGTATAATAAATGTATGGTTTGTTTAAACTAAAATAGCTTTTTGCAATGCTATTTTAATTCATAAGCGGATTTTTAGCGTTTTACTCTCAAAATATAGGAAAAAATGGTTTCACCAAGATATAATTTATTAATTTTTTTCCTACAGAGAACCATCATTGATATATTTAACATTCAAAATTAAAAAAAAATCTTCCATTTGAAAAAATACAAATTATTCTCGGCCCTCTCTCATACTATGATAGCAATATTTGTAATTAGATCTAGAGTTTATTAAAAAAAATTCAGAACTTTAAACCCGGTTAAAATTCATTTTTACTCAAAAGTTATGGAAAAAGGTTATTTTGTGGGGTAAAACAAAAGATAACAATCTGAAAAAATCTGCAAAATTTTTTTAGCCAAAATCTGAGATAAAAATCTGAAAAAAATTTTGGGCCGAAATATGCCCGAAAAAAATTTGTGAACTGAAACCAGGCCGATGACCACGTGAGTTGACCTGCAATACCCCATATATATATATATATATCTCAATTGAGCGCAATAAGTAAGCGTTATTCAAGCTCAAACCAATGGAGCACGACGAATAATCAAGCTTTACTTAAACTCAGAATATATATATATATATATATATATATATATATATATATATATATATAACTCATGTTAATACATCATAAGTATGACATTGATAATATACATATAGATAGCCGTATATACGTGCACGAATTTAATAACACACGCGTCATAATAACGCGCATGATACACGTTGAAGAAGGACCTCACGTGCGTTGTGGCGCCTTAGGGCACGAGTGCGCTACACAACGATCACGCCCGGTAGTTTCCGATCAGATTTAGATATAGCCTCGCGGAGGCTTTTGCGTAATCGTGTGCCTATACTTGTCCGCACGCATACACACTGCCAATACCGGCTGCTCGTGGTTATAGCGATCCTTATGCATACATGGGGAGATCGAGGCCGAAGTGACGGATCCGCGAGGAGGGGCGTTTTTTCAACCCCTTTGATCCACGAATGCGGGACTTTTTTTGACAGCCTCTTTTGGTACCGAAGCTGTTTTAAGCTCAATCGTTTATTACTTAAGTATAGGTTGCAAACTCAGTTAGTGGGAGCTTAACTAATGATTTGTTTCTCGAATAATGTAAGTTTAAGTAAGACTTAACTTCTGGACTAATTTGAGCTTGAGTAAGACTTAATTGCTTGATTAATTTGAGCATAAGTTAGACTCAATTGCCTGACTAATTTAAGCTTAGGTCATACTTAATTTCTCAATTAATTTGAGCCTAATTTAATCCTGAATACTAGTTTAAGCTCAAGTTGAGGTTAATTGCTCAATCAATTTGAGCTTAAGTAGACCCTGATAATAAAATTAGTTTAAGCTTGAGTAAAGTTTAATTGCTGGATCGATTTGAGCTTAAGTAAAACTTGATTGCTCGATACATTGGGGTTTAAATAAAGCTCGATTGCTCAGTTAATATGAGCTTGAGTGAAGCTTACTTACCCATAGCGCTCAACTGGTTAAAGTTTAAGTGAAGCCCAATTTCCCATTGATCTCCATTCCTTCGAGTTTAAACAAAGCTCAATGACTCATTGCACTGAATTAACTTGAGCCAAAGTGAAACTTAATGACTCATTGCGTTAAATTAATTACTAACTGCGTCTGATTCATCACTCATATCCTTCAATTAATTAGTAATTGCGTTCAATTAACATGGCCTCAAACAAAGCTCAGTGGATAATGGCGGTCAACCATTTCGAGCTTGAGTTAAGCTCAATTACTTATGAATTTAATTAATTACTTATCGCGTTCGATTAATATGACTGTAAACGAAGCTCCATTACTCAATAAATTGGAGCTCGACCGAAGCTCGATCGCTCAATAAATTTGACCTTGTACAAACCCTAATCTATCGAGCTTTAGCCTCAACATTCTCAACTTATGCCCTTCTTTTATTTATTTTCCGGCCAGCACGGGGACCGTTTTTCTCCGTTGGCGAACCAACTTTTGATCTCCGATTTTTTCCATACCGATAAATGCACACTCGAAAGAACAACGGAGTGAAGTCGCACCAGACGATCGTGGATTTCTGTATAGATTTAGATTCGTGGTCCCGTATCCGTCGTCAGTAAACCTGTGTTTAACACGTAAATGGCTCGCATATATATATATATATATATATATATATATATCGGAATGGCGCCCATAATAATACCGGTGAGTATATTACCGGAATGGATGCTCAACGCACCTCGGGCATGCATGCGCATAAACCTTGCCCAGAGCATTAAGACTTTACGAAGCGATGGCCCGAGGAGCCAGGGATAACGACTGAGCTAGCACAATCATTTCTCGGTTCCCTCCCGATTCCCTTTGCTTTGCTATTTTGACACACACACACACACACGTACATGCACACGCGTGCGCACATAAATATATATATATATATATATATGTATATGTATATATATGTCATAATGCATTATTTGCGATTCGAGAGGCATGTAATAACGCGTTGCTGTAAATTCACGGTAGCATATATTTCGTTCTCGTTCTCTCTCTGTCTGTCTTTAATATCTCTCTCTCTCTCTCTCTCTCTCTCTCTCTCTCTCTCTCTCTCTCTCTCTCTCTCTCTTTCTCTTTCGGTTCGTATTCGCGATTGGAGATATGCTCGTTTGTTTCTCTCTCTCTCTAGGATATATAACGACTCAATTATACGTAATATCTGTCTGGCTGCGGGTTTTGTCTGGCCGGGACATATCTCGTCGATGACCACCCCGCGAGCGGTGCATCGCAAATTTTATTGCAATCAACATGATTGGCCTGATTACAATGTGGGATGGGAAGGTCTCCGGATGGTCGAAACGTCATATGTTATATATATATATATATATATATATATATATATATATATATATATATATATATATATATATATATATTTGTTGAATACTGTATAACTGTCGACGATGATACGACTTTGGATCGTTGATTTTCTCATTTGTACGGCTGATTAGCGGACGAATGAGGTGAATTGAATTACGATATATATATATATATATATATATATATATATATATATATATATATATATATGTATCGCAATTATATCATATTACAATGTTTACTGTATTCAATGCTGATAAGTTAATATTACATATATATATATATATATATATATATATATATATATATATATATATATATATATATATATATATATATATATATATATCCATATACACGTACATGTGTTCTATTGAAATCGATCAACTCAAATACCTGCCGACGTGTTGATACCAAAATATGCTTTAGATGAAAATTGAGGGTACCGCATAAGCTCGAAATTATGAGAATATAATTTGTTAGCAGAGTCGTATAAGCTAGCTTTGAACTTCAATGTGTACCAAAAATTTTGTGATAATTCGACAAATTGATCGATTTATGACGATTCATGTGGAGGATGGCATAGCTCGCTGAGCGTTATTCTTTTCGCTGCGGCTGGCCGTCCGGTTATCGGACGAATAAGCGTATTATTCGTCCGGATAGCGGCTCAGTTCACGCTGTATAACGCCCCAACCAAACAAACCCAAACAAAATTATAAATATTTTATTCAGACGAATACGTGTAAATTATTCGTCCAGATAGATTGTTTAACAATTTAACACATTCTATCCGGACGATTATATATATGTTATTCGTCCGGATGCCAGCTGACATGAATCACAATAATGTGTACGTCTACTGGAAATACGGCGTGAACTGAGCCGCTATCCGGACGAATAACACGCTTATTCGTCCGATATAGTATCCGGACGGGGAGACACTCTATTCTTTTTTTGCGTTTTTCTCGAACATTAAATTTTATGAAACGGTCTAAGTCGTATCTGAAAATCTATTCGCTCGAGTCACTTCAAACACGGACGGAGCATAGCTTATAACATTTTCTATCGTATGACCGGATTATTTTTTCGTATATTTATTCATTCGTTAATAACAAACGATTCAAGCTGTTTGTTTGTTCGCAAATAAAAGTTTTTCTTCTACAACTTGCCATTTTCGTAATTTTCAATGTTTCAAAAAAAGTAACCGGTCATACGGAAGTTTTATTTTGATACTAAAAGTACATTTTTTTATTTTTCATCTCAGATGAGCCTAGTTGCCAGAACCATCTACACCGATTGGCCATGTAGCAACGATGGCCGTCGTAGCGGTACTTTGTTTATCAACAATAACTTAATTGTTCATCGAAATGTTTCAGTAAAAAAAAAAACAAATTCAAATTTTGCAAGACTGTGCATCAATTGTGTGCAAACTTCCGACTTCGTCACACCAATATTGTCATCAGAAAAAAATATTGAAAATCGACCTGTATTTTGGGCCCCAATCTTGTGATTTTAAATGGAATGATGCATTTCTTGATGCACCGATCGATGCAGCTCGTTGCTCCCTACACAGAAGTATAAATATATTACTTACGTCTACATTCGACTATTCTCATTATTATTATATATATATATATATATATATATATATATATATATATATATATATATATATATATATATATATATATATATATCCGAATGAGTATTAATTAGTAAAACAGTATCACGTACCATTATCAGTATCATAGTAAAATACAAAGAAAAATAGACTTCTTCCGAAACACTTATAATTCAACGAAAACATAATACTGCTTACGAGCAATTTTGGGTGGATGCATTCCCGCATAGTTATTTCGAACGCACAGTAAGAGGCGCTCGACGTGTATGTACAACGTTGTAATGAGTCCCGAGCCATTGTAACGAGCCAGCACGTTTATTCCCTTGCGCGAGATCTCATCGCCGACGAAAATTGCCATCGTTAATAACTTTCCGCAAAATTAAAACAACGATAATTATCCGATCGTCGGCACCGATTATCCGAAAAAATAGATATACGAAAAACAAATGATACACGTGATGACAAAACCATGCAAAGATGATAGATGTTGATATAAAAGTTATGACACTTAATACATACACTTTTGAAATACATTTAAAAAACATTTTTATTTATTTAAGTCACTATTTACAGACGAAAATGGTAGTAAAACAAGTGTCCTAAAAAAATGTAGGTCTGCGTTGTTTATGAAATGTCGGAGATGGATCATCCGAAACAAAAAAATCAAACGGTTTTAGATTCAGTATGTTAATGGCTGCAGCGCATATCATACGATTTTTCATCGTGCAAAAATAACAAATGACGGAAATTTTTCGACAAAACATAAAAAAACGTGTTTTTTCACCTTTTTTGGCAAAAAAATAGTAAATATTAAAACTCAAAAAAAACCTTGATATGCGCTATAGCTATAG
This sequence comes from Ophion slaviceki, assembly GCA_944452715.1. NCBI lineage: Eukaryota > Metazoa > Arthropoda > Insecta > Hymenoptera > Ichneumonidae > Ophion > Ophion slaviceki. The sequence goes on along the minus strand of OX101786.1, from coordinate 2,081,763 downwards.
TTGTAAAGAATATGTGGTTAAAATTTCATAAGGATCGGTTCAGTAGTTTCGAAGATTTTATCAACAAGCCGTTGAAAAACGGTTACAATTTGTTTGGGTTACATAAATACATTAAAAACAGTTTTTTTTATGTATTCGAACGTGTATTTATTAAGTGTAACAACTTTTATACCAATATCTATTATATCAACCTGTCAAAAAAAATCATGAAAATAGCCTTTTTTCAAGCCGTTGAAAAACGTTAAAGTTTGTTTGAGTTACATAAATACATTAAAAATGTTTTTTTTTTATGTATTCGAACGTGATTTTATTAAGGCGTTACTCCCACTTGTAGCGCAAAAAAGGCCTTTTTCATGAATTTTTTTAAAGAAACCTACAAAACTTTTTTAACCGATCAATATACCATCTTAAAGAACACACCTTGAAGAACTTTCAGTAATTTTTTTATTGAAAAATATTACATTGTTTAGTGGCAAATGGCCGTCAATGAAATAATGTTTTTATATACACGGTTTGCGGTAACCAACATTGCGGCGAAGTGGATCAACTGGAAAAAAAATGCGGATGGATTTAGTCAAATATAAGTATAAACTAGTCTTTAATCGAAGGATTTTAAAAAATATTCATTTTCCACAAAATGGCGGACAGTCAAAGTTAATGGTTCGATTTTAACGAAAAAAAAAACGGCCGTTTTTTGGCTATAAAACGGCATTTTTTTTTTCGAAAAAAAAAAATCGAACGATTAAAGACTACATTTTTATGTATTAAATAAGCCTGCAAAATTTCAAGAAGATCGGTTCATTAGTGTTCGAGTAATCTTGGTCACCGACTTCAGAAATGCCATTTTGAGAAAAACGCGTTTAAAGTTTCAATTTCAGTTTACACGAAGAAAATATTTTTTTTTGTAAACTTACATAGAGTCATCTATTCCGGGCATCAAAAAAAAACTGCACTTCAAATTGCACTTCAAAAAAATGCAATAAAAAAAATCGATTTTTTCAAAATCGCAAGTGGGGGTAACCCCTTAAGTGAAACAACTTTTATATCAACATCTATAATATAAACGTGTCAAAAAAATCACGAAAATAGCCTTTTTTTAGCGTCTAAAGTGAGAAGACCCCTTAAGCCTTCGACTTCCTACTTCACTTGTTTAAATCTCTCTCTCTCTCTCTCTCTCTCTCTCTCTCTCTCTCTCTCTCTCTCTCTCTCTCTCTCTCTCTCTCTCTCTCCCCCCCCCCTCTCTTTCCATCAATGGTTAAGGGCTTTCCACCTCGCGAATTTCAGTCGCCCAAAAACCGAGACCGAAATATTGGAGTTCTCTCATCTTATTCTCCCGGGCCCAGCGCCACCTCATTTCGCATTCTATCCATTTCCATTATTTATACGCCGGTTAGACTTAACGTCTTAAATACGCTTTTTAGTGCGCGGGATATAGTACGCGGTGAATGCATTTGGAGCGCGCATATTTATAAGAGCAAACACGGAGCGACGTCTCGGGGCAATTCATAGGATTATACCTGCGCATTATATCGCACGTTTTAATATTGTAGATGAACCGGGCATTATTCGTGCTCTTTAAAGTGCGCGAGACAATAACACGCGTATACTTGGGGATCGTCGAAGTAATTGCTACGAGTATGAGCGATTCATTTGCGTAAAGCAACATTCTTTTCATATCCGGTTATTCGAAATTGTACCCCGTTCGAATGAATATTTTACGGTATACCATGGATGCGTTGTATTATTATTATATTCATTATGCTGCTTTATTTGTATCGTATTTTATATGCGAAAGAAAATTGTATAAGGCAACATATTATTTTATGATTATTATTATTATCGTTGATTAATATGTTACGATAATATAATAATATTGAATTGCATTACATTTTATTATATGCCATAAAATCTCATATACCGGATAAAAGCATTTCGATGAACCGAAACAGACGTACACAAGTTTTTTATATTATCGTATGAATTATGATATATTAATTGTTTAATTATGATGGCAAAGAAATCAGTCAAAATATAAGAAACGGCAGTACAAAATTTCCCTTGAGTATTATTGGTTGAAATGCACTTTAAAATAAACATAAATATTATACGTTATTATTTTTTATTACGCTACTTCATTCATATTGTATTATATTTAATATGTTTTATAATATAATATACGATGTGAGATTGCAACAATTATATCGTATCTGAGAAATTAAATCTAATACATTACATGACATTATTCAAATAAATTGTGATAAATACGTAGACAGTCATTCGCTATTATTGCACCGTGTATTATATTTTATTATTTTAATCATTGTGCCATATATTATTGTATATTCATTGACAACCCAGTACAAAATTGAACGTACGTGCAAACTAGACTGGCTTAAATTTAAAGCACCGTGACTTCATATGCGAGCGATAGATGGAAGGCTGAGCTGCATGCTGAGCTAATAACTGAAATAGGTGCTCTTTACGCTGGACGATCCCAACCGACGGAACTGCGAGCGAAATAAAGTCTCTCGTCGGGACAGTAGTTCTATACTGTGTGTGTATATATAGGTGCCTGTGTGTGTGTGTATATATATATATATATATATATATATATATATATATATATATATATATACCTATGCACGTTTTTATGCAGAAATTTTCATCTGGTAAAGGAAGATGCACCTCTCCTTCGCTCTTTACTCTCGCACTCGTTAAGGCTCGCAATTTTTTGCACGAAATTGCGCCGTGCAGCTTGATAATGATACCCGTGGGTTTTGGTCTGCCACACATTAAGAATGTCTCGGGTGTACGGTTAAGTTAATCGGGTCTTCGAAAATTCCAATATTTTTAACAGGAAAAGTCAGGCATGCGTATAGGAGGATCTGAACAAAATAATGAGCGAGATAAATTAAGAAAGATCAATTAATACAGCATACATGAATAAAAAATAAATATATATATACGTGTATAAATTCATAATATGATATATTATTAGTTTATTGAAACATACTGTATATTATATATCTTATAGAACTATATATTGTAGTGTAGCAAATGAATGTTCCAAAAAAGGATATATGTATATATATATATATATATATATATATATATATATATATATATATATATATATATATATATATATATATATATATATATATATATATATGCAGGGTGACCCAAAAAGTGACGTCCATGAGGATGTCGACGTCGTACCTATCCGAATCACCCCTACGTATGTTCTACGATCTTTTTTACTTTTCGAGGAAAAATAATTGTATCAATTTTTCCTCCAGTTTTCCTGTAGCATGGGTTTTTATTTTTTTTCTCTTTGTCCCAGTACTTTTCTCTTAGAAGTTTTTCGAAGCAATTTGGAGTCCTTTAAACTAGAAGCAGTATTTTGTTTTAATCATCTGAACTTTGGCGACTGTTCCTCTCGAAAATATTTTTTGAGCTTTCGATCAAAATTTGAGGTACCAACGCTACTGTTCAGTTGGTCATTTATTTATTGCTCAATAGTGCACTCCATAACGGTAACACGGGCTAAAAAAATCGCGAAAAAAGTACACACACAAAATTAAAAATGCATTAAAAAAAATACATATACCAGAAAATGTGAAAAAATGATCAAGTCGAAATATTGAAAATTGACCAAGTTACAAACGATTTAGTGAGAGCAGGTAACGCAACTATTTACGGATACTAAAAGTTTCGATCGCGTTTTTCGACCTGGCATCATAACTCTCGCTATATTCGTCCGATTTTCAATTTGATAAAATCAAAATGTTCGTTATTGCAGTAGCTATCATCGTACGCCGCTGTTTTATTTTATTTGGAATTTAGTATTTTTTAAAGCCAGGAATATGAGTAAAAATTTTGCCAAAGTTACACTTTTTTTTTAAATATCCGGCGTTTCATGAAGATTTTTTTTTCGATAAAACGGCTACGTACTAGGAGAACTATATTTATATAGATTACAAAACTTTTTTATTTTCATTTTTCAGAACCATGATTGTCAAGTTAAAAATGTGGGCCGTTGGACGACACTTTTTTTTACAGTGGCTCTATTATACGTCACTAACGATGTTAATTGTTAATTAAAAAAATTGACACGAAATACGTTCCATCATTAATATTTTCTTTGAACATTCGGTGACTTATATTTAGTGGATAAATTATTAAATAGAAATGTGACCAACGTGTCATCTCCATAAAGCGCCGTATAAATGAGACGATTTTTAGAATCGTCATTTTTCGTTAAAAGTTTAGTAACTTGGCTTGAAATTTTACCAGTATACTGAAATGTTCTTTTCCTTGATTATAGACGAAAATCAGTTAATTGTTCAATTTTCGGGCTCGCGAAAGGAATACCTTAAACATGGTACAGAGGCAGGCGTGTGTCGTTCCTTTGTCGTTCGCCTTTTCACCCTGTATACATGTGAGACATGGAATTTCAGTTTGGTAAAAGTTCCACGATTTTCGATATTTTGGGCTTTATGTTTTTTTTTTTTGGTAATTCTTTAGATAAGTGACTTTTCCGAAAAATGAGCTTAAAATTATTTTTTTTGCCATTTTCTCATTTGTTAGGTTATAGATGATGATATTCAGTCGGGGGAATCTGAAATTCACCCCGCGCCCCCATAAAAAGTTATGGGGTTTTGAAGTTTGCGGAAACACGCGATAAAATAGGGCATTTTTGAAAATTTCGACGCCTATACTATTGGGTTTATTTGGGTTTTTGAAAAATTCAAAATGTATTTTAACAATATATTTCTCGTAACAATTTTTTTAAATTAAACATTGAAGCTCCTTCGACTGAATATCATTTCATAATCCAATAAATGATATTTTATCGGAGAAATCGGATAATATTTTTTGGAAAAGTCACTTATCTAAAGAATTACCGTTTTTTTTAATCATCTGCTTTTGGTTTTTCGCTTGTCATTTCTACAAATGATATGAATCGACGATAGCGAAGCAACTTTTCAAAGTAAATGGCACGATATGCGTAGTATCTACATTTCTTTTACACCGCAAGCTATCAAAGGCAGATGTTCGAATTGTATGAAAATTCTGCAAAATATTTTTTTTTTCATAAAGTTTCCTTAAAATGTAAGGTTAAAAAGAACACTTTTTTAGATAAGTATTTATCTAGAAAAGTTTATATTTCTAGATAAGTACTTATCTAGAAAAATTTATATTTCTAGATAAGTACTTATCTAGAAAAATTTATCTAGTATAATACCCAAGAGTATTTTTTTAAACCGGGTAAAAAAAGTTATCCCTCATAGAAGTGCCATGCGAAACACCAAAAGCGGATGATTTTGACCTCGAAAACCGTGAGACTTTTACGAAACTGAAATTCCAGCATATAGTAAGACAGGATCTGACCTATAGACGATTGCAGGATTATCCATTAATTACAGGACACCCTGTATATAAGTGAGTTTGTCGGAGGGGTGAAACGTATGAAAGAGCTTCCGTCGTGTCTGCCTCGATACACGCAGTTACATCCCCTCTGTATTAATATCGAATTCAAAAGTTTCGCCACCCCTCGGTTCGTGAAACGCTGAAAAAATAAAATAAAAATGAGAAAGAAAGAAGCGCTTTCACCCTTGTACACGCGCGTTCGTCGCGGCTCTACGACGCATTACGCGTGTCTCTCCCGCTGTATACACACGGCCCGAAGT
>OX101786.1:1998680-2073370 GCA_944452715.1 Ophion slaviceki | reverse complement strand
CTCTCTTTCTCATTCTCTATCTCTCTCTCCCTCGTCCGCTTTCCCACTTCTCCTCGCTCGCTCTGTCTCGTTTTTACTCTTGTATGCGGCGAATAATTTTGTATATTTTATTACTCAGTTCGCGACGTAGGTTTACTCTATTTTTTACTGGCACTTTCGTATGATTTTCCCATTTCTCGATTTTTTATATGTTTCGTACGGCTTTTGATATTGTACAGGTTTTGAAAGGCCTTGGGCGTTTACAGAATTAAAAAAGGAATCATCGGAATAACGTCACCGATGTTATCGGAATAACGTCACCGAAAACTGCACCGATCGATCAACCGATCGAATTTGCCCCCATCAGAACCTCGAACTTTTACGTTCGTCGTAATCTTATCGTCGTTGGACTCCACGCTGTCACGACTTGGTTTTTCGTTCCTCCGTCGGGCGAGAGAAAAACGCAATCCACGGGGACGAAGTTTGGTCCACGAGGCATGAAAATCGGGATCGGTCAGAGACGTTGGAAGATCGAACGTTCGAGGAACGAGCCTGCACTTTGGATGAATTTATTGGGCGCAGCCATAAGGGGACGATGAACAAAAACAGGAAACTGAGTGTGGGATGCAGAAGGTGCAGGAGCAGGAGGAGGAAGTGGCGGAGAAAGAGGAGGACGTGGAGGTGGAGGAGAAGGAGGAGGACGAAGAGGATGAGGAGCAGGACGAATAGGATGAAGAGGTGGAGGAGGACGAGCAGAAGGAGGAGGAGGACGAGGAGAACGAGGAAGAGGATGAACGGGGGGTGAAGAACGGGGAGGAGAAGGCGGACACAGTGGATGAGGAGGTGAAGGAAAAGGGGAAGAAAGAGGAGGACGACAAGGACAAGGAGCAGGAGAAGAAGGGGGAGGAGAAGGACGACGATGAAGAGGAGGAGAAGGAGGACGACGAAAAGGAGAAGGAGAAGGAGGACGACGAAAAGGAGGTGGAAGAGGAGAAGAATGACGAAAAGGAGGAGGAGGAGGAGAAAGACGACGAAAAGGAGGAGAAGGAGGACGACGACGGAAAGCAGGAGGAGAAAGAGGACGACGACGAAGAGAAGGAGAAGGAGGACGAGCAGAAGGACGAGGAGAAAGAGGAGGAGGAGGAGGTGAAGGAGGAGGGGAAGAACGAGGAAGAGGTCGAGGAGGTAGAGGACGAAGAGGAGAATGAGGAGGAGGCGGACGAAGTGGATGAGGAGGTGGAGGACGTGGAGGAGAAGGAGGACAAGGAGGAGGAGGAGGCGGACGAAGTGGATGAGGAGGTGGAGGAGAAGGGGAAGGAAGAAAAGGACGACAAGGACAAAGAGCAGAAGGAGAAGGGGGAGGAGGACGACGACGATGAAGAGGAGGAGAAGAAGAACGACGACGACGAAGAGGAGAAGGACAAGGCGAAGGAGGACGAGGAGGAGAATGACGAAGAGGATGAGGGGGTGGAGGACGAGGAGGAAGAGGAGAAGGAGGAGGACGAGGACGAAGTGGATGGGGAGGTGTAGGAGAAGGGGAAGAAAGAGGAGGACGACGAGGACAAGGATCCGGAGAAGAAGAAGGGGGAGGTGGAGCACGAGGAGGATGAAGAAGAGGAGGAGGAACAAGGCGGCGAAGAAGGGGAATGGTTTAAATCGAGGGTTCGAGGTCCTCGAGGCCGAGCTTCGGACTCGGGGATACATATCCCTCCCTCCCTCGTTTTGTGCCACTACCACATGCTGTTAACTGCTTGTCGCAACCGGCTCGTAACATTCGCGAAACGTTCGATAAAACTGCACCGGACTCTAATTAACGGAGCTAAGGAGGGAACGAACGTGAGTGCGGCCAGCATCGCTCGAGCCGCGATCGTTTCGGAGCTTCATCGCTTTCCGTATCCGTGTTCACTAGCTGGTGCTATCAGCTCCTCGACTCTACCTAATTCGGGATGAGACTAAGGAGAGCGAGAGGGGAGAGCAGGAGAATTCTTTTTCGTCGGGGTCACTAAAAATCTCCATGAAAAATGAAATGGGTGAAAACAAAAATGCGGACGAGGATGAGTTGCAAAATAAGCGACCTCAAGGCGATATGAAATACTAACTGTCATGATAATAATAGCTGCATAATCGAACGTTTTTCGAAAAATACTATATATATAATTGTTATTATTATTGATTATTCATTTATGCATTATTATTCATTATTATTATTGATATTTATGAATTGGTTTATTATTTCTATTATATTATTATACTACCAACATAGTATAAAATTGCCGTGTCAGTCTGCACATTTGTTTTTCAGGCTGATAATAGGCCGGTAGGAGCAAAATACGATGCTGAGACTTCTGTAATTTTTGAACATTTTGTCCGTCTCTCTGTTTGAGAAAAATTGGGGCGAGAACGGCCAAAGATTTATTCCCGACCTTTTGCTATGTGAAAATTAAATCTTCTAGAATGTCCCTGAAATTTGTTTCATCCGCATCCCCCAAGCGTAACTTGAGAAATTACGATTTTCCTTTCAGAATGACAGGGCCACGCGATATCCTTCATTATTTATAACGAAGCTCTTAGATGGATACTTAATGTAAAACAGTTTCATTGGCTTCTGTCATTATCTGACTCAATTTGTTGCTCTTTGTGGGCGATTACGAGTAGGTATGTATTAAGCCATACAAAAAACGTGTTTTTTTTTTAATGTATCGAAAACGTGTTTCTTCTTTGATGTATAGAAAAACATGTTCTTTTTTATTTATAATGAAAGTGTTTTTCATAATAACATCCATAATAACGCCTGGTACACTATACGATATATGAAGCGAACTTAGGAAATGGCTAAATCATGAAAACGCCGGTCACAAAAACCTCGAGCCCAAAGACAAGAGACAAAATGCAAAGTTATGCGCACTTGCACTTCTTCCGCCGCAGTTTCACCATGAGGGAGCGAAATGTCAATGCTTTACACGTTTAGAGAAGCAATTTAGTAAAAAAAAAAGAACAAAAAAGCAAGAATCCGCATTTCTACGAAATTTCGCTTGTTTGTTTAAATTTCCATATGTTTAAAAGTTCCTCTCATTTTCTCGTGTCATATTAATCTCTCCCTCGTCCTCACCCTACCAGAATAGCTTATTTCCCCTGACTATAAAAAACCTTTTCTTTTTTTTAAATGTATGCCTGTGAGTTTACTTTTTTTTTCTAAAATTCAAATGTTTTTCAACTTTTTTTCTAGCTTCTTTAAATTCTTTATTTCGCTTTCTCTCTCTCTCTCTCTCTCTCTCTCTCTCTCTCTCTCTCTCTCTCTCTCTCTCTCTCTCTCTCTCTCTCTCTCTCTCTCTCTCTCTCTCTCTTGCTCGTCCCCAGCCTCTCTCTACCTTACCTGATACCGTTACACGGTGGTATACGAGAATTACCATACGCTTGTCCACGGAAATTGCCATTTCTCCCACACACCTGTGACCGTTTCACGAGAATCTTGATTTTGAGATAGGGGCGTATACCGGGTGTCCCGCTCGAAACGTTCCACTCGAATATCGTCGAAACTATTGCCGATAGGGAAATACTTTTGAGACAAAAGTTGAATAGTTTCGCGATGCCCATTACCTCGTGTACTTGGAAAATAATTACCCGGTCGCGTAGCGGTCATACGAAGGTCAGCGTCGTTTATTAAAATGACAGCATATATTTTTCGATGCACCAATCGACACAGTTTATTATCGATTACACAATAATACTGCATCGATTGCCACGTGAAAAAAATTTAATAGAATAATTCAATTGAAAAAAAAGTTGACCTTCTCATGACTTCTACGAGTGCGCGTTGGTAAAAATAGTCAGACCAGATGATGGACCTATCGAAATTGTTGAATTTTTGTTCGAAACTTTTTTTCAATATTATTGACGGTTACGAGGATATTTGAGGGGTTCGGTTTGAATGGGACACCCGGTACATATCCACTAAGTCGTAATCCACATCCTCTCTACCTCAGCCATCTCTCGTCGTTCGTACAGCACAATAATCTCCCAGTGGTCTCAGTGGAATTTCGACCTTTGCTACATCGCACCTCGCAGCGAAAGAATAAATTTTCTTCGCGACGCATTAACACCTCAAACACGTGTTAACTTCGAGATTGTCAAAATTCAACGAATTTATTTCGTTGTACGCTTTTTTCAGTTGCTTCGAGACATCGTGTTCAGCTCAAGTTAAAAAAAATAAATAAATACGATTTGTGAATTAAATGCGTATTTCTGAGTAGAGAATTTCCCGTTTTTTTTTCTTCTTCAGATCGATATTGATCATTTCGATTGATTCGATCAAATTTTGCCATGTGGTAGGATATACTGTAATAAAAAAATGTATTGCGACGTAATAAAATATATTGTAATAAATGAAATGCACTACAACATAATACAAAACATCGTAAAAAATAAAATATACTGCGCCATAATAAACTATATTCTAATAATTAAATGGACTACAAAATAATACAAAATATTGTAAAAAATAAAATATACTGCGACATAGTAAAATATACTCCAATAAATAGAACGCACTGTGACATGAAAAATGTATTGTTAAGTTAGTAGTTATAACCGAACTATTCAAAAGTATTTTATACAAAATAGAATATATCCTTCGAGTGAAAAATAACGAAACGAGAACATAAGATAATTAGTACAGATTATATTTAATACAGAGTATGTTGAGAACCGAACCTAATTAATACAAATGCTAATTATTTAGTACATGGACCATATAAGGTCCAGGAAAGTTAGTGCACGGAATACTCATTCCCGGCGGTATTTTATCACTGGGGCTATTTGGTCCATGGAATGTGCGATATACCAGAGGCCAATAAATTGCTCGATAAAATCTGCCGGAGTTTCGGACGGCGATATTTGTCGGGCCTCGTCACCGAATGACTTTGTTACCTCTCCCGTGTAATTGCGCTGCGTGCTGATTCGTTGACAAAGAAAAAAGAAGAAACGAACAAAAATCCTGTTTCTCGATCATCAACCGTAAAATAAAAGAATTTAACGTCGTCATAAACATTTTTTTTTCTCGCGGATTGTACCTTAGGCGCAAATGCGGAAAGGAGATTTGTTTTCACCGTACCTACCAATGTACGTATGTACTACAATATTACTAGAGTACGTGCGTATAGTATTCACATAGATGTAGTATATGCATTCATGTTGGTTTTTCATATATTAAATACGTACATGTGGGAAGTTATGTACTGTAGATACGTATATGTAGGAGACATATGTAGTGTACATGTATATAGAATTATATATTTACTATTATATATATATATATATATATATATATATATATTAGTAAATATACAATCTTACATGTACATTTATGTACACACACACACACACACACACACACACACACACACACACACACACACACACACACACACACACACACACACACACACACACACACACACACACACACACACACACACACACACACACACTTTTTTCTTAACTTTTTTTCTCAACATATGAAACAGGAACTGGGAGCCACCCTCGTTTTACTCTTTCACTCTCTCTCTCAACGGATTACACCTAGCTCGTGCCCGGAAGAGCAATTTTCGTACATTTTTTCTGGATAAACGAGCACAGACGTTTTTTTTTACCTTCAAGAGTATGGTTTTAAACACCCTTCACAATTTTTGTATAAAAAAAAAATTATAAATGTGGTAGATAAAATAGTTTGTGCAGACCGCTGTTTGAAAAACGTCCTTCGTGGTGATCACTGGCTTCAAAACAAATCATCCAAAATAAAAAAATCAAACGCATTTAGTTTTAGCATGAAATTATCTAGTGCTTGGACCAAGAATTTAATGAAATATTCATTTTTTCAAATGGCCGCAGTCCAAATTAAAAGTATTGATTTCCGGTGAAAAAACCCTCTATTCTCGTTGATAAACAGAACAGTACGCATCAAAAATAGAATTCTTTCGTTCGAGTACTGTTTTTTGATGTGTTAAAGAATATCGTGGTCACCGATTTGAAAAAGTCATGAAAAAAACGCGTTTAAAGTTCGCCGGTTCGCGGGACCTACCTATAAATGCTCATAAGTCCCTCAATTTTGAAAGGATCGACTTGAAATCTTCAGGAAATGATTGAAAAAGGTAATGTCTTGTGAATTCAAAAGACCAAATATCCATATTTTCTAAAATTTGGCCTTGGTGTAAGCCCTTAACCTCTCTCTCTCTCTCTCTACCTGTTTGTGTCTCCCCCTCCTTTGCTTTACTTTCGTTATTATTATTATTAATTATTATAATTTCTGTTTGGTTGTTTTTATGGATTAATCATTTAATTAATTATTACTATTATTTTTTTATAACTATTATCATTATTATATCATTTATGTCGATTAGTAACTCACGATGACGATTTACTGCAGTCTGAGGGAGCATACGCTACGGAGTACGAAATGAATAACTGTTTACTCCTCTCTCTTAGCCCCTCTCTCGCCCCCTTGCTCTCTCTTTCTCTCGCATGTTTCTTTTTATTTATTTTTTTTTTTCATTTTTACGTTTTTAATTTTTTAATGTTTTTGATTTTATTTTGGTTTTGTGTATATCAACTTATTTTTTGCCGTCTTTGTATCGAGCCTTCTTTATTTCTTCGTATTGTAAAGATAATTTCTTGGTATTTCTATAATTTATTTGGATAGAGCACTGATAGACCTAATCTGATGTAATCTACTCCCCGAGTAGAACTATTGTCAGGCTGGCCTGATATTTGACCCGGGTCTGATCGCGTTGTAGTGCGGAGGCCTTGCTTAATGTATGCCTCAATTTGCCTGATCCGGTTGGTGTCAGGTTATAGTCAGGCATCTGGATGTACTGTTTCCTCCAGTTGCCTGATCCAGCTAGTTTCAGGCGATGGTCAAGTAAGTACACTTACGGCTTGCATACATTTGCCTGATCAGACTGCCGTCAGGCGATTGTCAGGCAACTGGACTTACGGCTTGATTCAATTCGCCTGATCTGGCTAGCTTCAAGCAATCATCAAGTAACTGGACCTATATAAATGTTGGCGCCTTTTACACGCCTAACCTCTTATGAAACACCAGACCCACTAGATATATATTAGCCCGTCGTCAAAACGTCGAGACATATTTTCCACTCTATGCGTACATTTTTTTATTATTTCCAATGTTTTATTTATTCATAAAAAATCTGCGATTCGGTTTTCTCTGTTCAAAAAACAATTTACTTGAATCCACTAAATTTTTTTTATTTCTTTTTTTTATTTAAATTGAATATAATTTTCGTAGAGACAAACATTTTTACGTCTGATTGATTTAATGGTCCGTCTGGATTGCAATACACACATCGAAGGGGTGGGGGTAGAGATGGGCGGAGAGAGTGAGGAGTTACATATATATATATATATATATATATATATATATATATAGATTATGTTTGAAAAATCTATAGCATGATATTCGATAAAACTCTCTAATTATCGCAGTGATATTAGCTAATTGATCTAGTTTATGTCATACAACAAATAATTATAGGAATTGATGTGATCTCTTATGCCACCGAACTGCTACAAACACTCGGTAGCCTAGGGGCAGCGTGCGTAGCTATAGGTATATAGGTTCTAGGTTCGATCCCATGTGGATGCAGAAATATTTTCTTCGAAAAAATCCATTCAGAAAGCCAGGGAATGACGGATTGTGATACAAAATCATTGTGCTCGAACTCTAAATGAAGTATTTTAATTTATTTTGGATTTATGAAATATTCTATTGAATATTCTAAAAAATATATTTGAAACAAATAGGATCGTAGTAAAAAACCTATTTGATTTAAGGGGTTAACCCCACTTGCGATTTTGAAAAAATCGATTTTTTTTTATTGCATTTTTTTGAAGTATAAGTATCCGGGCCCATATTTCTGTATGGGCCCGGAAAGATGACTATGTAAGTTTACAAAAAAAAAATATTTTCTTCGTATAAACTGAAATTGAAACTTTAAACGCGTTTTTCTCAAAATGGCATTTCTGAAGTCGGTGACCAAGATTACTCGAACACTAATGAACCGATCTTCTTGAAAGTTTGCAGGCTTATTTAATACATAAAAATGTAGTCTTTAATAGTTCGATGTTTTTTTCGAAAAAAAAATGGCCGTTTTATAGCCAAAAAACGGCCGTTTTTTTTCGTTAAAATCTTACCATTAACTTTGACTGTCCGCCATTTCGTGAAAAATGAATATTTTTTTAAAATCCTTCGATTAAAGACTAGTTTATATTTATATTTGACTAAATCCATCCGCATTTTTTTTTTTCAGATGATCCACTTCGCCACCATGTTGGTCACCGCAAACCGTGTATATAAAAACATTATTTCATTGACGGCCATTTGCCACTAAACAATGTAATATTTTTCAATAAAAAAATTACTGAAAGTTCTTCAAGATGTGTTCTTTAAGATGGTATGTTGATCGATTAAAAAAGTTTTGTAGTTTTCTTTAAAAAAATTCGTGAAAAAGGCCTTTTTTTGCGCTACAAGTGGGGGTAACCCGTTAAATAGATCCTATTTAAATTAAATATTTTTTGACCGTGCAATGAAGAATGTGATGAGACGGTGGTTTCGGAAGCAACAGCGAAATTCTCTCTTCGGACTGCATCCCAGGTAGGAATTGACGATGAAAAAAGGGCTCGCCAAGCTCTGAAACAAGGCTCACATTTTCTAATTCAGGCTGAGCACCAGCCTGATTTCAGGCCTCGCTGAACCTCTGAATGATAACGCGGTTTCAGGCTCTTGCACACAGGCTTGACCAAAGGCTGGTAGAAAAGCCTGTACTAAGCCTGAAACGACGAAACAACAAGGCTCAAAACGAGCCTTAATGAAGCCTTCATGAGCATTTATGACCAGGCTTTTCCCAAACTCTTCCCGAGGCTATATGAGGCCTGTTTTTAGTTTTCTATATTCTACATTGGGGTAAATTTAATAAATTTGTAAAGAATTCATTTGATTTGTTATATATATTTATTATTTGTTATATTATTTGTTGCAAAATATATATAAAAAATATTTTAAAAAACAAAACTTTATTTTATTGCATACTTTTATTTTCGTATATACTTTTTTGTGTACCTCATAAATATCGATAAGAGCATATGTTTAAATGTTCTGAGCTGCCTCCTTCGCTTTCGTTTTTCGTGCCTTCGCACTCGACAAATTTATTGCTAAATTTTTTTTTGATAAAAGTACAGAAAAACTATTATTTTAAACTTATTTTATTTTATCACAACCTGAAACAAGCCTGAATCCAGTCTTGATTTATCAGCCTCAAAATTCACCGGCTGAATGAAGCTTGAAATAACCCTGAGTTTAGGCTAAGCAGCCAGTCTTGGTTCCAGGCTGCTCCAAACGATGCAATGAAACCTGGGCCAGGTCTGTCTCACTCAGGCTCGGTGAAACAAGGCTCGCACAAGCTTGTTTCCATCGTCAGCCTTTTGATTTCCTACCTGGGATGTCAAGCCTTTACTTTTCACCATGATCAGGCCTTGATTTTATACCCTGATCAGAACGAAATCAGGGAATGTGTCACAAAAATGATCAGGGCTTGATAAAAATTCTGATCAAGGCATGGATAAAAAATCAGAATGTTTGATCAGGTCTTTTTCGTAGCCGGAGCAGGATTTCTAGTCGGGACTCTCTCCCCCCGCCCCTCTCGCTCTCTCTGGCTCCCCCTCTAGCTGTAGTTTTTCGTCTCCCCCCCCCCCCCCGCTGTCTCATTCTTCCCGTTTAAGGGGCAATTCCTTTTCATTGGCTGGTACCTCAAGCCCTAGTCCAGGTCGAGGCATCACACTGCGCTCTACGAGGACGTTCACTCGTTGTCACCGAAGGGTTAATTAACCGTCTCGAGCTTTTTACGAGCCTCTGTAGACGTCCCCGAGTCCCCTGACTCTCCTCGTGCGAATACTTCCGGCTGTTCGGGCCAAATCGTCCTCGACGATCGCACCCTCGACGACTTGGCATTTCCCATCCAGACTCCCATCTCGACGATCTAACCTACTTCTCCTCGTCACTGGCTCAAAAACGATCGACGAACGACAGGGAAACGACGAAGAATGTTTATTGCCCCTTCATCCCCTCAAAAAAAGGAAAAAAATCTCATCTCGTTCTACGGAGCATCATCGTTGTACAATGGCCGGCTACCATTTTGAATTTAAGAGCAATCGTTGTTGAATTTCGCAGTGGCGTTTTTTTTTTTCATTTGAATTAATTCATGCATCTTTATTAGAATTAATTAATCGATGTATATCCAATCACACTTTTAGATAATAGACTAAATGGAGAACAAACGAAAATCACCATACTAGGCAATAGAAGCGAAAAAGCAGGAAACAAAAATTACTCAAAAAAATACAACACAAAGCGTGGCGGTAAGATGGTGAGGGAGCGAAATGTTGATAGGAGAAGAGTAACGACTGCACAAAATACGAAGAATTAAAGACAGGACGAGAGGAGGAATGAAAAAGAGACGGAGAGAGCGAGCGAGAGAGAGAGAGGGAGATATATTCGCCCGGGGGCTCGCGTATACTGCTGCGCCGCGGCGCGCCATTTCGTGCAACAGGTTTCCATTTTCTAACGAGTCATCGGGCGCGCAATTTGCCGACGCGAGCACGAGTTACGCGGCTCGGTCACGCGAGGCACACCGCAGAGATGAAAATTGCACGACTCTGTATGCATACACACACACACACACACACACACACACACACGTATATATATATATATATACGTGTGTATGTGTCTGTGTGTATAAATCGACGTATATGCATAGAGAGAGAGAGAAGACGCACATATGTTTCACAGAGAACAAAATGGTCATTTTCAACTTTAAATTCTGTCCATCCATTTAAATTCTCGGGGAACCGAAAGAGCCAACCAGATTATGCCAAAAACGTAACGGCTATTCTGAATACGAAATCGAGGGATTATCCTGTAGAAGTGTAAATTCATAGGTCCTTGGAAATGCGGAAGGTCCTGATAAAAGGAGAAAAGAGTAAAGCGGGCTTTAAGGGAAGCGAATAGGTATTCATTATGTGCATGTATATTTGAATTTGTATATATATATATATATATATATATAAACAGTGTGGCCCGAAAAGTCTAATCCAACGATAATCTAGATGTCAAATATCCGAATAACTCCCACGTATATTCTATGATTTCTTATTCTCTTCGCGAAAAAATATATACACCGAGAAAAAAGAATCGTTGAATGTGCAAAATGCATTTTGTTGTCTCGAAATTTTGTTGTTTCAACAGTTGCTCAGACATGCTAAATAAGCTACAGTTCACACCACTATACTATTTTACCACCAACTATACTGTTTTGTTATGCCGATCAAAAATCAAGTTGAACGTATTTGAAGATATATTTCGTTAAACCAACTCAATTTTAGATGGATGAACGAATTTTTTTTTTGCAGTGTATATATATATTTTCGCTTTTGTCGATTCCTTTGACTTGTGTTATCGTTATGAAGTCCACTGTTGAGCAACAAATAAATTACCAACTAAACGCTAACGTCGGTGCCGTAGATTTTGAAGAAAAGTTTGAAAAATAAGCTTCAGAGGATCACTCACTAAAGTTCGGATAATTAAACCTTATACAAGTCCAAATGGTTCCCAAATCCTTTTGAAAACGTCTAAACATCTACAGAGGAGAAAAAAAATTAAAACCTAAACTACAGGAAAAATCGAAAAAAAAAAAATTAAAATACGCTTTTTTCTCGAAACGCAAAAAAGATCGTAGACTATACATTGGGGTGATTTGGATATGTATTGATAGGAGGCATCTAAATTTTCCTTTTGCACGCCACTTTTCGGGCTACCCTATATATATATATATATATATATATATATATATATATATATATATATATATACACACACATATATTATACTACCCTATATATATATATACACGTATATATACACTCTCGCTGACTTTTGGTTCGCCTACGCGTCCGAGGAATTTCTCGAGAGGGCTCGGCTCAGACATACTATCGCCTCCGTCAGAAGGGTTTGCGAGTATCTCTCATGGCTACCCGATGCCTCAAAACGCGACGGTCTCCTTTGCCTGTGAGTACCCGCGGGATAAAGTTCCTCTTCCCTCTCTCATTTTCTCTCTCGCACTCTCCTCCTCTTTCTCCGTTCCATCTCTCTTGTGTCTGTTTGCACTTACTCCATTCACAACGTTTACCGATGCGTCTGGGAACCTCCAAAACCTGCAAACTCTTACATATACATACATGTATATATATATAGTTAGAATTTATAGTGATAATCGTAGACCACACGATGTGTGTCATTCCGACGGAAATGTTTGCATTTCTCTTGCCGATTGATCACGCCTCCCCCCCCCCCCATTTCAAATCTCTTAGCATTTACCAACAGAGGTCTGTGTCAACTTGCAGGAAAGCTTCTCCCCTTTGAGTAAATTTGTCGATCACATAATTGAGCGCGGCGATGAGTATTGATATAAAGGGAATTTATAATTTGGTATCGCGACGGGAAGAAATTCCTACTTGCGTTAACGATGGTTAGGTAAGTTTATTGCGTTTGGAAAAGAAAAATACTGTGGATCGTTATGATAGGAAGGTAGCTGTCGATAACCTTATTTCGTCGTAATTATTTCGAGCTTCAAGCTTCGCGATTTCAAGCAAAACTTTGCCTGAGACCGCACCTTGAGGAGGTTTGTAGTTACCGAATCACGGAAATTCCAACTCCATGGCAAAACGAAAAAGAGTGCTCGGAGAGAAAAAGTAACGCATAAAGAAACGAAAAAGGGAGAGGAGAGACAACAAGCGCAAAAAATTGATATGTTTGCTGTTCCTCAACCAAATATACATATATAAATATTTATACATATACAGGGTATGTCGAAAGTCAACCTTGTATTTTTGCGCATAATGGCAAAAGAAGTTGAAAGATCGTAAAATTCTGAAGGGAATAGTGCCGGGCCATTTTTTTCTCCGATTAACCGTTGGAGAGATATTAGTCGATAGGTGATGGCCAATCCGGCGCGTCACTCCACTCGTTGATGCGCCCAAGCCAATTCGGTGCGATTGGGAGGGGCGCTCGCCCCGCCCATTCAGTGCATTGTGCCTCGCCGCGGCACTGGATTCGTTATCCACCAATTAATTAATAGTGGGCTAACGGTGCGTCGGAGAGAAAGACCGATGAGGACTTTTCTCTTCAGAATTTCAAGATCTATCGACTCGGGCAATATCCGTTTTAGCTTCCGGGCTACCCTGTATATTCTTGCATATAGACTTGACGTGGAATTTCGGGCCAGAAGAGTAAACACAACGAAGAGTTTGCGGGGCAGGAAAATATATGGTCGCGAACAGAGCTGCAGCTCGGTGGGGTGTGTAACAGACCGAGCGAGTGAGAGATAGGGAGAGAACGGGAGAGGACGAGGATAGTTATACGTACTCGGTACACACGGTTATTCTGCGTCTGAGAGGAGAAAGAGAGCAAAGAGAAAGACGCGAAACGAGAGAAGAAATAAAGGAAAGAAAAGAAACCGCAAGAAATACACAAAACGCGATTGTGTCTCGAGAAGAAATATTTGAACGTGGTACCGAAAGGATCCGAAGGGTACATGAATAAATAAGCAAAATATCAAGGATACACTGAACATTCGGTACGAGCAAAAAATGTATTTGAGCAAGAATGAGCGGGGCTCTGCACGTAATTCGTCGAGTTCGGATGGCAAGTCGTGCAGCACACAAGCATTACGACTATGCATCGTCATCTTACGAAGAAAATTTTGTTCCGAAGGAATTCGATAATGATAATTGTTGCTATTCCTTTGGGCAAAGGGCGCGGTCGAATTTTCAGAAAAATTAAAGTGCGATAACAATGGAACAAATATCGGAGGTTTTATGATTTTTCTTCTAAAAAAATAGTGCATGCAAAAATCCGAGAACAAATGTAGATGTATCACTTAGATAGAGTAAGCTTGTGAAAAATTGGAGGCCTTTACTATCCAGCCAAAAAGCGGTCAAGTTTTTATGAAAAATAAAGCGCGACAGAAACAGAATAAATGTACCTGGTCTTTAGAACTCTGTTTATCGAACAAAATAATCGATGCAAACGTTTTCAAAAAGTTAGGCCGTACAGACGCAAAGAAACTTTGTACAAAATTGCGTTTTAATTTTGTTGGCATGCAGAGTGCCGTCCTTTTGATAAATATTGGAGTGCAAAGAAAAACTCGAATAATTTCGTTGAATTTCCTAAAATTTTTCCGGGCCAAAATAGCTGACGCAAGAAATTGAAAAAAATTCACACGTTGCACATACACAGAGTATGACCGTAAAAAAATGATAGAATTTTTAACCCCACCGCACAGCGCCAAAGTATCGATCGAAGTATGGATAGAAATGTAAAGTGCGACAAAAGTCGAATAAATTTCTCTAAATTTTAGATTTTTCCTCGGCCAAAATGGTCGATGTAAAAATTTGGAAAAAATTCCACACGTTGCACGTACACAGAGTAAGTCTGTAAAAAATTGATAGAATTTTTAACGCTACCGTACAGCGCCAAAGGATAAAGTAACGATAAAAATGTAAACTGCGACAAAAGTCGAATAAATTTCTGGAAATTTTAGATTTTTCCTCGGCCAAAATGGTCGATGCAGAAATTTGAAGAAAAAATTCCACATGTTGCTCACATATTGAGTCGGTCTGTGAAAAATCGGCAGAATTTTTCATTACACCGTATAGCACCGAAGTATCGATGAAAATTTGAAGTTCGACAAAAGTCGAATAAACTTCTCTACCTTTTGGTATTTTTTTAAGCCGAAATGTTCAATGCAAAAATTAAAAAAAATGGTATACCTCGCACGTAGATGGAGAAAGCGTGTGAAAAATCAGGAGAATTTTTTGGCACCGTGGAGAATAACGGGGTGGCCGATTCAGCGCATGTTGCCTCATGCATTATTTCGGGCTGCAACTACTTCGGCTTCAACGATGAGGCCTCGTTGGTATGGATACAGCAGTGCAAACACCCCGCTAAAGTTGCAATATTCAACAAACAGCGGGTTTGCGATTTTTCCGTTGAATATATATATATATATATATATATATATCCACACACCTGCCGACTATCGTGATTTTTTGTTTTTATTCGAAAAGAACAAATGCGATGAAACTCATTCGATCCATTACCTGCACCCGAAACACGAACGTAATTTTTTCAACCGGACAGAAGTACCCGAAACCCAACGAGAAAAAAAACGACGTGCTTCGATCCAACCCCGTGAGTTTCGCTACTCAGTAGAATTTAGATCCGGTTAATTCGAAGCACAGAGAACATCTCTAATTACAATTACGAGGTCAAAGCTTTTTAATCAAATTACATCTAGTTTCGCAATTATTCGAACTTTCGTAACAAAGTTTCAAAAAAAAAGTCCAAGCGTACATACGGGCCTTGGCAAATTCACTAGGAAATTAAAGTACTCGCTATACGAGAACAAGATCGCGTTCTCGTTGGCTCCGAAGCAAATGTGCATCGCGACGGGCTCGCAATCTCTCATGCATTTTCATTGCTGTGCATACGTTATATAGCGTTTCGCCAAACTTACTCCATGATGATGTGGTTTGCCTCGTTGGAAGGCAACGAAATTCACTCCTCATTTGTCATTATTATTATTGTCCTCATCATAATTTTTGAACTTTATAATAAACAGCTTGCCATTCTCGTAATTTAAAAGTTCAAACAAGTAACCGGTCATACGAAACTTTTGTTATTATAGTAAAAGGACACTTTTTATGTTACATTTCAGATGAACGGCGACGGCACATTTTTGAAATAATAATAACTTCATTGTTTATCAATATTTTTTATTCTAAAAAACTCAAACTTCGCAAGACTATATGTTAATTACGTGTAAAATCCCGACCTCGTTGTCCCAATATTCTCATGAGGAAAAAATATTGAGAATTATTTCCCAAGAATTTTCAATTGAATGAAATGTAATTGGTCCCTATAGTCTCAATTTTGTCCCCCTACTCCTAGTCTCACTCTCGCCCTCTCATCCATTTCTACGATCCCTCCTCTCAGGATCATTTTCGCGAATATATAGGGAAGGACATTTTGCTTCGTAGCCATGTAATATTGACTATCCGGCTGTTTTTAGTACAGTCCTTGAAATTACTCTTACTTACAGATATTCTCACATCCATTTAAAGGTGATTTTGAAGACATTGAGGTTTACATAACGTGGAGTATAGGGACATTATGCCATGAAGACAGTCCTCGAACTCGAATGTCTTCAAAATCACCGTTCCGCATATATTTGTGTGGAAACGAGGTTGCAAGCAGTATATTTGCGACGGGAGTGCAGGGAGGTCGATGTGAGCCATAGCTCTTACTGGGTACACGTCTCGAGACGAGGGAAAGGGCGAATCAAGACACGTCTGCTTTAATTGGATAAATAGTAGGAGACATCGTCAACGAGCTGAAGTACGTTCTTGTACTATATATATATATATATATGGGTCATTCCATGTCAAATCGACAAATTTTTTACCTGACCCCCTTTGATTTCGCTGAAAATTTTCTATTTTTTTCTACCCCCCGAAAGTTATTTTTCAGAATTTTTTCAAATTTTTTTTCCCGACTCAAAAAAAGTTATGAATTTTTGAAAAAAACCGCTCTTTTATTTTTAAATTGCCAGAACTTTTTCAAAAATTGACCGTTTGGGAACTTTTTTTTTTCAAAATTTTTGTTTTTAAATGTAGTTTTCGAAAAAAAATATGAAAAAATTTTCAGAATCCCAGATATATGAAATATTTTAGTTTTTTTGAAAAAACCGTAATTTTCTCAAAGTCTGACCGTTTTTTTTTTTTTTTGCTCTAAAAATACTTCAACTAATTCTGCAATGATCCCCGTTAATCAAAAGATGTGACGACAATCGCTTCTAATTTTATTTCTTGATTATAAAAAAATTTTTGTTGAATTTTTGCTGATTTTATATAACTTTGTTATGAAATTTTTTTTATTTCCTCGTGAAACCTCAAAAGTTAAAAAATAAAATTTTATTGGAGAATTTCAAGTGATTATCGTCCAAGAAATTGTTATTTAAAAAAAAAATAATAATTTTTTTCTCTCATTGACGTTATTTTTTTACTCTTATGGACGTTTTTTTTTGGTACTGAAATATGACAACTTAACGTCATTTTGGTACTGAAACATGACAAAATAACGTCAATGAGAGAAAAAAATTATTTTTTTTTTTTAAATAACAATTTCTTGGACGATAATCACTTGAAATTCTCCAATAAAATTTTATTTTTCAACTTTTGAGGTTTCACGAGGAAATAAAAAAAATTTCATAACAAAGTTATATAAAATCAGCAAAAATTCAACAAAAATTTTTTTATAATCAAGAAAAAAAATTAGAAGCGATTGTCGTCACATCTTTTGATTAACGGGGATCATTGCAGAATTAGTTGAAGTATTTTTAGAGCAAAAAAAAAAACGGTCGGACTTTGAGAAAATTACGGTTTTTTCAAAAAAACTAAAATATTTCATATATCTGGGATTCTGAAAATTTTTTCATATTTTTTTTCGAAAACTACATTTAAAAACAAAAATTTTGAAAAAAAAAGTTCCCAAACGGTCAATTTTTGAAAAAGTTCTGGCAATTTAAAAATAAAAGAGCGGTTTTTTTCAAAAATTCATAACTTTTTTTGAGTCGGGAAAAAAATTTGAAAAAATTCTGAAAAATAACTTTCGGGGGGTAGAAAAAGATAGAAAATTTTCAGCGAAATCAAAGGGGGTCAGGTAAAAAATTTGTCGATTTGACATGGAATGACCCATATATATATATATATATATATATATATATATACACACATATTCATTTCGTGAATATGTCTTTGGGTTAACCTTAAGGACGTTGGAGTAAACGAGCAACGAAAGAATGGAAAGAGAGAGGGGTCCAAGCGCAAAGGGTTGAATTATTACGAGGGTGTACATAAGCTCCAGCGGAGCATAAAAAGGGCTCAAGCCACGGCGAATGGAGTGAAACGGATTGCGGGTGTCCGACAAAGATCCGTCGACTTTTGTAGCGGATGAATAGGCGTGCAAAATGAAGTTATACCCGGGTAATGAAGAAGCATGCACATGAAAAATTTGCGTGGAAACTCAGACTTTCGAATCGCGGGAGAGAAAGATAGAGGCTATTACGAATCGTACTTTGGGGGTGTACGTCTCTGGAAACTTAAAAAAATCATTTTTTTGCATATTGTTATAGTGTGAACTTTCAAAAATATTTTAAGACCAACGGACCCCGAAATTCTAAAAATTGACGAACTTATAGCTATTTTAGTGGAACAGTGTGCGTCGGGTTTGGCACTATCCGTCAAGTTTGAACGTGGTTGTCTCGAAACTACATATCTTGACACGGCGGGATTGATATATTGAGTAACTTTCACACTATTGACTTGAATTTGCACCGTTAGCGTTCAACAGTAGTTATTTTCGGTTCACGATCGCATTTTTTAAATTGGATGAACCATTTGTTAATAACAATGACTTCAGCATGCTGTTTTTCAAGAAAAGGATGAGGTTTTCTTCGGAGAAGCTGTCATTTTTCGTATTTTTCGAAAATTCGAAAAGTGGAGCGGGAATCCATAGCCAGTTGGATATATATTTTTTTTAATAAAAAAAAAATTATTCCGATCAATATGGTCATAGAAAAAAAATGCATCATCCTGACCTTTCAAATTGGGCTTCCAGAGAGGAAAACCCCACTAAACTTGAGACATCGTTACCTCTAGAGTTTGTCGTTTATCTTTAACATCTCAATTGCAAGAAAAACCTAGAGCTCTCGTATTTTGCGAGTTGGCGTGCGGGATACAAAAAATTCGAGTCGACCTAATGTCGTGGTCCAAAATTCGTTCTTCGATTCTCTTCCGTGTGAAACTGAGAGATTAAAAAAAATTGAACAATTTTTTGAAGAACCAAGGTGACATTTTTTTGTGAACATTTGAACTTTTTTTGAAGATTCATACGATTAGGCCGATTTATGATATTGAGAAAATTCTTCAGGTTCACATGTCGAGTAATTGCAGAAAAATTAGAATATTCTTTCTTTTTTTTCTCGAAGAAAAATTACAGCCATTTTCTTCCTTCATAGAAAAAAACACCCATTTTTTCGTTTCGATAAAAAATTACGCTACAATTTACGCCGCTGAAGAACTACGTCGTGGCGTTTTAAACATTTTAGAACATTCCGTAAAAAAAACAATATTTAAATGAAAATAGGTTTACAATGTCGAAATATGTAATAAAATATCCTAAACATTTCGAAAATATTTGACGACTGTTGAGGAAAAAAACTGCAATTATCACACCCTCACTGCCGTGAGGGTGTGATAATTGCACCTCACCCTCAGAGACAGTACAAATTTTCGAACAGAGATTTCCCACCGAAGAATAATACTTCCACCAAAATAAATCCGCCAATCGCCGCGTCTTCGAATTTCCCATAGCTTAAGGGGTTAGGCCACAGTAGCGGGTATAAAATCATGTGCGAATTCAACCATTTTTTTCGTATGAAAAAGCGATTCACTCAAAATTAATTACACATCTATTTAGTATGAATATCAAGTTAGAAAATATATATATTTTTTCCGATGTACAAAATGGCCGACTACTCGAAACTTCTCGGAACAGCTTTCTTCCAATTGGCGTGACAAATAACTTCAACAATTTCCACTCGATTTACTTCAAATTTTAAAGTTATGATCCTAATTGCATTTCGCAGAGAAGTACGTGCGGAATTTCTGGTTAATCGAAAACTTTTCATTTTATGAGCAGTTTATGAGCAGTTATAACGAAATTTTTCACTAAAAAATTCATTTCTTAAGATCAAATACGGACAACTTTTGAATAAGACAATGTTTTTTTAATTCCGTACGTACTTCTCTAGGTATTCTAATGTAGATTGACGAGAAATTTTGTTTTTTGTTCTAGGTAAAAAAATTGTGGATTCTAAATGTCACGCCGCGGAGCGCCTAAAAAAAGATGATAAAAGAAAATATTAGTAGTCGGCCGTTTTGTACATCGAAAAAAATATATATATATTTTCTAACAGCTTGATATTTATACTAAATAGATGTGTAATAAATTTCTTGAGTGAATCACTTTTATATACGAAAAAAAATTGTTAAATTCGCACGTGATTTTATACCCGTTACTGTGGCCTAAGGTCTTAAGGCGTTACCCCCACTTGTAGCGCAAAAAAGGCCTTTTTCATGAATTTTTTTAAAGAAAACTACAAAACTTTTTTAATCGATCAATATACCATCTTAAAGAACACATCTTGAAGACTTTCAGTAATTTTTTTATTAAAAAATATTCCATTGTTTAGTGGCAAATGGCCGTCAATGAAATAATGTTTTTATATACACGGTTTGCGGTGACCAACATTGCGGCGAAGTGGATCATCTGAAAAAAAAAATGCGGATGGTTTTAGTCAAATATAAGTATAAACTAGTCTTTAATCGAAGGATTTTGAAAAATATTCATTTTTCACAAAATGGCGGACAGTCAAAATTAATAGTTCGATTTTAACGAAAAAAAAATCGAACGATTAAAGACTACATTTTTATGTATTAAATAAGCCTGCAAAAATTCAAGAAGATCGGTTCATTAGTGTTCGAATAATCTTGGTCACCGACTTCAGGAATGCCATTTTGAGAAAAACGCGTTTAAAGTTTCAATTTCAGTTTACACGAAGAAAATATTTTTTTTTTGTAAACTTACATAGAGTCATCTATTCCGGGCCCATACAGAAGTATGGGCCCGGATATTTATACTTCAAAAAAATGCAATAAAAAAAATCGATTTTTTTCAAAATGGCAAGTGGGGGCAACCCCTTAAAAAAGCAACCTCAACCCTCTACAACTAATCTGTTCTCGTTGTAAGGTTATGTTGAGCCTGCGCATGCCCGAAGCAGGAGCCGTGAGTTTCTGCAATTCTCATCGCCCAACATGGCCGCCCATTTGCTTTCAGCAGCTCTCCCTCATCTCCAGGACAGAATCTCCGAAACTTCAATCCTGAGAAGCTCCCGTCCAATAATTCTTCGCGTCCGACTGGTAGGCAGCCACCATGTACATTCGGATGGACGACTATACTCGTAAAAAAGCGCGCACACGGTTAACTCGTTCACGTACAATGGCGACGCCTACGGACGTTATTCCCGAAGAATTCGGCCAAGAAAGAGAATCGAAATTGATCGCGTGACCGAGATCTCTTGGCCCGCCTCGGCTACCGCGTATCGTATTATGGACCTTCATCCCGTTCGCCTCGGTAGGAAGGAGCGAGAGGAGCGGCAACTATTTATCACTGGAAATATTCGTTTCGGCGTTGCGGGTGGTCATGAATAATCGGCAGTCGGGTGTTCTCCGCTCCTCCTGACGCTTTACGGACACGCGGCCAAACAGCCACCAAAGTGGACGCATCCTGCGCGGTAGATCATCCGAAGTACCAAATGCGGCAGACTGAATCGTGCCACGATTTCCAGTATCGACCACCGACGGATGTGAATGGAAGGTCGGCCATTTTCGACCGCGAGAACTGCAGAAAATTGCGCATCCGCAGCGTCAACGTAACCTCTCAATGTGAACAGTTTTCTCCGTAAAGAGAGGCTTTTTTGGGATAAAACCGCAAAAAGTATAAAGCTGAACTTTAGGCTATGGAGAATTCACGTGGGAGATAATATTCATGCGGGAGAAATGTCTGTTAAGGGGTTACCCCCACTTGCGATTTTGAAAAAATCGATTTTTTTTATTGCATTCTTTTGAAGTGCAATTTGAAGTGCATTTTTTTTATGCCCGGAATAGATGACTCTATGTAAGTTTACAAAAAAAAAAATATTTTCTTCGTGTAAACTGAAATTGAAACTTTAAACGCGTTTTTCTCAAAATGGCATTTCTGAAGTCGGTGATCAAGATTACTCGAACACTAATGAACCGATCTTCTTGAAATTTTGCAGGCTTATTTAATACATAAAAATGTAGTCTTTAATCGTTCGATTTTTTTTTTCGAAAAAAATGGCCGTTTTATAGCCAAAAAACGGCCGTTTTTTTCGTTAAAATCGAACCATTAACTTTGACTGTCCGCCATTTTGGGAAAAATTAATATTTTTTAAAATCCTTCGATTAAAGACGAGTTTATACTTATATTTGACTAAATCCATACGCATTTTTTTTTTCAGATGATCCACTTCGCCGCAATGTTGGTCACCGCAAACCGTGTATATAAAAACATTATTTTATTGACGGCCATTTGCCACTAAACAATGTAATATTTTTCAATAAAAAAATTACTGAAAGTTCTTTAAGATGGTATATTGATCGATTAAAAAAGTTTTGTAGTTTTCTTTAAAAAAATTCACGAAAAAGGCCTTTTTTGCGCTACAAGTGGGGGTTACGCCTTAAGGGGCCAGTCC
Source organism: Ophion slaviceki (assembly GCA_944452715.1). NCBI lineage: Eukaryota > Metazoa > Arthropoda > Insecta > Hymenoptera > Ichneumonidae > Ophion > Ophion slaviceki. Next base: position 2,050,871 of record OX101786.1, on the reverse strand, counting down.
ACTTTGAAAATTTCAAAAAATCGAAAGCAAGCAAGACTTGAAGAAATCGACGATGATGAGCAATCAGAAGGGATTTTTCACGGTGCAGGAACTGCCGATTGAGTTTAGGTAAGAGTTTTTCATAGTATAAACTTCAAACGCGTTTTTCTCGAAACAACGTTTTCAAAATCTAACTCCATCGTATCTCTTAAACGAATAAACCGATTCTCTTGAAATTTGAACCACATATTGTAAACATGATTCGCAACAAGATGACCCTCGATGGTTTTTAAATTTTTATTTTTACTCTTTTGTTTCGAAAAACTGCGAAAAAAACGCGTTTTTTTTTACTTTTTTCGTTTTTCATTTGTCATTTTTTTATTTTTTGATAAAACTTTATATCCGAGGGTCATTTTGTAGCTGATGTCATGCTAAATTTAATGAACTTTGATTTTATGAGGCGTTACGTTAAACTATAGTTTTGGTTAAAAATGAATAAAAATGAATTAATTTTTTTTTTAAATGTATTTCGAGACTTTATTTATCAAGCCCAACAACTTTTATATTCATATACTTTATAAAATCCTCAAAAAAAATCGCGAAAATAGCCTTTTTTCGTGGCTCCAAAGTGGACTGGCTCCTTGAAAAATGTCGGGCTCTTCCTTGCACGGGTCTACTTGGAAGGAAAGGTTGCGAGGTCGATCTCTCCGATCTCAATGAAATTTCGCATGCTTGTAGAAAGGGTGAAAATAGGCGATACGTATTTTTTTAATTCTGCGGGACCCGATTTTTAAGGGGTGAAACGCACCCTCGAAAATAAGGGTGTTTTTCGTTTTTCGTCGATAACGTTATCGTTCTCATCTCCAATGTATAGTACACGAAAAAATAAACATTATTGCAATGTGAAATTTCTTCATATCTCGTACCGTTAAAACATTATCGACGAAGAACGAAAAACGTCCCCCAATTTTCGAGGGTGCGTTTCAGTCCTTGAAAATCGGATTCCGCAAATATAAAAAAGTACATGTCGCCTATTTTCACCCATTCTACAAGCGTGCCAAATTTCATCGAAATCGGAGAGATCGACCTCGCAACCTTTACTTGTTAGCCTCGCGAAGTCACGTGGTACAGGGTCTACTTAGCCTTGCGAAGGGTGGAGAAAGCGGGGCAGAACTGAAACGCCGGAGGAGTGTGATGATCGCGATTTTATTTTCGGAGCAGAGAAACGTCTACGATACTTTTGGGAAATTTTATTATATATTTTGATATTATTAAACTTTTTTTTCATACTGATTTTTTAGAGGGAACCTGAATGGAAACAATGGAAAAGTGTGATGGTGGCGATTTTTTTTTACGGCAGGAATTAAACGAATGTTGCATGGTATTAATATTGTATAGAGATTTTGGATAATTGATAAATCAAATAGGATAAAAATATAGTGGTATAGTGATTTCCAAAAAATCTAGCATGATTTTGGACCAGTAGGGGTGTCACCTAATCGTAAGGTTGAATAACCAATAACTCGTCGAATTTGAATTAATTTTGCTTTTAGTATTTTTTTATTACTGTACCCATATTTTTGGCAATCCGTGCGCCATTTTATTTCTCCTCCTCGCTCTCTGTCTCATCTATTTCGAATAGACGTGCGCAAATTATGACTCCACGACGATTAGGGGAAAAAGATGTGAGCGCAGTTGAGAAACGATGTGGAAAAATTATGAAATTGAAGAGGACCAGACGAGAGTCGAGTTGGCACGGACTGGCTCCTCCATATATATATATATATATATATATATATATATATATATATATATATATATATATATATATATATATATATATATATATATATATATATATATATATATATATACAGGGTGAACATTATAAGGTGGCCATGTTTTTTCGCTAGTCTAGCGCAAAGATTTCGCGGCCGAGGAAAATATTATAACCAATGGTTTTTCAAATCCTCTTCGAAAAGAGTAATATCGTATTTTTGCGACGAGCAATACATTCCAGAAAAAATGAAACACTCTGAAAAAAAATTAAAATTCCATTTTGACTTCAGCGAACGAAGATTATCGAAGTCCGAATACGAAACACTCCGAAAATAAAACTTTTTCCAAATGGCACTAAATTCCATTTATTCACTTTAAGATGCATCTTTGGAAATTTTTTTCGCGATAACCCGATACACAAATAAAAATTCCCACCAGTGATTCGTATTTAGAATTAAATTATCTTCATTCCGCTCTGCTGAAAATGAAATTAACATTTTTTTCTCCACTGCTCAATTTTCCCTGGCACTTACTCCTCGTCACAAAAATCCGCAATCATTTTCTTCAAAGGAGATTTTGGAAACCATTTGAAATTGTATTTTTCTTACAATCAGTCGCAAAATCTTCGCCCAAGACTCTTAGAAAAAAAAAACATTACCGACTTAAAATTGTCACCCTGTATATAACAGTGAATGAGTACATACGTGTATGTATGGAACAAAATGCAAGGAAGAGATCCAACCGCCGGTGTTTATAATCTCACGGGGCGCTTTCTCGTTGGGCGGCCAAAGACTTTTGCTGGCCCAAAGCCAGACGCTCGGGGGAACCCCCGAAGTTGTCTTTGTGTCTCTGCTGTGACTCGCGAGCACACACGCACACATTTCGTGCAACCACCCGAGAGACTTTAAACTATATAAACATATATGTGTGTGTGTGTGTGTGTGTGTGTGTGTGTGTGTGTGTGTGTGTGTGTGTGTGTGTGTGTGTGTGTGTGTGTGTGTGTGTGTGTGTGTGTGTGTGTGTGTGTGTGTGTGTGTGTGTGTGTGTGTGTGTGTGTGTGTGTGTGTGTGTGTGTGTGTGTGTGTGTGTGTGTGTGTGTGTGTGTGTGTGTGTGTGTGTGTGTGTGTGTGTGTGTGTGTGTGTGTGTGTGTGTGTGTGTGTGTGTGTGTGTGTGTGTGTGTGTGTGTGTGTGTGTGTGTGTGTGTGTGTGTGTGTGTGTGTGTGTGTGTGTGTGTGTGTGTGTGTGTGTGTGTGTGTGTGTGTGTGTGTGTGTGTGTGTGTGTGTGTGTGTGTGTGTGTGTGTGTGTGTGTGTGTGTGTGTGTGTGTGTGTGTGTGTGTGTGTGTGTGTGTGTGTGTGTGTGTGTGTGTGTGTGTGTGTGTGTGTGTGTGTGTGTGTGTGTGTGTGTGTGTGTGTGTGTGTGTGTGTGTGTGTGTGTGTGTGTGTGTGTGTGTGTGTGTGTGTGTGTGTGTGTGTGTGTGTGTGTGTGTGTGTGTGTGTGTGTGTGTGTGTGTGTGTGTGTGTGTGTGTGTGTGTGTGTGTGTGTGTGTGTGTGTGTGTGTGTGTGTGTGTGTGTGTGTGTGTGTGTGTGTGTGTGTGTGTGTGTGTGTGTGTGTGTGTGTGTGTGTGTGTGTGTGTGTGTGTGTGTGTGTGTGTGTGTGTGTGTGTGTGTGTGTGTGTGTGTGTGTGTGTGTGTGTGTGTGTGTGTGTGTGTGTGTGTGTGTGTGTGTGTGTGTGTGTGTGTGTGTGTGTGTGTGTGTGTGTGTGTGTGTGTGTGTGTGTGTGTGTGTATATATATATATATTTATATGTATAATATGTACATGTATATATCGCTGTTTTTTCTCCGCTAAGGCGGATGACGCGAATATGATCTTGTTGCGTCTGGGAGTAAGGACGCTCGAGAAGTCGCTGACGCGAGCGCGCGTCACGCCTTCTGGGCAAGAGGCAATAACGCAACGATGAGGACAGCCTCCACGTGCTATAATGTGAGATTTCTATTTCATCGTCTATTTATTGTGCGAACAGAAACCACAAAATTTCAGCTAGATGAAATTCTGAAAATTCATTTGATTTTATTTCTCTTTAAATTTTGTGATCTGGCCCAGGACGGAATTTGATTGTCCACTTTTCACTTTGGGCGTTTGAACGTGTCTATGGGTAATGATGCTGTAAGGGGCTGTCATTTTTAAGTAATGGAAAAATTGTTCACGTAGAGGTCATATCGAAGAGTAGGGGTGAGCTTTGAACTTTGAAAGTGTGATTTGGGGGGGGGGGGGGATTTTATGGCCTAGGGTCTTAGTTTTAATTTGGAGCAAAGATTTTGAAAGGATTTCGACAATTTACCGAGTTGGGACGATTTTTGTGAAGGGTCCAAGTCTACTCTTTTTTGTTGCGTTTCTCTCGGAGGTAGCTCAAAGTCTATTCGTCCGATTCACTCCGAATTCGGAGGGAGCATAGTTCAGAAACTTTTCTGTATGACCGGGTAATTTTTCTCGTAAGTTTATCCATTTGTTGATAACAAATTGTTAAAGTTTTTTTTTGTCGAAAATCGAACTTTTTTTCCACAGATTGCCAATTTCGTAATTTTCAAAATTTCAAAAGAGGATCCGGTCATACGAAAATTTTATTAGTGTACTAAAAGTAGAGGATAAAGTTCCGACCCCCCCCCCCCCACCCTCCTTCGATCGAGCTGAAATTTGGCACAAAACTCCTTTTTAATTCTTGAAGAGAACCCCTTAAGGGATTTTTGGCTACTCGCAATAGTTTTTGAGATATTGAATGTTTAAGTTTCTTTTAAGGGTAAGGATCCATGACCCCCCGCCCCCACCCCTACGATCGAGCTGAAATTTTGCACAAACCTTCTTTTTAATAATCTTAAAACAACCCCTGAAGGGATTTTTAGCGACTCGCAATAGGTTTCGAGATATTGAATTTTTTTTTCTAACGCGCGCTCACTCTATCTATATCTGCTACGTTTCCGTTCACACCTACATATGTTATCGCGCTCTCCGTTTTGTCACAACAAAAATACCCAAACAATCAAACGAACAAATCTAAACAAACCCAAACAAACCCAAAAACTACTGCACATCCCTTTAAGGGTTGTCTTAAAATATTAAAAGGAAGGTTTGTGCAAAATTTCAGCCCGATCGGCGGAGGGGGGGGGGGGGGGGGGTTGGAGCCTCACACAAAATAGATTTTTTTATGTTTCATTTCAAATGAGCCTAACTGCCAGAAGCACCTATACCAATTAGCCATACACCGATGGCGGCACTTTCTTTAACCAATAAAAACGTCATTGTTTATCAATATTTTTCGATGAAAAAAAAACTCAACATCCGCAAGACTATGTATTAATTATCTGTAAAATCCCGACCTCGTCATCCCAATACTCTCACAACAAAAAACTATTGAAAATTGACTTATTTTTTTGGACTCCAAAAGCGTATGCAGACCCAACTACAAATAATTACAAAACTAAAAGAAGCTCCGATTAAAAAAGGTTTAAAAATATATTCACGCACGAGCATCAAGGCATGAAGATCCTCGAACACGAATGCCTTCATTATCCTTCATCCCCGTGTACACGTAAACCTGTAATAGATTACAGTTCGTTCGATTCATCGCGATTGACGTACGTAGGAAACTTTGAATGCCCGATATACGCAAAATTCGCGAACCGCGCGAAAGGCGAATTGAATACTGTATTACACGGGGCAAATACCGAAAGGGAAGTGCGCCAAGAGAGGCGAGAGAGGGGTGGGCAGGGCCGAGATTGAGCGAGAAACCGAGGCGTCGGAACGTCGAGGCGGGCTCGATTGAACTTTCGTAATTAATTAAGTCTTGTCTACACGTCGGGTGCAAAGTTAATCGCTGGGGGACGTGGCCGCGTTACTAGCTCCGCTACAACCACGAGGCACTCCTGTGTGTGTGTGTGTGTGTGTGTGTGTGTGTGTGCGTGTGCATGTGTGTGTGTGCGTGTGTGTGCGTGTGTGTGTATGTGTGTGTGTGTGTGTGTGTGTGTGTGTGTGTGTGGGTGTGGGTGTGTGTGTAAACTATTCGAAGGACGCGGTACTGCAGCATTCAGGTTCGACAGTGAATCAAGCGTAGCCTCTTTCAATACCAGTTCTCTCGGACGCCGGTAATTAAGTTCCCTCGTCACGGGGGAAAATCCTAGCTCCCGGTAAGATTTAGACCGAATTCTTGGTTGCCACGATTGCATGGCCCCACACCCCTCGGGCCACGAGCTGCAATACGGTTTTGCCTCTCGGCTATTGGGTATCTTACTCCGTTTGTATTCATTTTATTATTATTGTATATATAGAGAAAACAATCGAATATTCGTATGTATGTATATGAATTTTCAATTATTTTGAAGTTGTCGTCTTACCTTTTCCTTCTTCAATTGAATTGCGTTCAATAATTAATTATTGATAAAAATAATTAATTTGTTGTTTTCTTTTTAATTATAATTCTTTCTCATTAGAAATTCGTGTGTGTGCATTTATATTACATATAAAAATAATAAAATAATTCCAAAAAGAGTAAAATACGCGAATTTTTTTTTCTTCGTATATTTTTATCTGGAAGTAAGGAGAAGATCAATTCGATTTTTTTATTATTTACATGTGTGTGTGTGGGGGGGGGGGGGGGGGGTTGTGGGTAATAATAAATCAACAGTCTTCACGTTAACTGACCACCGAATTTCTCTCTCTCTCTCTCTCTCTCTCTCTCTCTCTCTCTCTTCCTTTCTCTTTTCGTATAAAATACTCTCTATGCTACAGTATATTATATATGTATGATATCTTATCATACATATATAATAAAAAATCAGACTGTCTTTTCGTTACTTAAGAATCACACGAGTCTTTTTTATCAGCTATTTCGAAACGCTCGCGAGCGTTATTCCGTGCTAAAAGAAAATCTCTGGCCAATCTTCGAGTCGAGTTTCTCGCTCTGTAAATTAAAATTTATGACGTACTTCGGATTTCAGAGGAGCGAACTTTTTGTTTTTTAATCACCACTGTTACTAGTGATTGGTGCAACATTTGCTCCAAAATTTATGCAATTTGCATTTTATACACAAGACGTTTTTGTTGTTTTTTTTTAATCACCTTCAACGTATACCCTTGCGGGTTTGTACGTATTAACTTTTCCAATACTTCGCACTAATCTGCTAATCTAGCTTGAGACAGTCACCACTCCGAGTATCGGCCATGCCGAACGCTTCTTAACTCGAAGTGCCGACGGAGCCGAAGCTCGACTGCACATCCACTAGTTTCTGTGCTTCAAAATTTATATATTTTGTACATTTATTTATATTAGGCCGGCACAAATTTGAGCTCTATTTTTTTCCTTTTTCTCACCATCCAATTATCTAATTTAGAGAACAAAAATTGTCGCAAAAGCTGCGAGCAGTCAAAAAATATTTTGAGGTCGCTCAAGCCTCCCAAAAATCCAAATTGCCATTAAAAAATCGTTTTTTTCTTTTTCGTTCACGTCTCACCCATGAATATTGCGCTTTATAATTTTTAAATTAACCTCGCGAAAGCTCTAGCCGGCCAATGAATATTTGGTGGTCGCGCAAGAGCTTCGTAATTTCGAATTGTCGCGATTTCTTTCTCTTCTCACTAATAAATTTAACAATTTGTAAAATTTTCAAAACAATTAATCCTTTTGTCTTTAGAAACGGATTTTTTAAATTTACCTCACACTTCAAATCCGATAAAACGGGGGCCCTATAATTTTGTTTACGGGCAAGAGCTTTAAAGAATTATTTTATGAGAACAAAGATTATAATTTTTGGGTTAGTAGTGTGAGGTAAATTTGAAACATCTGTTTCTAAAGAAAAACGATTAATTGTTTTGAAAATTTTACAAAGCGTTAAATCTATGAGTGAGAAGAGTAAAAAAAATTGGCGAACTAAATATCCATTAAGCGGCTAGAGCTTTTGCGAGGTAAATTTTATAATATTAAAGCGTAAAATTCATGGGTGAGAAGTGAACCAAAAAAACATCGATTTTTCAATGAAAACTTGAATTTTTGGGAGGCTTCAGCGACCTCTAAATATTTTTTTACCGCCGCAGATTTCGCGACAAATTTTGTTTTCTTTAAAGAACACAATTGGATGGTGACAAAAGAGAAAAAAAATGGAGCTAAAATTTGTGCCACCCGAATATATATGCACATACACATATTCATAAAATTTCGTCAGTTGTATAGTATTATAAAATTTATAATATAGTATATTATTAATTTCTATTACAGTATATGTATAAAATGGGAATCATACCACACACACATATGTATATATAAATAAATGTACATGGGTATCGAAAACTTTGTACGTAGATTGCAAGAATCAGGCAGGGCCAAAGGATCGTACACTTTCCGCCGGGAATAAATGGAGTCGCAACACACACATACCTCTCTCCCTCTTTCTCTGCATATATATATATATATATATATATATATATATAGGAAGAGTAGAAGCGTAAAACGATATGAAAAGAAGCAGGATTAGACGAAGAAGTTTGTGTGAGTCTCGGTTTTCTTAGGTCTCGGAGCGGGAAGAAGGAATCGGAAAAGTAGTAAAGGCGCGCGGCGCGCCAAGACCCCGCGCGCCCTAGAAGAAGTGTGGGAAAGGTGTGTAGGTATGTGTGTATATATATATATATATATGGGGCATTCCATACCAATTCGACCTGCGTCTGACCCTCGACCCCTCAAATCTGGTTCCCGATTTTTCCTATCATTACTCTCACTCTATCAAGCAATTACAAATTTTTTCAGATTTTTCAAAATAAAGTTGAGCGAGTCATGAATTTTTGAATTTTTTTTTTGAACACCTCGATGGCCGTAATCGAAAAATCTGAAAAAAATTCCCAAAAATACAGTGTCAGATATAAAAAATGTTGGTGTAAAATTCATAATGTCTGGGCTTTTGCTTCAACCCGTTTTTTAGCTTTTTGAGCAAAAAAATGAAAAAAATAAGACGCAGAGGTCAATTTACTGTAGACTGTTTCACGAAATTTTGTATACATAATACCAGATTTTTTAAAAAAATTCTCCGATTTTTCTAAAGTGTATTTTGTAATTTTCGATTTTTTAAAAATCACGGTTGACAAAAACCCTAATTAGGGGTTGAAGCAAAAGCCCAGACATTATGAATTTTACACCAACATTTTTTATATCTGACACTGTATTTTTGGGAATTTTTTTCAGATTTTTCGATTACGGCCATCGAGGTGTTCAAAAAAAAATTCAAAAATTCATGACGCGCTCAAATTTATTTTGAAAAATCTGAAAAAAATTGTAATTGCTTGATATAGTGAGAGTAATGATAGGAAAAATCGGGAACCAGATTTGAGGGGTCGAGGGTCAGACCCAGGTCGAATTTGTATGGAATGCCCCATATATACATACATAAAGCCCTATATCGTCGAAATGGTATAAGCGAGAGGATATAAGAAGCAGAAGAAAGAGGAAAAAAGAGTTGTAACGATACGTAGATTTACGCGGTGGCATTCCGTATAGAATCGATCTCGACTCCCACCCAAAGCGCCGCTTCGCTTCGTACTCCAGCCCTCTGCACCTCGTACCTTCTTTCTCGTACATCGAGCCTCGTTCCTCGGAATTCCGTGCACTTTTACCAAATGCGCTGTTCGCGCGTCGAACCGTACGAAACTTTTACGAAACTCGTAAAGCTTTCGATACTTTATTCGCATAAATATGTATATACAGAGTGGCGCGAAAAGTGACGTCCAAAAGAAAAATTTAGATGTCTCGTATCAATACCTATCCGAGTAACGTCCATGTACATTGTACGATCTTTTTGACTTTTTGAAAAAAAACATTGTGTAAATTTTTCTCTTTTGTGTACACTGCGACCTCTATTATCGGCGCAGCGGTGTAGCTGGGGTAGCTGATTGCAGTACTCGTCAAAGCCCTTTCTTATCGTGGAGCATGCTTGGAGCGTCACGCTAAGGCGCTTCCCTCACTATGCGTTACGGTGATCGATGTTCGGCACATAGTGGGGGCCGGTTGCATCCGCGGAGGTCCCGACAATAGAGGTCGCAGTGTATGTACTTTCCTCGCGATTTTTTTTACACGTGTTATCGTTATAAAGTGCGCTGTTGAGTAATAAATAAATGACCAACTGAACACTAAGTGACTTGATCACTTATATTTTGATTGAAAGTTCAAAAAATAGGTTTGAGAGGATCAGTCACTAAAGTTCAGATGTTGAAAAAAAAATACTTATACTAGTCGGAATGACTTTCAACTACGCTTAAGGGGTTACGCTTAAGGGGTCACTCTGGAGGCCGAAAAAATAGGCTTTTTGGGGATTTTTTTTCAGACAAACTACAAAATAAATCGAGATTACAAAAAAGGGTGTTTATCATACATATCAGTGACTGTGTACGATAATTTTTTTTAAGCGATTAATTTGAAAATGGCGACTGTGCAGCGTTTTTGCGACGACGTCTCCATTTTTCCAAGGTCCACGGCCGGACAAACAGCTCCTGTAATTTTTGAATTGTAATGAGCCAATGAGTTTTTTCGATTATATATAATAACCGCGATAGAAGTACGTAGGATTTTGAGATATATTAATTTTTGACCAGATGGCGCAATTCTAAAGTGGAAAGTGAAAAATGTGCCTACAAAATGGTCAGATAATTGTTAATATCAAATGAACTATGCAATATAAAAAACAAATCCTACGTACTTCCATAGACAATGTATTGTTCAAGATATATTCAACGTTTCAAGTGAATCGGTTGAAAATTGCCTGAGTTATGTTTCCGGCCAACTTACAAAATGCAGTTTTGAGATAAACCCTGCACAGCCGCCATTTTGAAATTAATCGCTTCAAAAAAATTATTGTATACAGTCCCTGATATGTATGATAAACACCCTTATTTGTAATCTCGATTTATTTTGTAGTTTTTCTGAAGAAAAAAATCCTCAAAAAGCCTATTTTTCGGCTTCTAGAGTGGCCTAATGCCTTGAGAACTTCCAAGAGGAAAGTACATACTCAAGAGTGAAAAAAATAAATAAAAACATATGCTATAAAAAAAAACTTAAAATAAATGAAAAAAAAAAAGTTTTTTTTTTTCGAAAATAAAAAAGATTGGAGATCAAGATCTAGATTGGCATGTAGATTTTCCTTCCGGAAGTCACTTTTCGGGCCACCTTCTATGCGGGAAAAATCGATTTTGGAGACCTTCGACATCGAGGACCGTCCTATACTGGCGAATTGTTCCCGCACTCAATATTACGTCAACCCCGAAGCCTTCAAAGCCACTATTAGATAAATGGAAGCACATTCGTATGAAGTTTATTTCCGGTACCGTCCCGTAGCCAAAATTATCGATTCGTTTTGAATAAAAGTTAAGGCGGTCCTCTAGTTTGTCGGGTCGAAAAAATCGATTTTTTTTTCATAAATCACATCTACAACATGTGTAGAAAATTTGTGCCAAAGGATTTTTTGATATTCGAAGTGGTTCACAAGTTACGGCCCTGGAACGGAGCAGGTATACGGAGCAGGTATACTTTCAAACGCGTTTTTCTCGAAACATCATTTTTCGAAACGGTGACCACGATATTTCAGAAACTACTGCACCGATCTTGTTCAAATTTATACAGCATCTTTAATATGTTATAAGCCAGCGATTGAACTAGGATTATCATGATTGCTTCGATAGTTTTTTTTTTGTACGAGCGAAAAACTTAAGAAAAAATGAGTAAAAAATAGAATGTAATTTTCAAAAGTGTATAAAAAAGTCAATTTTTGTAATGTAGAATTCACTCTAGTTCAATCGCTAGTCTTAAATATGAAGATTAAAATGCCGTTTGGTTTTTTGATTTCAGATAAGCAGAACAGCCGCAATCTTGGTCACCGTCAAGCACCTCTCTTACTTGATGTCTTCCTGTCGGCCACTATAACGTTTATTCTATTATATATTTTGACTTCAAAAAATTTGTAAAGCTTATTTAAATGTTAATAAAGATTATGCAAAACAATGAGATTGATTATTTCGATGCTTTGCCCGTAAAAAATTATTGAAAAAGCCGTAAAAAACAGCCGAGAAACTAGAGGACCACGTTAAGGGCCGTTATCGAAACGGCCGGACGTGCTGATAGCCAACGTTGCACGAATATGACCGGATCAAAATGTTCCGTCGCCATATTTAAATCTATGTATGATAAATTTATATATTCGCGGATTTCCCTGCTTCCTTCCTCCGTTTATATGTAGTCTGTATTTTCACTCCGCATTTTCCTCTATTCTCGCGCGTGTACATGGAATCTCGAGACTCCCGTGAGAGGACCCCCCCCCCCCCAGCTTCCGAGGTTTCCACCCACACGGCGTTTTCCTCGAATCGCGGACAAATTGTCCCTCCTCTCTCAATTTCGTTCTCCCTCTCTCTCCTTTCGTCTCTTCGTCGAGCTTTATTTTATGAATTTTTTCGTGAATTTTCATTTTCACCATTTTTTATTTTAGTTATGTTTTCATGAATTTTTCTTTTACTATCTTTTGTTTGTCTCTTTTTCATTTTAGTTATGCATTTTTAGTTTTTGATGCCTTTTCTTCTCATTTTTACTATCTGATGATTTTGTCATTCTTGATAAATTTTTTTACTATCTTTTATTTCAGTTACTTTTTTACGAAAGTTTTTTTTTGCCATATTTTATTTTCGTATGAATTTTTATTTTTACAATTTTTTATTTTTTTATTACTTTTGAAGATTTTTTTTTTATTATCCCGCAAATGCATTATCAAATTTTTCTCGTCTCGCTTGCTCCCGTGTTCGATCATCGTTTTCTCGCTCACTCGTGTACTCGGAGTCCAATCTCGATTCCACGGCACTCCCTGTTTCTCATCCGACATTCATAAACTTCCAGTCTTCTCTCTCTCTCTCTCTCTCTCTCTCTCTCTCTCTCTCTCTCTCTCTCTCTCTCTCCCTCTCCCCCCTCTCTTTCAATCTCTCCCTGCCTCTCTTCCTCTCTATCTGGATTTGTTCGTTTTCCAACTCGTCCTGCCCTTCGCCCTGGCCCTTTCTCTCCCTCGCGGCTACCACTATTTTCTCGTGTCTAACCCCTTTTCTCTTTTCCCTTTTTACACCGTTGAAACTCGGCATTGCATATATATATATATATATATATATATATTGGATAAGTACATCGAGGTTGTGGCACAGGGAATTTCCAGATGCCACGTTCAGTTATGATAAACTCATGGAAGCAAAACGCGGAAACGTAATCAGGACTGAGTGAACCAGCCTGCCAGAAAGTCCATATATCTCTTTCTTCTCCCGACTATTTTCCCTCGCCCTCCTGCTACTTTTCCGCCAGGTCCCTTTTTCCCCTTATTACTCCTGTGTCGCCACGGTTTTCTCTTCATCCCCCCCCCCCCCAACGCTGCTCATCGCTGTCACTCTCGTTAGTTTAGTGCACTATGAAAGATATCTACCTATCTACCTCACGCTCTCACTCTATCTCTCTCTATCTTATTCATTTATGGGCTCAATGGAAAAATCCATAAACTCGTTCACTCGAACTTGGAAAGTTTTCAACATTGCTACTCATCTTATACGCATGTTACAAAATTTCCCATCGTTTTCTAGGGCACGATAAACTTATCGAATAATCAATTTCTCAATGTCTCTCTCTCTCTGTCTTACCGTTTTCTCTTCTTTTCTTCGATTATTAGAGGTGATTGCATTCCCCTGTTTATTTCTCATTCTCATATCATCACACATCTCTGATCCGATATTCGTGAATTTTTGCTAACATTACTTTCTTCGCATCTTATTTTGTCAAGTTTATCGAGTTAATCTTAAGATTATTATTTAACTCTCGTTCATATCGCGTTTTACTTTATATTTCAATTCGCTGATTGATTTCACCATTGTATTTGATTTCCTCATTATATTTTGTTTTTATCTCATAGCAACTTACATTGTTTATATTTCTTTTACATCAAATCTCCATTTCTTTAATTCTAGTTGATATTTTGTTTCTCATTTCATCTGTGCCTTTATATTTGCCCGAGAGTTCACTGGGGCATGATAAACATTATCAATCATTGAATTGTTCTCTGTCGCAGCATATTTCATTACACTTTTTTGACAGCGATTCCTATGCACTTATTCTTATTATATATATATATATATATATATATATATATATATATATATAAGTATATACTTATTATATATATTGAAAATGTCTGTGTCATCATGTGTGTTTCTCCAATTTGTGTTTATTTATTTTTTAGATAAAATCTTAACTTCTATACCTGTGATATTTTGATCTTATTTCGTCTGTACCTCTATGTTTACCCAAAAGTTTACTGGAGCATAATAAAGATTATCAATCAATCAATTAATCTCTGCCTCAGTATATCACAGTAGACTTTTTTAACATCGATTCCTATGCACTGATCGAGTGTACGGGAATATATATAATATATATATATATATATATATATATATATATATATATATATATATATATATATATATATACATTCCAGCATACTCAATCTCCGTACGAAATCACGTGTACGGAAGCTCGCCAAAACTTTTTTAAGAATTCGCTCGTGTGAGCGAGCATGCTCATATATACCTGATGAATAATGATTATCGATGCTCTTTTTGTTTCCTTTACGTCTGTACACGGTTCGGCTGCGAGTTGCGCCACCAAACGGTACCGAAATACGGAGCTTTAAGCACTCTATCTTTCTCTCTCTCTCTCTCTCTCTCTCTCTCTCTTTCTCTCTCTCTCCGTCTCTATTCCTCTCGGTTCGATCGATTTCCTTGTATCGGTATAACTTCGACCTCCCTAGAAAGTTTGCCGAGAGCCTTCTACATACAAACGCGCGCATACGTATGTACAGGCCATCCCTTTGAAATCGACCGACCCGAATGTCTTTGAAACTGTTGTGACGGTATGCTTTAGACAAAAGTTCAATGGTTTCCGCGAGCCAAGTTATCCGATCGGAGTGGGTTCTTTCTGCACGGGGAAATTCACCGTCGGATGTCTCTCATTTCTGGGCTTCAGTGAAGTACCTACATAAGCTTGCAATTTCCAAAATACGATTTGTCAGTATACTTTATTGTACAAATTATAATTTGTATTAGTTTTATAGCGTCAGGTCTTAAAGGGCTGCATCTACTTAGAGTCCCGAAAAAATTGCCTAATCCTACATTTTTTCTGGGATACGGTTGATGAAAAAAACGCGTGTTTTAACACAAAGGTACAAATATTGAGAGCCTTAAAAAAATCTCTAAAAATACAGAAAAACAACAAAACGATCCATCCGAAATCTAAAAACCAAACGGGTTATTCGAGTTAACAATAAATAAGAGTCGTTGAGGATCGTCGATTTTTTAACAACGCGGCGACGAATTGAAACTCGAGCATACGAAATCTAAAAAAAAAGTCGTCATTTTTACGTAACTATTAAAAAATAAAGATCGCTTTAGAAGAGAGATCGCCAACGACCTTTAACCCTTCCGTGACACACTTATATTTGGCCACGGCTTTGATCCACTGGGTCAATTTGACCCAGATACTACTTCATCCACCTGCCATTAAGGGGTTACTCTCACTTGCGATTTTGAAAAAATCGATTTTTTTATTGCATTTTTTTGAAGTGCAGTTTGAAGTGCAGATTTTTTTTTGATGCCCGGAATAGATGACTCTATGTAAGTTTACAAAAAAAAATATTTTCTTCGTGTAAACTGAAATTGAAACTTTAAACGCGTTTTTCTCAAAATGGCATTTCTGAAGTCGGTGACCAAGATTACTCGAACACTAATGAACCGATCTTCTTGAAATTTTGCAGGCTTATTTAATACATAAAAATGTAGTCTTTAATCGTTCGATTTTTGTCGTTAAAATCGAACCATTAACTTTGACTGTCCGCCATTTTGTGAAAAATGAATATTTTTTAAAATCCTTCGATTAAAGACTAGTTTATACTTATATTTGACTAAATCCATCCGCATTTTTTTTTCAGATGATCCACTTCGCCGCAATGTTGGTCACCGCAAACCGTGTATATAAAAACATTATTTCATTGACGGCCATTTGCCACTAAACAATGTAATATTTTTCAATAAAAAAATGACTGAAAGTTCTTCAAGATGTGTTCTTTAAGATGGTATATTGATCGATTAAAAAAATTTTGTAGTTTTCTTTTAAAAAATTCATGAAAAAGGCCTTTTTTGCGCTACAAGTGGGGGTAACGCCTTAACACCGTACGGTCGGTTTTTATTGACAAAATCCGGGGTACACTTTCAACATGTCTTAGTACGTCTGCATAATATACAATTTTTGGAAAATATACATAATATACAATTTTAGCACTTTGGAAAATAAACAATTGAATTGTTGTTAAAAATTATTGAAAACTTTCTATTTTGGGCAAGTGAGCATTTCGTTTCAAATTCGTCCGGGTAAAAATGAACCAGTGTGTCAAGGAGGGGTTAAATGTTTGTCATTGTATCTCTTGTAAATTTGGGAACGATTCATCAATTTGATCTCTCCGAATTCGATGAAATTTGGCATGCTTGTAGAATGGGTAAAAATAAATACATAATAACATAGAAATTTCCGTTCATACGAAAGTTTCATTACTATACTAAAAGTACTTTCTGTATTTTTCATACCATCTGAACCAAGTTGTCAGAACCATCTACACCGAGTGGACATGCAGCAAGGGTACCCATGTAGGGTGATCGGTAGTGGCCAATGATTGGCCGATGCTCGACGCCAAGCTTGCCAACATTGGCACTCGAGCTTGGCCCGATCATCGACCGAGCCTTGGATGATAAGAGCGGCCCGATATTCGCAATCAATATTGGCCCTAGAATGGCTTATGAGAATCGGCCGAGCATCGCGTAGGAGTTCATTCGAGAATCGGCCAACAATAAGCCCCCTCAAGATTGCCACCATTGGCACTCGAGCTTGGCCCGATTATCGACCGAGTCTTGGCGGATAATTGTGACCCAATATAGATCACCAAAATTGGGCCTGCACCGCCAAAAAAAAATTAATTATTTTTGTATTGTAATTCGTCATTACCTGGTCTTTCGAAATGATTAGTTCGAAGAAAATATTTCACCCCATAATGGGGCTCGAACCTTGAACTTCCCTACTCATAGCCAAACACGCTGCCCCTATGCAACCGAGTGCTTGTAACATTTGAATCGCAGAAATGGCATAAGATACCAAATGGATTCTGATCATTATTTGTATGACATAAACTATATCAATTAGTTAATATCATTGGGATAATTAGAGAGTGTTATCGAATGACATGTTATAGAATTTTCAAACCTAACCTATATATATAATTCTTCTCTCTCCACCTTCTCTACCCCCACAACCCATTAATATGTGTGTTGCAATAAAGACAGACCATTAGTTCATTAGTTCAAGTTTACTTTCAATAAATGAATATATTTAAAATGAATAATTCCAATAATGGAATGCAATAGGAAAAATTTGATTTCACGAAAAATGTAGTTAATTCAAATAAAAAATAAATAAATAAACGCGGTTAGTTAATATTAATAGAATTTTTCTGTCAGTGTAGGATGGTTCATAAAAATCGGCAGAATATCGCGTATGAGCTCGTTCGAGAATCGGCCAACAATGAGTGCATTGATTTGGTAGTATATTTGTTAAGAAAAATGTCCAATGGACTCGTAAAAAGTATTTATCTCGTCTCTCAATGATTTCAACGCGAAACAATGAATCGTCAATATACGAATTGCGGTTCGATCATCCGTTACTCGGCCGAACATTGGCCTCGTATCGGTAAAAACATGATTGGCGAGTCTATACTTCGCCAAACATCGACCTCGTATCGATAAGCCAATGATTAGAGAGCCTATATTGGGCCGAACATTGTCCTCGTATCGGCAAACCAATGATTGGCGAGTCTATACTTCGCCAAACATCGACCTCGTATCGATAAGCCAATGATTAGAGAGCCTATATTGGGCCGAACATTGTCCTCGTATCGGCAAACCAATGATTGGCGAGTCTATACTTCGCCAAACATCGGCCTCATATCGATAAACCAATAATGAACAAGTCCATACTTGGCCGAACATTGGCCTCGTATTGGCAAACCAATGATTAGCCAGTCTATACTTCGCCAAACATCGGCCTCGTATCGACAAGCCAATGATTAGCGAGTCTACGTTTGGCCGAACATTGGCCGCGTATCGGCAAACCAATGATTGGCGAGTCTATCCTTCACCAAACATCGGCCTCGTATCGACAAGCCAATGCTATATTTGGCGAGCGAGTCTATATTTGGCCGAACATTGGCCTCGTATCAGCAAACCAATGTTGGCTAGTCAATACTCAGCCGAGCATTGGCGTACAATTGGTTAATCGATCATCGTCCCGCCAACATTGGTCCAAGTATTGGCCGTTACGGTTCGATTGGCGAAACCTACATGGGCGTAGCCCCTCCTTTAACTAATAATAACTCCATTGTTTACCGATATTTGTCAATAAAAAAAAATGATACTTCGCTATGATTAATAATGTTTTAAATCCCGATCTCTTCAGCCTCGCATCGAAATTCGATTCCCATAAAAAATATATTCAAAATCGACCATTATGGCCCCGCAGGCTTAGCCGGACCCGTTCTTTCGGGAAAAAATGTACACCAGTACCATCAAGATTGCCAAATTTTTACAAATTTTTAATGTCATCAACAGTTTCGTCGACATTCGAGCGGGTCGATTTAAGGATATATGCCGAGTTGTAAAAGTTGAAAAATCGCTTTATTCAAATACAATATATTTTGGCAGCCTATCATGTTTTAAATGACCTCAGAAAATTTGAAAACATCGGATCAAAATTGACAGATTTATAAACTGTTATGTTGCCACCATAGATATAAAAATATAGTATTTGAACGAAGGATTTTTTTCCGATCGATACTTTTACGATTTAATGATCCAAGAAATCATATTTTCTTTGCAAAAATCAAGACTCTCACTTTCAACACGCGCCATTTTCTTTTAATTTGATATTGCGGAAATTCTTTTGATTAGTCATAGCATAAATTAATATACTAACGAAATCTGTTTGACTTTTTAAATATTCGATAACCTGGTACGGAAGGGTATTGTTCATCGATAAATACGTTTTCGAAAGCTGCTTCCCGCACATCGGCTGGAAATCGATTCTAATGAAAGATTTTTATTTAAAAAAAATTACGGAGTGTTCTTCAGATGATAATTTTTCCAATACCCAATTTTTGTAGAAATGTATCATCACGATTTTCTAGCCCCCCCCCCGAATAAAGAGTTTTCGACTGTTACAACTAGGCATAATCCTATAAACGGGACACTATATATATATATATATATATATATATATATATATATATATATATATATATATATATATATATATATATATATATATATATATATATATATATATATACATACACACACACACACACACACACACACACACACACACACACACACACACACACACACACACACACACACAAGTATGTGTGTGTGTGTGTGTGTCAAAAGTATATATGTAAATATAAATATATATGTAAAAAGTCATATACAATAACACGCTTTACCAAACCACCGTGCACACCTACCGTATCACGATCCGTATACCGCATGTAAAGCCTATTTATAGAAATTAAAAGGGTTCGGAAGGCACAGAAGTGATACTCTAGAATATTACGAACAGCGGTGTGATTGCGGAGTCGTGTTCGCGGTTCGAAACACTCACCGGCTCGGTTACACCAACACACACTTTAATATGAATATGTATAAAGGGTGTCTAAAAATGACCTGACATTTCAAATTGCGCGCCATTTTTTTGTGGCGAACATAAAGTACCAATCTTCGACAACTGGCATCAGGAAGTATTGAGGTTTAGTGATGGAGAATTACACAATCGAGCAACGCACAGAAATTGTGAAAATTCACTACAAAAGCGCTGAAAATTTCTCCGAGCCGGTTCGGTCTGCAGGTATTGCGGACCAAGTTTCGTGGTCGTGTTATTTCGCACCGCAGCAATGAGAATTGGCAACCAAGATCGTGCGATTTGACGCCATTGGACTGCTTCCTTTGGGGTTTTCTGAAAGGAAAAGTGTGTGACAATGATCCCATTTCACCAATGACATCATTTCGGAGCTCAAGGTCGCAATTGAACACACATAACCTGCATGTTTGTACCTTATATTAAAATAAAAATATTCGTAATTTTAAATAAACAATACGTTTTATTGATAAATTAAAATGTCAGGTGATTTTGAGACACCCTTTGTACGGGGTGTTAGCGAGGTCGAGCAGAGCCTTAAGGGGGTGATAGGTTACCTCGTTAGGAAGATTTTTGGAAAATTTCCCAAAATTAGGTACTAACTCGTTCACCCCTTATGTTAATGGGGGAAATCACAGTAGCACACAAAAAATAGGCATATTTTCGGGAATTAATTTTGGCTGAATAAAAGTATCAATCGAAAATCTGTAAAGTAGGTTTTATAGCAATACTAAAAAAGTACAAAATGTAATTTTTTCAATAAAAAATATTTTAAAATGGCGGCTGCGCAGCATTTGCCCCAAGGCGCCTTTTTTTGAGCCCGCCGAAGACATAACTCGAGCAAATTTTTACCGATCGACTTGAAATTTTGACAGTAGCTTCGAAACATCTTTCTCCACGGAGCTACGTAGGATTTTTTCGATATATTGATTTTTCGCAAAAGGGTGCATGTTTGAAAATAAAGTTAAATTTTTAACAAAAAAAACGCCATAAAATCGTCGATAAAAAAAAAGTAAGCCATATAAAATAAAAAATCCTACGTAGCTCCGTGGAGAAAGATGTTTCGAAGCTACTGTCAAAATTTCAAGTCGATCGGTAAAAATTTGCTCGAGTTATATCTTCGGCGAGCTCAAAGAAAGACGCCTTGGGGCATATGCTGCGCAGCCGCCATTTTTAAATATTTTTTATTGAAAAAATTACATTTTGTACTTTTTTAGTATTGCTATAAAACCTACTTTACAGATTTTCGATTAATACTTTTATTCAGCCAAAATTAATTCCTGAAAATATGCCTATTTTTTGTGTGCTGCTGTGATTTCCCCCCTTAATGCTATTTTTTTTAAATAGCATTACCATAAGCGATTTTTTTTATTTCTTGACAAGTTTTTAAGTATTCAACACGTCCCATTTAGTTAGTTGTGTGGATACAGATGATTGTATTGGTGTTTGTCAATTGAATACACATTAAGGGGTCGTCTCACTTTAGACGCTAAAACGGCTATTTTCATGATTTTTTGACAGGTTTACATTATAGATATTTATACAAAAGTTGTTACACTTAATAAATACACTTGCCAAATACATTAAAAAATGTTTTTAATGTATGTATGTAAACCAAACAAACTTTAAACGCGCTTTTCTCGAAACAATGTTTTTCGACGGCTTGTTGATAAAATCTTCGAAAGTACTGAACCGATCCTTATGAAATCTTAACCACTTATTCTTTACAACTATAGCTATAGCGCAAATCAAGGATTTGTTTAATTTTGATATTTATAATTTTTTTCCAAAAACCGTGAAAATAATACGTTTTTTTTGCTTTTTTAGAAAAATGTTCGCTATTTTGTTATTTTTGCATATATAAAAAATCATATGACATGCGCTATAGCCATTAACATTCTGAATCTAAAACTGTTTGATTTTTTCGTTTCGGATGATCCATCTCCGAGATTTCATCGACAGCGCAGACCTACAATTTTTAGGACATTTTTTTAACTACTATTTTCGTCTATAAATAGTGACTTGAATAAACAGATGAAATTTTTGAATGTATTTCGAAAGTGTATTTATCAAGTGTAACAACTTTCATATCAATATCTATAATATAAACCTATAAAAAAATGCATAAAAATAGCGTTGTTAGCGTCTGAAGTAAGAAGACGCAAATAAGTTTTAAGTTACCAATTATTGTGTGGTGGAACATTATGAACGAGTTAGTAGCTAATTTTGGGAAATTTCCCGAAAATCATATTTACCATGATAACTCGAAATCCTCAGACTTTGGGCTAAGGTCTAGGGCTAAGGCCTATCACTCCCTCAAGGCATCGATTTTCCTAACACCCTGTATATACGTCCGTGTTGCGGCACGTACGTGAATATATTTCGCGGCTTTAAAATTCTATTCTCGAGCCATACGTGCACAATCGAGGGTCCGAGAAAATGTTCCGCGTTCGATTCGCCATCGCATCGAATCATTATTACAGCGTTATCATCATTATTATTCGACCAGACGCGTCTATATATAAGTAAAAGTGATTATTTATTTCGACAATTTTTTCGTTGATCGTTGCTGAAAGCGGAAGGCGTAATGCGTTCTCGAATTTTTCTGATTTTTTTTCTGTTTGCACAAACGTCGTTTGGATTCGTTTGGGTTTTTTGTTGGTCGTGTTCGTTATCTTTTATGTACTGGAAGTGTCACGCGAACGTATCGTAAACGGGGAGAGGATTTTGTCGGATGGCGCCTCGTTTTGTCACGAGTGTTCTCTCTGAGCTCGGCAATAATACAATTCGCCGTTCACCGACTATCTGCTCGTCGTATGGCGAATTTTCGCTCAGTTTAATCCCCCTCCGTTACAACGAGAACCCCCGGCAGCCGGCGCGCTCCTCGCCGGAAGAACGAAGATCCGACGATTGTCCGATAAGAAGAGATAGGACACGACGAGGGTGGCAAACTCTCACTGGCACATTGTTGGCTTAATGCGAGAGCGAGAGAGAGAGAGAGAGAGAGAGAGAGGGGTTGTGGAATTACACAGAAGCATGAAACGTCCCATTCCTTGCGTTATTCTCGGTGTTGGATGGTTAGATTTTCGATGCCGGCACACTTCGCGGGAGCGTTGAGGGATTATTGCCGGAAACACGATTAATTTTAGCCGAGATAAGACAGAGCTACGTCGTCTTAGAAACTCATATATATACACCTCCATATATATACATGTTAAACATATAATATATATATATATATATATAAATATATTATTATTATATATTATGTATTATTATTAAAATATTGAATTGTGGTATTAATTTTTTTTGTAGATACCCCTGTAGGGGTCGTCTGCCTCATTCCATTCCCCACCTTGTATTATTACATTATATATCCTTTTGAAAACATCTACAGGGTGTCCCAGAACTAAACGCGTTCCCTGAAATGGGGGGTTGCGGCTGAAATTCTGAGTCGATTGATATAAGCATGTGTGGGTCTCAAATAAACCCCTGAATTATTATTAATTTTTAAGGGCGGGCCAATCAGGTGCGCCCAATGAACCGGCGTGGGTGCGGTGCTCCTACTAGGCACCACACACGCGCGTATCACTCATCGACGTAGGCCGGCTCGTCGGGCGCTCGTCGGACCTGATTGGCCCGTCTTTAAAGATGAATAATAATTCAGGCGTTGATCGGAGACCCACACATGCTTATATCATTCGACTCAGAATTTCACCCCCAACCTCCCATTTCAGGGGACGCATGCAGTTCTGGGACACCCTGAATATATATTACAATGTAATTGCAATATTATAATAATACTTTGTAATTATGCATAGCAATTGGATCACTATGAATTCATAATATGTGTGTGTGTATGTGTGTGTTCATCTTTGTATATCTATATATTGATGTGCATTCTATTTTATTAAAGTATGCAATAATAATTGAAGCTTGTGTACCCATTTTGATATTAGATATTTATATCTCAATATCTAACATCAATACTTTACGAAAAAATTAATGGTTTTTGTACATTACACTATAATTGCGATACTCTGTACTATATACTCATATATAGCAATTATTTTACTAAGGGTATAGATACTATATATTCAACTTTTACAGTATATGATCCATTATTTATTACTAAAATATAATATTATAAACTTTATATTTTAATCAATTTTAATATTATATAAGATGGTAGTAGTTTATTTCCCAGATATGCCTTTATGGGTTTTTTACACAGCCCCCCCCCCCCATCCATGTTTACTAGGAATATGTGTGTGTGTATATATATATATATATCCACAGTAAAATAATTGATATACATAAGTATATACTACAATCAACGTATCGCAATTATAATACAATTATAGACAGAATTCAAAATTCAAAAACCATGATTACAACACAGTTCTTGATGATATTTCGTTTTTACACACATATGACTGTTTGGTTCGGTTGTTGGTGACAAACTCCTGATGCTAACGTCCCCACTACTACTAAAGGAATCGACATTGGCATGATGTCAAATCGACCCAATGTACATGAAACATTTATTTATTCGAATTACTATTTTATATATATATATATATGTCTGCTTTCAATCTCCTCTCTCGTTTTTTTACCGCGCACACTAATTTCATCTTTTTTTTTATTCCCACATCGCGCGCCTAGTCGCCACTCACCGTATAATATACCCGCAACTTTTTTTCCCCCCTCTACGAAAGCTTCTTTATATCGACCGTCTCGGCAAGCGACGACGACGAGAAGTCCGCGGTCTTCTTTCTTATCTGGCTAATGGCAATTACGGGACATTTACAAATTATCTCGGGAGGCTTATGTGCACCTTATATATATATGTCTGCATTTTAACATCTTTTTCCTCGTCCCTCGACCATACGGAAAGGTGAGGGCGAGGATAAGCCTCGAGGATTATGGAAAGAAAGAGAACAAGAAATAAAACGAAACGACTGTAAGGAGATAATGAGAATCAGTGTGAACGAGTGGCAGTCGGGGGAAGGGAGAGGGGGAGGGAGAGAGAGAGAGAGAGAGAGAGAGAGAGAGAGAGAGAGAGAGAGAGAGAGAGAGAGAGAGAGAGAGAGAGAGAGAGAGAGAGAGAGAGAGAGAGAGAGAGAGAGAGAGAGAGAGAGAGAGAGAGAGAGAGAGAGAGAGAGAGAGAGAGAGAGAGAGAGAGAGAGAGAGAGAGAGAGAGAGAGAGAGAGAGAGAGAGAGAGAGAGAGAGAGAGAGAGAGAGGAAAAAAGACGGCGAGAAGCTGAACGTTCGATTAAGACGTGATAGAGTCTTCATTAAAGTGATGGCGCTGCTCTCTGCCGGAGAGAGAGTGCTAGCGAATGGACCACGAGAGTATGAGGAGGTAAGGGATGAGCCTGATCGAGCGGTATTAATCCTCTTTGTTTTTCTCCCTCTTGTCCCCTTCGCTCGCCGTCGCGCCCTCTCGCCCGTTTTCCCTCTTGCCCTTGCTCACTCTCGCCATCCCTCTCCACCCTCTCACACGCCCCTCGCCGTCTCTCTCTCTCGCTCCATTCGTCAACCTCGAATGGAAATTCACCGGTTTAATGGGAACGCCAATTCGTTAGTAAACCGATTGGAAATATTCTCGACCTGCGGAACCCTGCACTGCACTCCGTGTCGAATGCTTCACGTATTTTCTTTTCTTTTTTTCTTCTTAAAACGTCTACCATGTGAATTTCCACTTTTTAACAAGTCGAAATGTGCCGGGATTTTTTGCATTGACAATTAAAATTAAATAGTTATGAAATAAGATGTTTTTTTTGCAACTATAAACTAATAATCAATGAAATTCCGTCGTACCCTCTTTGCATCTTCAAACAAACTAAAAAATCTCGAAAAAGAACCATCGAGAAAAGTCTTGTGCGCGAATATGCGAAAATATTTATTCAAATTGTTCTCTCTTTCTGTCTTTCTCTCAAAATGTGTGTGTGTGTGTGTGTGTGTGTGTGTGTGTGTGTGTGTGTGTGTGTGTGTGTGTGTGTGTGTGCGTGTGCGCGCGCGCGCGTGTGTGTGTGTGTGTGTGTGTGTGTGTGTGTGTGTGTGTGTGTGTGTGTGTGTGTGTGTGTGTGTGTTGGTGGGTGTGTGTGTGTGTGGGTGTGAGTGTGTGTGTGTGTGGGTGTGAGTGTGTGTGTGCGCGCGTGTGTGTACACACACACACACACACACACACATATATATATACACACATATTTACATATATACATATATAGAGTTTCATGTATAGTATATATATCATGTATAATCTGTGTGTGTGTGTGTGTGTGTGTGTGTGTGTGTGTGTGTGTGTGTGTGTGTGTGTGTGTGTGTGTGTTTGTGTGAGTATGTGTGCAATGAGCGAAGGCCGGCGAAAACATGATCGTGCGATCCTGATGGCATGGAGCTCATTTAGTTGGCTCAATTAAAAGGTTCATCAGTGGTGTTATGTATGACGTGCATCGGAAGGCTATTGTATGAAGACTATTTCCCTAAAGAGCGAGAGAGGGGCGGAGGGGGGGGGCTACTATAAAATTCAAAGAATAATATTCTATATTTATAATATGAGAAATTTTTTTTTCAATTGTTTGTCTTTTTGCCTCTCTCTCTCTCTCTCTCTCTCTCTCTCTCTCTTCTTTTTATGGTTAATTTTTTTATCCTTGTGTATAATTTTGTATGAATTTGTATAAGTTTGTATTATTTTGTGGGACTTTGTGTGAGCCTGTATTATTTTGTATGAATTTTTAATGATTTTTCGGTAACTTTGTATGATCTTGTAAATCTGCGGCATGGTGATGATTTTCCACAATGACGTTTGGATACTGACGACTGACATTTTCTTTTTCTTTTATTGTTATAACTAGGGTTGCTCCCTCCACAAAACGTGAAGGGAGCAATCAAATGCGACCAATTTTTTTTGTTTCTTTGGCGGTGCAGACGCACAGTGGACATCACCTCCACGTTTCAAAATGGAATGGTACTTTTTTTAACCATCTTGTGGAGCACCTCGAGCCGCATAAAAAACATTCGGGGGTCAAAGTCGTTCAAGGTCATTCAAGGTCAGTATCGATGATACAAATATAAATATCTCGGATCACAACCAAATATTTGGTAGTGATCCGAGATATTTGGATTTGTATTTCATTTTAATGGGTGGCCTCGAATGACTTTGACCCTCCAATGTTTTTTATGCGGCTTGAGGTGCTCCACAAGATGGTTGAAAAAAATGTACCATTCCTTTTTGAAAAGTGGAGGTGACCGTCACTGTGCATCAGCGCCTCCACCGAAATAAAAAAATTGATCGCATTTGATGGCCCCCTTCACACCGTACGACTTTTGTCTGGAACATTTTTTGTAGTGTCAATAATTACCGAGTTATTTCCGGTGGCAGAGATAAGAGCGACACCCTGTATATTGTAATATACAAAATAAATTCATAAATACATATGCATATATATAGTCATTTGATAGCTCTTCTTTTCTCTCTCTCGCTCGCTCGTTCACGTCTATGACCGCGTTCTGGGATTAATAGCGAAATCACGCATCGCGCCCGATCCACCGTAAACAACGCGACGCGAGCACGTCGAATCATTAGCACGAGTGGCGATGCCACCCCCGCAACGGGCACAAGTATTTCATCCAATCTACACGCGCCTCCCGTTTCGCGCCACCGACAACTTTTACAAACAAAATCGGCTGTGCTGCATCGAGCGTTTGTTTATCTTTGTCGAGTAAAATTCGCAACGGACCGAAATAAAATTTGTTGCAGCTGAACATTTCATATATATATGTATATATATAAAATTTGTATATATATATATATATATATATATATATATATATATATATATATATATATATATATATATTCAATTCCGTCTAATATATATACATGTATATTGGACGGATGTATATAATAGAACGCAGCACACATGGCAAAACGAGTGCTCTATTTTCGAAATTCGCCCCGCCGTATTTTACCCGAGCAAAGCTGTAACGTCGCCGTCGCACGTTTTCGTGTATACGGGATTGAAAAATAATTACGGGAATTTGTTTTTATGGAGTTTCATGGAAATCGAGTTGGTAGCGAATATTTTTCCGCCCGATGACGCAAGAATTCAGAATGTGATTGAAGCAGCGAGTGGATTTGTAATTATTGAAACGCGTGTTGTATACAGATTTTAATTAATATTCCGAAATTTTACGATTTTTTTACTTTTGATATTTTTTTTGATACAAATGGTCCAATTTTCATTTTCGGACATTTCAATTTATTATTCATGATTTATTTATAATTATCGTATTTGTTATGATCAAAATTGTTAAACGGAAAAAAGATTTAAATTTATGTTTCGGAATTTTACGAATTTTTCACTCTACATTTTCTTCTTGATATAAATGGTCTAAATGGCACTTCCGAACTTTTTCATTTGTAATTTAGAACTTATTTATAATAATCGGATTTGTAATTAACGAGACGTATATGGAGTTTCATTAATATTACGGAACTTTACGAATTTTTCAATTTCCAGTGTCATCTTGATCTAAATTTTCCAATTTGTATTTTTGAACTTTTCAATTTATAGTTAATGATTAATTTAAAATGATCGAAATATGTCATTTATAATTCAATTATGATTTTCGGAGTTGTTATTATAGAAACGAATGTAATATGTTCAGTTTAAATGATATTTTGGAGTATTACGAATTTTCCACATTTTCTTCATGGTACATATGTACCAACTTGCCCTTACGGAGTATTTTTATTGATAATTTTGGAATTACACAAACATTTTACTCTACATTGTGGCATTGATACAACTATTTGAATTTCCACTCTCGTATTTGCGACTTTTTTTTATTTACATTATATATGTATTACACGTCTTTATAAGGGAATTTTTCGTACGCAATTTAAAAATTATTTCCTCCATATTTGGGAATTCGAATACATTTTTTAAATCTGCATTATAGCGAAGAATTTTCGATAATTCTTCAAGTGACATTCAATTGTCCGTAGCTCAACAAATGGCCCAGGTTACTGCGATAATAAATTTACGTACCTCGATCCTACAGGAACGGCATTTCTCGAGCAATAAATACACGCTCGGATAATCGTAACAGTACAATGTGCGCTTTGCTTACCTGAAACAGAAATGGAAATTGCCCGATTAAACAGTATCGTAATTTTAGCACAGTTACATCGATGTTATTTTCTTGGAGTGAAGTTTTGCTCATTTCCGCGTGGTTGGTACAGAATATGTCATGCAAACTTGATTCCTAACTCATTGGAAATATGAGTTTATTATTTTAAGAAGTTTTATATGTATATATATATGTAGCTTCTTTTCTTTTCTTCCTCTCGTATTTTTTCTATACATATAAATAGAAGTCCGTTTTCGGGTACGACAACTAGTGTATATATATATGTACATATACAGGGTGTCCCAGAACTGAATGCGATCCCTGAAATTGGGGGGGGGGGGGGTCCGGGGTGAAATTCTGAGTCGATTGATATAAGCATGTGTGGGTCTTAGATCAACCCCTGAATTATTATTTATTTTTAAAGGCGGGCCAATCAGGTGCGCGCGATGAACCGGCGTAGGTTCGGTGCTCCTGCCAGGCACCGCTACACGCGCGTATCGTTCACCGACGTACGCCGGCTCATCAAGCGCGCCTGATTGGCCCGCCTTTAAAAATTAATAATAATTCAGGGGTTGATCTGAGACCCACACATGCTTATATCAATCGACTCAGAATTTAACCTCCAACCCCCCCATTTCAGGGAACGCCTTCGGTTCTGGGACACCCTGTATATGCACACACAGGGTGACAATTATAGAGTGGTCTTGCTTTTTCAAGGGGGGAGATACCTTTCGTGAAGAAAAGACCTGCTGATTCTCAAGATTTTTTTTCAAACGTAAGATTTATTAACCATTCTTGAGACTTACGGTATGTTTCATTACTACTTTTGGCTGTTAATGGTATTTTTTTTTAATTAATTTTTTAAATGGCGGAGGTATGGCACCGTCTTCTAATCTGCATTTTCGAAACTGGCGTGACGTATAGCTAATCAACGAATCGACCGATTCTGATAAAATTTGTTATAAATCTTTCGAACCTCATTGTCTAAAATATGACCCTGATCATGACCCTAAAATATGATATGTTAAAAAAACAGTATTTTCATACCGCAAAAGGTAGCCATTTTTTTCGGAAACTTCAACATTTTTTCTTCAAATCGTTCCGTTTCCTTGATTTTCAACATTTCTCACTTTTCTTGGTTCATATTCTGCGTACAAGTGTCAATGAGAGAAAAATGTTCGTTGGTTTTCTTCAGATTAGTCCCGCGATTAGAAGACCGTGCCATACTTCCGCCATTTTTAAAAATAAATAAAATAAAACAATACCCTATAACATCCAGAAGTAGTAATAAAAGTCTCAGAAGTCTCTCCCTAAGTCTCAAACGTGGTGAAGAAATCATTCCTTTTAAGAAAAAATCATGAAAATCAGCAATCTATTCCTCGCCTAAAGGTAGGAGATTTTTGGACAGAGAACAATATAATTTTTCATAGTTTCTCAAGTCCCCTCTGAAAAAAGTATAGCGTATTTTTGTGTCAATTGGTATTTACCAACAACTTGAGCTTTGAGGAAAGAAAAATCCATTTCGCGTAAACTAGAATGATGCTAATTAAATTCCGAATACGAAACACTTATTATAACAATAACATGTACATATATACAATATATATATGTGTAGATATACCGAGTATTACGTGATATAAAAAACATTTGCATTTTTCGGCATTTGCATTAAAATATTGACTAAAACAATACGTTTAAATGCCCAATAGATCACGTGTTCCATACGCGTAACATTATTTTATTCGCAACC
Organism: Ophion slaviceki; assembly: GCA_944452715.1. Classification (NCBI taxonomy): domain Eukaryota; kingdom Metazoa; phylum Arthropoda; class Insecta; order Hymenoptera; family Ichneumonidae; genus Ophion; species Ophion slaviceki. The sequence continues at coordinate 2,020,381 of OX101786.1, read as the reverse complement.
ATACGGCCGAGAGTGTCCCTACACTGCGAAGTCACATGTAGACCGTACGAATAAACTTTGTTCGCATAATTGATAAATTGAGCGCAGTTATATTAAATTGAGTAAAAACAGTGCGATACGAAATAGAAAATTAAAAAAGGGCGAGCAGGCATTAGATTTTAATTGCGACTGCAGAAAAACGCGTACCTTAATGAGGCGAGATAAGGTCGCGAGACTAATTGATTGGGGGGTAGGAGCACCTTTTGCGGAAGTTATTTATGACTACGGGAGGGAAAGTGAGACAGAGGAAGGGAGGGGGAGAGGGAAAGAGAAAGGGAGAGGGAGAGAGAGAGAGAGAGAGAGAGAGAGAGAGAGAGAGAGAGAGAGAGAGAGAGAGAGAGAGAGAGAGAGAGAGAGAGAGAGAGAGAGAGAGACGAAGACAGTGAGACAACCCGTCACAAGTGTCACTTGGAGGCTCATCAAGAAGGAATGCGTCTTTTTTCCTCAGAGACCCCGAGACAAGTTTTGCACGGCTCTGGCACGATCGCGCGTACACGTCTCGCTTTTCTCGCCACCTCGTCGCAATGTATATTCACACACACACACACATATATATATATATATATATATATATATATATAGGGTGACAACTATGAGGTGGCCATGTGTTGTTCAAGGGCCTGGCGCACAGATTTTATGACCGAGAAAAATGTGATATTTAATGGTTTTTCAATGCGCCATCGAAAAAATGAAAATCCTATTTTGAGCTCAGCAGCAATCCTATTCTGAGCTCAGCATGAAGATAATTAAATTCCAAATACTACAAACTTCTACCAATCTTTTTTTTTAAGGAATTCAATTCCATTCGGCCGCATTACACTGCATCTTTGATCATTTTTTTCTTGATGACATGACGGGATGAGCGAAAAAAGTTTTTCAGGAGTGTTTCGTATTCGGAATTTCATTATCTCCATTCCGCTGTATTCGAAATGGAATTTTGATTTTTTTTTTGGATGCTACATTTTTTCCGATGTACACAACTCTTGAAAAAACACGCGATATTTTTTCGAAGTGGGCTTGAATAACCATTTCAAATCATATTTTTTCACAAGAAACATCACTTAAGTCTGCCTTCGATTGTGCTGAACTTCACATATGTGATACAGCATTGGAAACTAGAACACACGTATTTTTTTTTATCAGCGGAAAAAAGATTTTAAAGGGGGGGAAGGAAACCATCACTCAAAAAAGGCGTGTCGCCCCTTAATTTTTTTTCAACCCTTCTACAATAGATTTTTCATCGCTTCATTGTAGAACAATTTTGGCTCTCCTTTCATTTCGAGTCGTGGACTGCTTGTGGGTGAAACTGCAAAATCAAACTGCAAACAAACTCAACACGTCCTTCTCTGACATGAGAGGTGATTTCCCCCTTCATCCTGTTTTCCGCTGATAAAAAACAACGTGTGTAATAGCTTTCAATGCATTGTCAAATATACGGCTTTAAACAAAATCGATGACGGACACCCAATTGTGTGCCTTGTCAGTGCTTAAATCTTCAGGCAAGACTCTTTAAAAAAGCATGACCACCTTATAATTGTCGCCCCGAATGTATAAATATATGTGTGTGTGTAAACTGCTGGCCAAAAGTTTCCTCTCCCCCCCTGTTCTACAAAAACAAGCAATTATTTCTATGTGCAATTTCCTATGTTTACACGATACAAATTATAAGGGGAGGGGGGACTTTTGGCCAGCAGTATATACATATATATATATATATATATATATATATATATATATATATATATATATATATATATATATATATATATATATATACAGGGTGTCAGGAAGGTCGATGCAAACCCTCAAGGGAGTGATAGGTCACTTCGTTAGGAACATATTTAACCTAGGTTATCTTAGTCCAAAGTCTAAGGATTTCGAGTTATGGTAAGTGTGATTTTTGAAAAAATTTCCAATATTAGGTACGAACTCGTTTACCTTTTATGTTCATGCATTAAAAAAAAACAGCATTAACAAAAGAGGTATATTTATGTTTTGACAAGTTTTTAATTATTCAACACGTCGCATTTAGTTAGTTGTGTGAATACAGATGATGTTAAATTGAACATTATAAACGAGTTAGTACCTAATTATGGGAATTTTTCCAAAAATCATACTTACCATGATAACTCGAAATCCTTAGATTTTGGACTACGGTAACCTAGGTTAGAAGATATGTTCCTAGCGAGGTGACCTATCACCCCCTTAAGGCTCGCATCGAATATGTGTGTGTGTGTGTGTGTGTGTGTGTGTGTGTGTGTGTGTGTGTGTGTGTGTGTGTGTGTGTGGGTGTATGTGTGTCTATGTGTATGTATATATATACATCCTACATGCATACATACATATATGTATACATATGTACATGTAAATACGAGGGCGCGCGGACGCAGTTGCAACTTGTTGTGTGGAACGTGCACGCACGCACGCGTGCGTGAGTTACGCCCTCGTGCGGTTTCTCACTCACGGCATATAACGGAGATAACTCGAGGAAGAAGTCTTGGGCCATTTTGCGAACCTGCACCACCGCAGACGCAAACGAGCGAGGGAGGAAAGGGCGGCAGAGGGGAGGAGGATGAGGGTTGCGTGGGTTTTGGTCCCGGCGTATTCGCTTCTCGATCTCTCTCTTTCGAGAGAGAGAGAGAGAGAGAGAGAGAGAGAGAGAGAGAGAGAGAGAGAGAGAGAGAGGCGAACGCCAAGAAAAGGCTAAAAGAAATTCTGAAAATATGGGCACGCTCGAGCACAATGGATAGATCCCACGCAACATCCAAAGCCCCGAATGTATAGATATAGTCACGTATCGCCCGAGTACAATACCGATCAAAATTTAATTTTACCACCCTCCGAAAAATTCCACTCTTCTCCGTGACACACTTGATATTTGCACTTTTTTACAACGTGCGTGTGATTTTTTAAATTGTCGCTTTTGGTATTTATGTTTCGTTTTAAAATAATAACAGTTTTACTAATTACTTCTTATTTTATATCATCATTACTATAATTATTATTGTTATAATAATGATAATGATTATATATATATATATATATATGATATTGATTAAAAAAGAAGATACTATAACAAATTTGCGTTCATACGATCACGATTATTGTGAACAAACGACAAAATCTCGATCTTATCCAATTGCAAAGAGTGTTTAACTTATTATATAATATGTAAATGACTTTGTTAATTTCTTGGAAAAGAATTATTAAGCAGCTTCCATTTTCACGTACAGACAAATACGTCAATGTCAACTTCCGTTCTAGATTACATTTCTTATACTAATTCCTTTGATTCTGACTAAACATTCCTTTTCTCAATTGAAAACATCGAGAGATATATACTTGATTTCGATTCCTTTTTTTTTTCTTGTTTTTTAATTCGCAATATATAAATTTCGAGCCATCCTGCTATCAATATATTCAGATTAGGCTTTTACTTTTTATATTTTTTTATTTTATATTACATGTATCTTTAGTTTATCGTTACAGTGTTATCAAGATATTAATTCATTAATATGTCCTGAAAATAGATAAATATATGCACATTTGTAATTCGTTTGGTTGCTCTCGATCTATCACGAGAATTTATTCAAATGCAAGCTCGCCGCGAAATGAAAGAATAAATCAATGGAACTCTTTTATTCGTGGATTTAAATAAATAAGGCTTCAGGTTTTGAGTGCAACGAGAAGGGCAAGTTTCCCATACAATTCTGTTTTCAAGAAACATGGTAACTAAAATCACTTTTTCCAGGCCAGCTTTTTTTCCAAAAAAGCGTACGTATGACTTTTTATTTAGTTTTTTAACAATATCATGTTCACCGAAAGTTTACAAATTTATTTGTATCTATTTTTTTCGATTAATTTTCCCCTTTTTAATTATCCGACAATATTCTGTTGACCCAAAGTTCACAAACTTACTTTTGTCCAATAGTGTATATTTTACATATCCATACACGCGAAACGGAATGGCAGACATATCGGACCGAGTATCTTTGGGAAAGTCAAGGATCGTACATGACGTAAGTGCACAACGAGACGGAAGAGAAGATATTCTCGTGATGGCCGATAGATCGGTTAAATCGCGTGGGCCCCGTCATGATGATGATAATGATGATGATGATGATCATCATCATCATCGCGACAAAATCATCCTCCTCGTCGTCGTCGTCTTTGAAACGGATGAGAATTTCATCGTAAAATATATGCACAACGCTAGTTTACTTGTACTATACACATATAATAAAGTGTCCAGCGGGAGCAACGATTTTCTCGTGACTTTTTATAGGAACGACGATCTATTCACAAAACGTCGTAAATATAAACGAGCCACATAATAATGGTCGCAGTATTTGTGGATATTGTCAAGATGGTATTAAAGTCGAAATGAATAAAAGATCCTCCTCTTTTCCTCTCTCTCTCTCTTATCCTTGCTCTTTCATTTTATTTATTCGTCTTCATTTTGCAGAGTAGTATTTATTTTATTTATTTTGTTCATTTTTTATTTATTTTATTTACTTTTATTACTATATTTTTATTTTATTTATTTTACTTTACTCTTTTATTTTATTCATTCGTCTTTATTTTACAAAGTGATATTTGTTGGCATCACGTTACATACTGCCCGAAATACACCCACTTAGTTTTTCAATTCAGTGAGGGAATTGACATCTGAAATTTAGGATCATTGTCATGGGCTATTGGATCTTTGGCACAGATTATGTCAGTTTTTTTCTTTCCTTATTGTCTATAGATTATTTATCACTTTTATATTTATTATATACAAGGTTTATTATTATTATTCTACGTAATGTGATAGAGATAATATATAAATATTACGATTGTTACAATAATAATAACAATTGACATTACTATTATATGTAATATAATAATTATAAATTCTTATACACTTAAAAAAAACTTCAAATAAATACCAAATAATATAATATCATTTATATGCCTGTATACATAGATATAATATTATATATATTTTATTATTCATAGTGTTTTGGAATTTGTGATTACTAATAGTAAACGTTAAATCATTTTTCCTCATCAACATTTCATGTATTTTTTACTCGGTCTATAATTTTTGTCGAAATTTATTTATCTCGTGTTATTCTTTATTAATTTTTCAGGAATTTTTTTTTCCTGTCCTATTTTGTATGGTATTTTCTTTATTTTATATAATTCGTGGGAATGGTTTATTCCGTAGTACTTTTTTTTATTATTTGATAGTATTTATAATTCATTTTTGGCCTTATAATTAAGCACGACTCGATATCTCGATCTTAACTTTATCATGATTGCGCATAGATTGTGTATATATATATATCGATAGTCTCTCGATACGGGAATACAAGTGTCGACAACACGCAACAACGCAACTATCCTAAATTGCACCTTGTATCCTTCTCGCCTTATCTGCTCCGTATTTCGTCCGTGGGTGGGTAAGTTACCGACGAAAACGGGAGATTCTTATTTTACGGCCAAAAATACGAGAGTGAGAGAAACTGAAGTTGTTGGGAAAGTAAAAGAGTTCTTTTTCTCCTCCAATCAAAGCTGGCGTCTATTTCACCTTCTATGAAAGGAGTAAAAAATTAGGTCGTTTTGGAGAATAAAAAATCATTTCTTATTGCCGTTACAATATAAAAAACATAGTTACTCCCCGGCCGGTTATCGGACGAATAAACGTACGTTATTCGTCCGGATGACCGGACGGCTAGCCACAGCCTATAATAAAATTAAATCATAATAATAATGTGTATGATAAACATTATTATAAATACTGTCGGCGTAATAATATTTCATTATTCAAATGGAAGAAAATAATAATAATAATATTAATACTAATCATAGTCTGATAATAATAGTTGTTGAAAAAATAAAAGTTTGTAATGATAATTTGATAATAAAATTATTATGCCAATAAGAATCATGTGTAAAATAATGATACACGTGTACAATGAAATATCCACGCAATAGCATAAAAAATCACAAATATTCGGAGAAAAATCGAATAAAAAAAATAAGAATCGGAACATTGTTTTGCGATTTTGAAAAAAGTAAAAAAATGTTCGCCCCTGTAGCGAACCGGATGTGATGGACTGGACCCTCAATAGGTACGACTGTACCGGTTTCTGGTCGCATTGAACGTTTCGTCCCATAATCCAGAATCGATGGAGAAAAAGCAATGTGGGAATAAATATATGGGGGGCGCGCGAAATAAGGCGTTCGATCGTTGTATTCGCGAGAGAAGAAAAGTCTATACACTCTCGAGTTGTCTTGTATGCCACGATAAATATTCCCCGCTATATAAAAAAAAAATATATATGCACATGGACGGACACATTTATATACAGGGTGTCCCATTGAAATCCATCAACTCGAATATCTTCGAAACTGTCGTTCATAGAAAAATATATTTTGGACAAAAGTTCAATGATTCCGGGACACACATCGTTCGGTGTGAGCAATTTTTTTCCGATCTGGTAGAGGGCATCTGAAGGTCAACTTTGTTTTTTGCGAATGGTAGGGACAAAAAAATTAAGTCAACCTCCAAGTGTCCTCTACGCGGCCGCACAGAAAAACAATAAAGTTAACCTCCAAGTGTCCTTGACGCGTCCACGCAGAAAAAACAATAAAGTTGTCCTCCAAGTGTTCTTCGAGCGTTCGTGCAGAAAAATAATAAAGTTGACCTCCAAGTGTTCCCCACGCGTCCGCGCAGAAAAAAAATAAAGTCGACTTACAAGTGTCCTCTATGAGTCCTTGCGGAAAAAATTCACATTTTCAAATCATTTTCGTCTACAGTTTCAAAAATATTTGAGTAAGTCAAATTAAGAGGGCTGCGTAAGTTTGAAATTGCATAAATATGATTTTTTGCATACTTTAAATGCCGACGATCTTGGTTTCAAGGGGTTACCCCCACTTGCGATTTTGAAAAAAACGATTTTTTTTTTTGCATTTTTTTGAAGTATAAGTATCCGGGCCCATACTTCTGTATGGGCCCGGAATAGATGACTCTATGTAAGTTTACAAAAAAAATATTTTCTTCCTGTAAACTGAAATTGAAACTTTAAACGCGTTTTTCACAAAATGGCATTTCTGAAGTCGGTGACCAAGATTACTCAAACACTAATGAACCGATCTTCTTGAAATTTTGCAGGCTTATTTAATACATAAAAATGTAGTCTTTTATCGTTCGATTTTTTTTTCGAAAAAAATGGCCGTTTTATAGCCAAAAAACGGCCGTTTTTTTTCGTTAAAATCGAACCATTAACTTTGACTTTCCGCCATTTTGTGAAAAATGAATATTTTTTAAAATCCTTCGATTAAAGACTAGTTTATACTTATATTTGACTAAATCCATCCGCATTTTTTTTCAGATGATCCACTTCGCCGCAATGTTGGTCACCGCAAACCGTGTATATAAAAACATTATTTCATTGACGGCCATTTGCCGCTAAACAATGTAATATTTTTCAATAAAAAAATTACTGAAAATTCTTCAAGATGTGTTCTTTAAGATGGTATATTGATCGATAAAAAAAGTTTTGTAGTTTTCTTTTAAAAAATTCATGAAAAAGGCCTTTTTTGCGCTACAAGTGGGGGTAACGCCTTAATTTGCACCAAAGATTTTTCGAAAATTCCAAATATTGAGCGAGTTGCCATGATTTTTGTATAGGTTCATATGTGAACTACGGAGAACCGCCCCGCTGTAATTTACCGCTTTTCCCTTTACGTTGTTTTCGAATAACGTTTTATAAAACGGTGTGAGTCGTATTTCAAAATCTATTCTTCCGATTAACCTCAAATTTGGACAGAGTTTATAACATTTTCTATCATCTAGCCGAATGGTTATCTCATATGTTTGTCCATTTTGTAGCAACAAAAGATAAAAGTAGTTTTTCCTTCGTCAAAATGGGACTTTTATTTTCTACAGCTCGCCATTTTCGTAATTTTCAAATTTCATAAAACTGTCCGTTAATATGAAAGTTGTATTATGTACTAAAAGTACATTTTTCATTACTCAATCGAAATCGCCATAGTTGCCAGAAGCACCTTCACCGTTTGGCCATGCAGCAGCTACAGCACTTTGTTAAAAAAATATCATCACAGTTTATCAATATTTTTTAATAACAAAAAAACTCAAACCTGACAAGACTCCGTATCAATTGTGTACAAAATCCCGACCTCGCCACCTCAATACTTTCATTATAAAAAAATATTTCACATCAACCTGTTTTCGGCCATGCAGCAGCTGCGGTACTTTGTTTAAACAATAATAACTTCATTGTTTATTAATATTTTTCAATAAGAAAAAAACTGACACCCGACAAGACTCCGTATCAATTTGGTGCAAAATCCCGATCGTACCATCCTAATACTTTCGTTATAAAAAAAAGTTAGCAAATCGACCGGTTTTTTGGACCCCACACGGAAAAAAAGAAATAGTACAAAATACAGGGGCTACACAGTTCGCATTGGACTCGAGCGATTGCACAGCGATATTACCTGAAACACAGTGCTCAAAATACAGTGTGCTCAAAGTAAATTATTACAGTTTCTATACTGTCCTCTTTGGACTCGAACCGCTCTACTGTATCTTTTACTGGAACACATAGTCCAAAATACAGTGTAGTCAAAAGTAAATTTTGACAGTTCAACACTGTAATATAAATTTAACAAAACTTGTAATATGACAGTTGGTTAATCTGTATTATGTACAATGAATGCGCCAGTTATATTGACAGAGTTTATGTAGGTGTTTTAACAGTGAAGTCCTCTGTTCTAGAAACTGGTTAGCAACAGGTATAGTTTCAGTTTTGAACCGTTGCTTTTTACAGTGTGAACACGGGAAACCTTCTTGTTTTAATACTGTAATTCAAACTTGGTGAACCCCGTAATTTAATAAGGCCACAAATCGTATATTATAGAAAATTAGGGGTAAAAATAACATTAGATAGCGCTGAAAGAACAATTAAAGCGCTGAAAGAACTGCCAGTCCTTTGTGTCATGGTCGCGCCACGCTCGAGACAGGTCCTAACCAGTGAATACCGTTTACAACGTCACACTGTAAATTTGATTATAAACATAAAATTAAAAAAGTTCGGCGAAACCTTCGCTTACAATGTATATTGTAAGCAATGTAATATATACACACACACACGCACGCGCGCACACACACACACACACACCCACACACACGCACGCACGCACACACACACACACACACACACACACACACACACACACACACACACACACACACACACATATATTAAGAATATACTGAACTGAGTGAGACACACAAAAAAACGTTTATCCATAAAAGAAGTTTGAGAAAACTGTGTAGAAAATATTAAAAAATCAGTCACATACACAGGAACGTACCTTTTTGTAAATAATTCTCTCTTTTTTATAATTTCTTGAATTATGTCGCACAAATTTCAACATTCGCATCCTATCGACCACGCACTACTAACTGGCAATCCTTTGTGTCCTGGCCACGTGCCTCACTCCACGCGCGAGACAAGTCCTAATTACACAAGAACGTACCTTTTTTTTAATTCTCTCTTTCTTTATAATTTCTTGAATTCTGTCGCACAAATTTCGATGTCCGCGTCCCATCAACCACGCACTACTAACTGGCAATCCTTTGTGTCCTGGCCTCGTGCCTCATGTGCGTACAGCATAAAAAACAGTGATCGCATTTAAATTTTACAGTTGAATATTTTTACTGAAATCACTGATGTATTCACAATATCAAACTGTAAATAAACCAGTCTAACTGTAGAAATCTCAGAGTGCACAGATAACGTCATGAACTGTCGAAAGAAGAGTAAAACTACCGTGCCACACTGTGAAATTTAATGAATCACGCTGTACTCAATACAGTGTACACTGTAACCCTTGCAGTTTGCGTACAGTATAAAAATCAGTGATCTCATGTAAATTTTACAGTTAAATATTTTTACTGAAGACACTGATGTATTCACAATACCGAACTGTAAATAATCCAGTGTAACTGTAAAAATCTCAGTGTGTACAGGAAAATTCGTCATTTTTGTAGGACAGGATTTACATTACTTTGTTTCACTGTAAAATGAAATATAGCACCCTGTTTTTCATGCGGTTTATACTGTGATTTTCGCTGTTTCTTTTTTTCCGTGTCGCTCGAGTCCAATGCGAACTGTGTAGCCCCTGTATTTTGTACTATTTCTTTTTTTCCGTGCAAGCTTACGCAGTCCAGCCAGCCGGGACACCCTCTACAGACATGCACAAATGTCGATTTTTCGAGGGAGCATATACAGTTCACGACTTATACAACTGATGCATATCGGCCCCATGTACAGATTCGAATTCGAATGCAAAGCAGAAAAAACCAACTGAACTTAAAAAAAATTCACAAAAGTTCGCCGAGGAGAAGTTTCTGAATGGGAAGAGCGAGAACAAGAGCGCATATACACGTAACGTGTGAGAGACGATGGTATGTGTTCGCATGACTATATTATTGCAGAGGCATGCAGCCGCATCACCCAGGAGGTAGATAAGCAAGAGAGAGTGTATTTCATTTATATATATATATATATATATATATATATATATATATATATATATATATATATATATATATATATATATATATATATGTATGTATATTTATATCTATAAATATGTATGCATCTGGTAGCGAAGACACCTACACCGCCCATCACTCCCGTTACTTTTTTATTCTCTTTTCTTTCTCTTTTCTTCTTCTCGTTTCGCGTGTGCTTTTTTTTCTTTGCCAGTCTCTCTTTCTACTTTCGCGCTTATTCCGCTTCGACAACGGAGACGACCAGACGGCTGTGCACAGTAGATAAGCATCTTGATTTAACGCTGTCATTGATGCATGTGCATCGCTAGTGAGAGAGTCATCGCGTCTCGGCGGTACGTAGGACCATTGGCCGCACAAATTTGTCCCGTACTCGTGGCAGCTTTTTTTTCTCGTTCCGATAATTCTGTGATGTACGTATATATGGGGCATTCCAGGTAAACTCACGGTCATCGGCTTGACCCCCTCGGATTCAGTTGACGAATTTTTTTCGGGCATATTTTGGTAAAAAAGAAGTTATTTTTTCAGATTTTTATCACCCGTTTTACCCCATAAAATAACGTTTTTTCCATAACTTTCGAGTAAAAATGAATTTCGACCAGGTTTAAAAATCTGAATTTTTTTTTCATAAAATCTAGAACTAACAAGATATATTTTTACCATAGTTTGAGAGTGGGCCGAGGATAATTTATATATATATTTTTTAATTAAAGAAGAAATTTCTTTCGAAATTTTTGAACATTAAATATATCAATGATGGTTCCCTGTAGAAAAAAAAGACAAACAAATCATATTTTGATGAAACAATTTTTTTCCTACATTTTGAGATGAAAACGCTGAAAATTCGCCTGATAATTAAAATAACATTGAAAAAAGCTATTTTAGTTGAAACAAACCATACGTTTATTTGTTTATGACGTAGTCATTAAACAATATTAAAACAGTTCAAGTATAAAGAGAAGTTTTTTTTCTACCTACATCTCGAAAAAAAAATTTCAATTCATAGGAGAATCCGAAATTTTTTATGGGATGTCGACGTGGAGTAATCTTTCAAAATTACTGCACCATCTGCATCGGGGATTAGTGACCTTTTTGCAGATTTTTCACCTTACGGACATTTTCAAAAGATATTTCGATAGCCGGTTTTTCTTTTTCATAAAATTCTGCACTTGAATACTGAACAGTTATATTTGGAAGTCGTCCAGCTTCGTTTGCCCAGTCATATAGTTCTGTTGCAGTTGTCGTTTGCTTCTCACTCCGGCGCTGTAGCTGTTGCAGCTTCTCTTTTGACAGCTCCGCCGATTCCGTCGTATGTACCTTCGCCATGCGCAGTAGCAAAGAAATGCCACTCCACTTTGATACCGTAAGTTTTTTCATGGCGACACAAGTTAAATAGCTTTTCTCAATGTATTTCTAATTATTGAGCGAATTTTCCGCGTTTTACTCGCAAAATATAAGACATCTTTTTTACCAGGATATGATTTATTTTTCGTTTTTCTTTCCTACAGGAAACCATCATTGAAATATTTACTTTTCAAAATATGGAAATTTGTTCTTTAATTTAAAAAAAATAATTATTCTCGGCCCACTCTCAAACTATGATGAAAATATTTGTTTTCAGTTCTAGATGTTATAAAAAAACATTCAGAATTTTAAACCTGGTCGAAATGCATTTTTATTCAAGTTACGGAAAAAAGTTGTTTTATGGGGTAAAACAAATGATAAAAATCTGAAAAAATAACCTCTCTTTTGGACCAAAATATGTACGAAAAAAAATCGTAAACTGAATCCGAGGGGTCAGACCGATGACCACGTGAGTTAATCTGGAATGCCCCTTATATATAATCTAAAGAATCAAATAATCGAAACATTTTTTGAAAATCCGCAAAAATGTTTCGCGATAATTCGCAAAAAATTCAATTTTCTTCAATCACTTTTCCAATAATCCAAACATTTTTTCAAAAATTTTTTGAAAAAATTTTCAAAATTTTCAAAAATTTTCAAAAATTTTTTGAATTTTTCAAAAATTCTCCTGAAATCGAACATTGCAGAAGAATTTTTGAAAAATTTGCAAAATGTCTAGATTATTGTAAAAGTGATTGGAGGAAATTGTATTTTTTCCTCTTTTTTGCTGAAACTTCCTAGATACGATTGTCTGTTCCGCCTCAAAGGAATTTCCTACATGAATAAATAAAGGACCAAATACGTCAGTGATTATAAAGTTAAGGGGGGATTGTCTTTTTTTTCGCAAAATTTACCGCTTTTTGGGAATTTTTTTGTGAAGAAAGTATACAACGGAAAACTTGTGAAACTTGGCATATAGTTTTATTGATCTGTTTACTACATACAAACAAATTTTTAAACAATTTCATCAAAAAATCCGCCTCCCACCCCCCTCGACGCGCGATGGTCCTTTTTTGATGGTGTGCACGATTTCTCAAAAACTATTCAACCGATTGCCTTCAAATTTGGACAGAATGCTCAGCTGACATCCTTTTATTGTTTGATGAAGCAAAAAAGCAATACGTTTAATAGTTTTTTATTTGTAACAAAAAATCGATCAATTTTTTCGAAAAATCGATACTTCAAGTTCAAAACGTCACCAAATCGTCAATTTTTTTTCCTCTTCATCGAACGACAGCTATATGCGTCTAAAGTAAAATGCTTTTTGGGTTTTTGTTGCAGGATGAACGTGAAGGCTGTAATCGTGCACACCATCAAAAAAGGACCATCGCGCGTCGAGGGGGGTGGGAGGCGGATTTTTTGATGAAATTGTTCAAAAATTTTCTTGTATGTAGTAAACAGATCAATAAAACTATATGCCAAGTTTCACAAGTTTTCCGTTGTATACTTTCTTCACAAAAAAATTCCCAAAAAGCGGTAAATTTTGCGAAAAAAAAGACAATCCCCCCTTAATTATTTCATTAATTGACACACACACGTGTATATAGTTACAGGCAATAAAAACGGAATGAAAAAACAAAAAATATTTTTTCTAATGTTAAAAGCGTGTGTAAAAAATAACGAAGAAACTACTTCAATAAAAAAACCGTAAATTTCAATGTAATTGACGGATTTTTCAATATTATCTATACATACAGAATCAATAGATGGGATATTTATCTGTCAATTTGTTACGTCTTCGAGTAAAAAGCACCGGAAATAAGGCGCCGGATTTAAAATACCGCATGTTGCCAGCGCCATTTTTTTGTTTATTAAATCATGGCGATCAAGCAGGAAGAATATTGTAAGAAGAGGGAGGAAGAAAGTGTCAGGGCGAGGAACCGAGAAATTCATTTTTCACTGTCACCCCGTGGTGTACAGTGCGGGTAAAGCCAGAGAGAGCGAGAGCGAGAGAAATCCTGACCGCACGGACGGGGAGCAATATAACACGAGGAATAACTAATTGGTTCTCGATGTCAGGATTGCACCGTACCGCGGGGCTATATACATACAGGGCGATCACCCCGGGTACAACAAGTTCTTTGTGCTTTTGGACCGCGACTTTGCATTTATACATTTTGCGAGATTTATAGCCGAACCCAGGGTGGAAATTTTGCATTTCTCCATACACATTATATATAGCGCTTGGGCTAATGCAGAATTCACTTGGCTTCCAATAATGGCACGATTCGGAAGCGAATGAAAAAGGAACATCGTACGTTGTAATTTGTTGGGCGACGTAAGTTTTTCGCGCACGTACACGCGAATCGCCCTCGATTTTCTCTCGGGGGAAGTTTTTCGTGCAGGCGAAACAAAATTGCGGATTTATACAGCAGCGTTCTTGGAGGCTGTTGAGCGGTTCACCAATGAATACTAAAGGACACGGCTTTTTTGGCGGTGGATATCTCTGGAAAGTGTTATATATAGATGTATGTGTATATATATATATATATATATATATATACACATACATATATATATATATATATATGTGTGTGTATATATATATATATATATATATATATATATATATATATATACAGGGTGTCGCAGAACTGAATGCGTTCCCTGAAATTGGGGATTGGGGGTGAAATTCTGAGTCAATTGATATGAGCATGAGTGGGTCTCAAATCAACCCTTGACTTATTGTTAATTTTTAAAGGCGAGCCAATCAGGTGCTTCCGATGAATCGCGCGTGTCGCTCACCGACGTACGCCGGCTCATCGGGCGCAGTTATTGGCCCACCTTTGAAATCGAATAATAATTCAGGGGTTGATCCGAGACCCACACATGTTTATATCAATCGAATCAGAATTTCAGCCCTAACCCCTAATTTCAGGGAACGCGACCAGTTCTGGGACACCCTGTATATACAGGGTGTCCCTCTTATCTCTGCCACCCGAAATAACTCGGCAATTATCAACGTCACAAAAAAATGTTCCAGACAAAAGTTGTACGGTGTGAAGGGGGCCATCAAATGCGATTTTTTTTAAATTTTGTTGGAGGCGCTGACGCACAGTGAAGGTCACCTCCACTTTTAAAAATGGAATGGAACATTTTTTTTTCAACCATTTTGTGAAGCACCTCAAGCCGCATAAAAAACATTCGGGGGTCAAAGTCGTTCAAGGTCATTCGAGGTCAGTGTCGATGATACAAATCTAAATAGGTGACCTTGAATGACTTTGAACGACTTTGAACCCCTAATGTTTTTTATGCGGCTTGATGTACTCCACAAGATGTTTAAAAAAAATGTACCATTCCATTTAAAAAAGTGGAGGTGACCTTCACTGTGCGTCAGCGCCTCCACTGAAATTAAAAAAATTTGTCGCATTTGATGGCCCCCTTCACACCGTACAACTTTTGTCTGGAACATTTTTTTGTGACGTCGATATTTGCCGAGTTATTTCGGGTGGCAGAGATAAGAGGGACACCCTGTATATATGTATATATTGAAATCTAGACAGTTCAGTACAGTCTACTGTAGAATAATCATAAGTTGTACTGAAATTCCAGCGGCAATTAACCGCGGTCAATGTGTCTGCGAGAGCCATTAACTGCGGCTGCATTCATGATTTTATATTTTATAAAGTGTCATTCCGTATTGTCATAATTGTTTCAATATTTATTATGATATTGCTATACCCTTTGTAACATTACATTATTCGATATTTTCAGTATATTACAATATCGTTTTACAATACTTTTTAGAATATTATAATATTTTTCACTACATTACAATATTATTCTACATAATTTCTTCCCAATGTCACAATATTCGTACTTTTTTTGACTACACGCCTTTGTAGAATAATAATTTTCATATTTGTCACACTGCATAATATTTGTATATTTCACATTTAATACTTATAACGCTCCAACAATAAAATATTTTCACTGCATTTATTTTGTACTCCGTATTATCACGTTGCCTAGATTTCTTATCTTCACATACTTATTCCATGATGGCTATCATTTTTGTAAAATCTCCTCCAAATCCGACTCAGGGCACCTGTCAAGAACTCCCCTTAACATATCCACGTCCGAAAAATAGAATTTTTGTCATTTCTCTGTAGCACCTATACTTGTGGCGCAACACCGTAAAATAAATAAATAAATAAGTTAATAAATGAATAAACAAATAAACAATTAAGTGAATAAATGAATGGACAAACAAATAGGCAAATAAATAAATAGATGAAGAAATTAATTAATTTATTGATAACGTAGAAATTTGGTTAAAAAATCAATAAATGGGAATGAAATATAAAAAATCGTGATTAATTCGTTGGACCTTATTGGACATTGTTGAGGAAGGACGCGAAACTATTTTTAGTGCAGCAGTAAGACACTGTCTTCGTCACTTCGAAGGCTTCTTTCCGGCAGCGCCCTTGTTACCTATATATATACATATACATACACGGGGCAAGCCTCGTTTAATCGAAGTTTAATGGACCGATCGTGGATCGCGGTGACGACGGTGGTGGACGTGGTTGTCGTGAAAGGTAAAGGGGGCGACCGGTCAGCGGAGGAAAGATGGGACGGAGGAGAGGACGGAGTTGGCATGTGAGAGCGAGAATATACTCTCATTGCGGCCTATATACATATAGATATGCGCGTGTGTGTGTGTGTATATATATATACACACACATATCTATATGTATATACGTGGTTCGATAAAATTCATGCATCCGAGACGAGAGGTGTATATATATATAAATTCCAAGGGACTGATGTGCACGGTTAATTTGCGCCAAGCACGACTTTTAATTAATCGCAAGCTGTACATCCACTACTGTACACTTATCCGGGTGCGCCGTTGACCACGACGCAACGAGATATCCATACACACACACACACACACACGCACTGTATATATATATATGGATATCACCTTTGGATAAATGTAAGCATATTTATATAAAGGTCATATATATATATATATATATATATATATATATATATATATATATATACAGGGTGTACAATTTAAGGTGGCACAATAAAAAATCTTGAGAGGGATGCATTTTCGGTAAAAACGTTTCGTACAAAAGTTTCATAGTTTCAGGAAAAAAAAACTATGGGATTAAATCATTTTTATTTGGTGGCATTTTTCAAGGTTATTTCAAGGTCAACCGAACTTTTTCAAATAACAACCCATACTTTTTATTTCAGCATCATTTTTGCGTGACGAGACGGGCAACTTTTGTATGAAACGTTTTTTCGTTAGACTTCCACTTTTCAGGATATTTCAAATGTGTAACGAAAAATGTCGATGATATTTTGTACCGATTTGATTGAATGTTTGAAATGTCTTGAGAATCGAGAATACCTCGAGGAGGATGAATTTTGGGGAAAAATGTTTCGAACATAAGTTCCATAGTTTCAGGGAACAAAATTGATGGTGTTCTATCGTTTTTATTAGGTGGCAATTTTTAGGGTTAGTTCAAGATCAATCTTACTATTTCAAATGGGAAGCAATCTTTTTTATTTCCGGATCATTTTTTGCCTCACGAAACGAGCAACGTTTGTCCGAAAGGTTTTGTCGTTTGGCTCTATTTTTTCGAGATATTTTGAATCCGTAACAAAAAATTTCTCTGATACTTTGTACGGATTTAATTAGATATTTTAATTTTTTTTTCGAAATATTGAAGTCAAATGAAAAAACGTTCGAAACAAAGCATTCTTATTTTATTACGTGAAAAATTGTTCTGAAATAAAAAATGTAGGATCCCATCGAAAAACTGAAGTTGACCTAAAAATAACCATGTAAATTGTCACGAAATAAAAAATGACGAAAATCACCATTTTTGTTCTTCAAAACTGTAGAACTTTTGTTTGAAACATTTTATCGAAAAATGCATTCGGCTTGTTATATTGCGTTGTGCCGAGTTGGGTGGCACACCCTGTATATATCTACACACACACATCGTTTCATGAATCAAGCATCTTCGAAAATGACAGGGCCCCATCCGTATGATCCACGATGTAAGGTAACGTGAATTACGCCCTTCTGCTTATTTGGCGGTCGAGATAATGAGGGGGGGGGGGGGGTGTCTGTGTATTGCACGTGTAGAGGTGCGTTGCGTAATTTGATGCCCGGACTGGGAGGAGCAGCCGACCGAACACGGCGATGAGTCTGTATCTTTTGTTGCTTTTGTTCTCGTCGCTCGGTTCCTTTCTCCTCGATAATTTATAAAGTATATTTTCGTATTGTCGTAATAGTTTTTATATTTACAATTTTCCTTTTGATATTTTCTTCGTCACTCGGTGTTTCCTCTCCGATAATTTATAACGTATTTTCTCGTATTGTCATAATAATTTTCACGTTTACAATATTATTGAAATATTTTTTGCCATATATTATTTTATATGTATAGTATATACAGCAATATTATTTTATAGTATTTTGTAGAATTCTCAAATACTTTTCACAATATCACAATATTATTCTACACAATTTCTCCACAATATACGTATTTTTTTGTTTACTTCATACCTTCGTAGTCTTAGGATTTTCATTCGTTTTCATTTTCATTTTGATTCTTCTTTATATTTTTGTACTGTACATCTAATATTTATCATTCACTCCAGCGATAAAATATTTTCATCATATTCATTTTTAACATTTCATAATTGTTTCGCCTGCATTTTTTTTAATTTCACACTTTTATTCCATTATACGTACAAAGAATTCCTTTTACAAACGGTCCCGTTTCCTCCGTTTTGCCTTTTCTTTAATTTTCTCGTTTAATTTTTTTGGGAAACATTCTTCGTCATTAAATTGGACCGACACTTGCATTTTTTGTATCAATTATTGCTTTCGTTTGTTGGACAGTTTTTGATGGCCTGTTATAAATGATATAAATCGATCGATCAGTGTCACTCTTTTTTATCGATATTTCGGTTTTTTCTTGCTATTTGCATGCTTCTGTCTCTCTCTCTCTCTCTCTCTCTCTCTCTCTCGCTCTCTTCCTCTTCCTTTTTTACTTCGGTTTCTTGGTTGCCCTTGTCTCTTCCTTTCTCTTCTTCCTCTGACACCTGATTATTATAGATAATTGCATTTCCTCGTTCATTTCTCATTCTCATATCATTACACCTTTTTATCCAGCATGCGTGAATTTTTGTTAATATTTTTTTCCTCTAATCTCATTTTCTCAAGTTTATCAAGTTAATCGTAGGTTTATAATCTCATTTTTGTTCATATCGAGTTTTACTTTCCATTTTCATTTGCTGTTTCAATTCGTTGTTTTATTTTATTTGTATCTTTTATTTTGTATCCCATCGCATATCTTATGTTGCTTACTTTCTTTTATACCCCAACTTTATTTCTCTACTTTGTGTTTTATTTTTTATTTTACATCAAATCTTCATTTCTTTATTTCCTTTTGATATTTATTCTCGTTTCATTTGTATCATTATATTTTCCCGAAAGTTCACTGGGACATAATAAATATTATCAATAAATCTCTCTTCCTGTGCCTTGCTCATTTTTTTCCTTCACGTCCTGTCAGAATATCAAGCCTCGCGTGTGGAAACGAAGGAGGATGAGCGCCCAGACGGAGAGTCTCGCGTTACTCTGACGGGGTGCACACCGTATAGCGCGATGTGTGGCTCGTAATACATGCACTGTCATTACTCTCTCGCGGCTACTCTCACTCATAGTGGATGTATATTGGAGTGCATGAAACCTCTCGGTCCGTATATTAGCCCCCTCTCTCTCTTTCTATATATATATATATATATATATATATATATATATATATATAAAGAGAGAGGGAGAGACAGAGGGCTGTACACACACACACACACACACACACACACACACACACACACACACACACACACACACACACACACACACACACACACACACACACACACACACACACACACACACACACACACACACACATACACACACATCCTATACAGGAATATATATATATATAAAATCGAGATATCTCGAAAACCTTTCCGAATCACCCCCATCTATGTTCAACCATCGTTTTTATTTTTCCAAAGACGAGCATTTTTTTATTTTGCTGTTTTGTGTGTGCGTACTTTCCTCGCATTTTTTTTACTTGTGTTATCGTTACGAAGTGCACTGTTCAGCAATAAACAAATAACCAACCGAACAACAACGTTGATGTCTGAGATTTTGATCAAAAGCTTAAAAACTCGATTTGCGAAGCTCATTCACTAAAGTTGACATGATAAAAAAATAGGCATAGAATGACTCTCACCCAGGTAGGAATTGACGATGAAAAAAGGGCTCGCCAAGCTCTGAAACAAGGCTAACATTTTTTAATTCAGGCTGAGCACCAGCCTGATTTCAGGCCTAGCTGAACCTCTGAATGATAACGCGGTTTCAGGCTCTTGCACACAGGCTTGACCAAAGGCTGGTAGAAAAGCCTGTACTAAGCCTGAAACGACGAAACAACAAGGCTCAAAACGAGCCTTAATGAAGCCTTCACGAGCATTTATGACCAGGCTTTTCCCAAACTCTTCCCGAGGCTATATGAGGCCTGTTTTTAGTTTTCTATATTCTACATTGGGGTAAACTTAATAAATTTGTAAAGAATTCATTTGATTTGTTATATATATTTATTATTTGTTACAAAATATATATAAAAAATATTTTAAAAAACAATACTTTATTTTATTGCGTACTTTTATTTTCGTATACACTTTTTTGTGTACCTCATAAATATCGATAAGAGCATATGTTTAAATGTTCTGAGCTGCCTCCTTCGCGTTCGTTTTTCGTGCCTTCGCACCCGACAAATTTATTGCTGAATTTTTTTTTCATAAGACTACAGAAAAAATATTATTTTAAACTTATTTTATTTTATCGCAACCTGAAACAAGCCTGCATCCAGCCTTGATTTTTCAGCCTCAAAATTCACCGGCTGAATAAAGCTTGAAATAACCCTGAGTTTAGGCTAAGCAGCCAGTCTTGGTTCCAGGCTGCTCCAAACGATGCAATGAAACCTGGGCCAGGTCTGTCTCACTCAGGCTCGGTGAAACAAGGCTCGCACAAGCTTGTTTCCATCGTCAGCCTTTTGATTTCCTACCTGGGCAATGGCTTTTCAAAATTCTTAGAGGAAAGTACTTACACAAGAGAAAAAAAATTACCTCGTGTTTTAAGGGGTTAGGCCACTCTACAATTTTCGAAAAATCGATTTTTTTTAATGGTCCCCTAGCACCTCAAAAATTATGTCCCAAAAGATTATGGCCGGAAAAATCTCTTAGTACTCGGTTTTCGAATGTTAGTACAAGGCCGCTTGGTCCGCAGCGAGCGGGCTCAAAACTTCAAACGCGTTTATCTCAAACCTGCATTTTTTAAATTGGCCGGAAACATAACTTAGACAATTTTCAACCGATTCACTTGAAATGTTGAATATATCTTGAAAAATGCATTGTCTATGGAAGTACGTAGGATTTTTTTTTTTATATTGCGTAGTTCATTTGTTATTAACAATTATCTGACGATTTTTTAGGCAAATTTTTCATTTTCCACTTTAGAAGTGTGCCAATTGACCAAGAATCAACATATAGAAAAAATCCTACGTACTTCTATAGCAGTTATTGTATATAATCGAAAAAAATTCAATGGCTCGTTATA
>OX101786.1:1961739-1998480 GCA_944452715.1 Ophion slaviceki | reverse complement strand
AGGGAGGAGAGAGAGAGAGAGAGAGAGAGAGAGAGAGAGAGAGAGAGAGAGAGAGAGAGAGAGAGAGAGGGAGAGAGAGAGACCCGGCACCCGATAACCAATGCACAGCCTGCGGCATAATCGAGCAACGATAGCGCATTCTTTCATTTCCTCTTCTTCTTTCTTCTCTCGTTTGTCAATTTTACGTGATCGTCCTGTTGTTCCTTTATCACCTCATTGACATACGAGAAATTCGACAGGATCAAAGGGTTCGGTGTCGGAGGCACGATACACCATCGTGATTCATGTGTGTGCGCGAAAAATAAAATGGACCATCAAAAGACATTTGCTCGTACCCGACATAGGGTGGGGGTTGAAAATGTGAGAGAGAGACGAGAGATAGTAAAATCCCGCGAGGCCGTACGAATTAATTATATTAGGGAAAAAAGCGTGTGTGTGTGTGTGTGCGTAGCAATCGAGGAAAGAAAAAAGCATATACAAATTGAAAATAAAAAACAAGAACGGCACAAGAAAAAAAAATTATACAAGAATTATAATAATAGAAAGAAAATATGAAATGTCCAACAAACAATAGGGCATGAAGATTGGCTCACGAAAAAAAACCCGAAAAAAATTACGGATTGCACTGTTAATAACTGAATGGAGATCACAACATAATAACAGCGATAATAATAATAATATGAATAAAAAAAATCAATATTGTAAGAATGATTGAATCGTTATGTTAAATAAGAATAATAATAACAACAATATTAAAAATAAATATTATTCAAATTATGAAATTGTTATTTTAAATAAAAATAATAATAACAACCAATACCAATACTGGTGATGGGCGTTTAGGGTTCGCCTAAATACTTGGGTGAAAGTCTGAGCACCAGAGAATCAGAAGAATATAGTGCCGTCTATACAGGCACGGGTTTTCCACAGTTTCCCCGTACCCTCGGCAAATGCGGTATAGTGTAGCTTAAGGATGTTTGGTACGGGCGATACAATGTTGCCATGCTAAACCATGTTAAAAACATAAATAAATTCAAAAAGTTCAGAATTTTATAAAATTTGGTGAACATATTCTTCAGTGCCAAATTTGACAATACAATTTTTTTCAGATTTTTCTTCTGCACAGTTATCGAGTAAGTTAACACTAAAGTTCACGTGTATAAGCATAGCGTTTCCATATATATATATATATATAGGTATACATTGCGGGCATAAGAAATCTGCTTTAAGGCATTACCCCCACTTGTAGCGCAAAAAAAGGCCTTTTTCATGAATTTTTTTAAAGAAAACTACAAAACTTTTTAATCGATCAATATACCATCTTAAAGAACACATCTTGAAGAACTTTCAGTAATTTTTTATTGAAAAATATTACATTGTTTAGTGGCAAATGGCCGTCAATGAAATAATGTTTTTATATACACGGTTTGCGGTGACCAACATTGCGGCGAAGTGGATCATCTGAAAAAAAATGCGGATGGATTTAGTCAAATATAAGTATAAACTAGTCTTTAATCGAAGGATTTTAAAAAATATTCGTTTTTCACAAAATGGCGGACAGTCAAAGTTAATGGTTCGATTTTAACGAAAAAAACGGCCGTTTTTTGGCTATAAAACGGCCATCTTTTTTCGAAAAAAAAATCGAACGATTAAAGACTACATTTTTATGTATTAAATAGCCTGCAAAATTTCAAGAAGATCGGTTCATTAGTGTTCGAGTAATCTTGGTGACCGACTTCAGAAATGCCATTTTGAGAAAAACGCGTTTAAAGTTTCAATTTCAGTTTAAGGAGGTACACCAGCTTCAGCAAAATGGTGATAGATCAATAAAATTTGGTGAATATATTCTTTAGTATTATTCATGTAGATACAAATTTTTTCAGATTTTTTGGTTGTGCCGTTTTCTTACAAATAATTCACAAGCGTTTATTCTTATACCCGGAATATATACCTATATCTATAAAAACGCTATGCTTATACACGTGAACTTCAATGTTCAATTACTCGATAACGGCACAATGAAAAAATCTGAAAAAAATTGTATTGACATATATAATACTAAAGAATATATTCACCAAATTTTATTGATCTATCACCATTTTGAAATTTTACCATGGTTTAGCATGGCAACATTGTATGAAGCTGGTGTACCTCCTTAAACGAAGAAAATATTTTTTTTTGTAAACTTACATACAGTCATCTATTC
Source organism: Ophion slaviceki (assembly GCA_944452715.1). Lineage (NCBI taxonomy): Eukaryota > Metazoa > Arthropoda > Insecta > Hymenoptera > Ichneumonidae > Ophion > Ophion slaviceki. The sequence goes on along the minus strand of OX101786.1, from coordinate 1,996,274 downwards.
CGGGCTTATACAGAAGTATGGGCCCGGATACTTATACTTCAAAAAAATACAACAAAAAAAATCGATTTTTTCAAAATCGCAAGTGGGGGTAACCCCTTAATGCTTAATTACTCGATAACTAAGTAGAAGAAAATTTTGAAATGATGTGTGCTTTCGCACTTAATGTTGAAGAACATTATCACCAAATTTGATCAATTTCTTAACATTTTGACTTTTGTACCGAAACTCCTTAAGGCGCCTCTGGACGCAACAGAAGTTAGGTTATCTTAGCGAAGTGCGCACTGAGAAAAAGAAATCGTTGAATGTGCAAAATGCATTTTGTTGTCTCGAAATTTTGTTGTTTTAACAGTTGCTCAGACATGCTAAATAAGCTACAGTTCACATCACTAAAACTATCAGTTGTATTAACAAAACGTTTGTTATGCCAATCAAAAATCATGTTGAACGTATTTAAAGATACATTTTGTTAAACCAACTGAATTTTGGTTGGATGAATGAATTTTTTTTTCGGTGCGGGTAGGGAGCGATCGTAAAGGGTACAATTGGGAAAGGCTATACGTGAAAACCCGCAAGGGTATACGTCGAAACTCAGGAATTAATTGCCACCTCAATATTCCATAATAACAACAAATATAATAAAAAATCTTTAAATTATTGTATGAAATAAAAATAAAAATAAAAGTAAATCACAATAAGAGCAGAAAGAGAACGAGAGGGAGGCAAGAGGACAATAAAGATTAACGTGCGACGCCCGGGTGCATGCATCTCTCGCGAATGGCGAGCATTGTTCACCGGTAGTTGGATTTCTTGGCATTTGGAGAGTCAAAGGTAGACGGGAATTGAAGCGAGACATTGAAGCGCATTGAAAGAGATGTGTGTGAGAGAGAAAGAGAGAAAGAGAGAGAGAGAGAGGGAGAGAGAGAGAGAGAGAGAGAGAGAGAGAGAGAGAGAGAGAGAGACAGAGAGAGAGAGAGAGAGAGCAGGAAAAATAAAAAGAAAAACAACTCGGAAAGACGCCATGGATACGAGAAAGGGTTCTCCAGTTGAAAGGCATTGTTTATCCGTAGGGATGGGCTCTCTCGGATGCCCGTGAATACTATAGCGCCGTGTTGTGCCGCAGTGAGTGCCTCTCCTCTCTAGTTTTATCTCTCTTCCTCTCCCCCTCTTCTCTCTATCTTTTAGTATCGCGAGTGACAGCGAGAGATGCCTTCATCCTATTGCTGCCTCTGGAGAAATGTTCCCAGACACCTTCCAGTTGTCCGGCTATGAGCGATATTAGTGCAAACTCGTACAATGTATACCTACTTCTACTTACTCGCCTTAGTACTCTTCATGTGCCCAAAGAACTCGAGCAACACGGCGAGAGAGAGAGAGAGAGAGAGAGAGAGAGAGAGAGAGAGAGAGAGGTTTTTTCGTCCTCGCATCCTCTCTATCTCTCTCTCTCTCTCTCTCTCTCTCTCTCTCTCTCTCTCTCTCTCTCTCTCTCTCTCTCTCTCCCTCTCTCCCTCTCTCTCTCACACACACACACACACACTCTCTTACTCTTGCTTTCTCGGTGCCTTCGTCAACGTCTGACGACTTTTTCACTTTGCTCCCAATCTTCATCCAAACTCTAGACGCAGAACAACAGGCCTTCTGACTCATACCTCGAAAAGTTTTGGCGCAGTTTGGGGAATACCCCATTCAACGTTTTGAGTAGAAAAATGGAATGTTTATTCGATTATGCTGGATCTCCAATTTCATTCTTCCAAAGTTACTTAAGGCCTTATGCCACAGTAGCGGGGATAAAATCATGTGCGAATTTAACAATTTTTTTTCGTATGATAAAGCTTTATTTAGGCGCTCCGCGGCGTAACATTTAGCATCCACAATTTTTTACCTAGAACAAATAACAAAAATTCTCGTCAATCTACATTAGAATACCTAGAGAAGTGCGTACGGAGTTTAAAAAATATTGTTTTATTCAAAAGTTGTAGGTATTTGAACTTAAGAAATGAATTTTCAGTGAAAAATTTCGTTATAACTGCTCATAAAATGAAAAGTTTTCGATTAATCAGAAATTCCGTATGTACTTCTCTGCGAAATGCAATTAGGAACATAACTTTCCAATTTGAAGTAAATAGAGTGAAAATTGTTGAAGTTATTTGTCACGCCAATTGGAAAAAAGCTGTTTCGAGAAGTTTCGAGTAGTCGGCCATTTTGTACATCGTAAAAAACGTATATATATTTTCTAACAGCTTGATATTCATACTAAATAGATGTGTAATTAAATTTATGAGTGAATCACGTTTTCATACGAAAAAAATTGTTAAATTCGCACATGATTTTATACCCGTTACTGTGGCCTAAGGCCTTAAGTGAGAAATTGTGGGATCTGATTTCAACAAAGCACAAACCCAAACCAAGAAACTATGCGATCAGCTTTTGAAAGAACACAAACCTAAACGAAGAAACTGTGCGATCAGCTTTCGAAAAAGCACAAACCCAAACAAAAGGAACTGTGCGATCAGCTTTTGAAAAAACACAAACCCAAACGGAGAAATTGTGCCACCAGGTTTTTAAAAAGCACGAATCCAAACGAAGAAACGCTGCGTGATCCGGGCTATGATCATCCAGCTCTTGTTCTTCATCACCCTCTTTTTGGCCTCTTCGCTTCCTTCATTGTGCATTGTCTCGAAACAGTCCTCTCGGACTAACCGGCTGAGCGACCTGTTTTTGCGCTAACTGTGACGCGTATGCACGCACACCAGTCATCCAAACTGGCATTTACATATATATGGATAGAAACGCAGGTACTGTCTTCTTGGCAGTGTATTCTACTCCGGCAGTCCGGGCTCTTGTTCAAGCCAAAAGTTTGTAAACTCGGTAACGAGTGATGCGTTCTACCCGGGCCTCCTTCCCTCCCTGACAAGCACGAGATAAGACGGGGTAAGATCGACTGGGAGAGAAAGAGAGAGAGAGAGAGAGAGAGAGAGAGAGAGAGAGAGAGAGAGGGCGAGGGAATGAGAGCGAGAGAAGGGAACGTGCAACCCTTTCCAACAACCAACTATTATCTGCCAACGCTCCAACACGCACTGCCAACCAACACACTTACTGTAATTCCAACGGATTACAGCGGCAGCTGCGCCAACGAGCAGCAAGGGAGAGCGAGAGAGAGAGAGAGAGAGAGAGAGAGAGAGAGAGAGAGAGAGAGAGGCACGTCTCCCGTTCATTCCAGTCTTAACGACCATCATATATAGTGCGCAGTCTTGGAGTTTCCAACTTGGACTGCGAGAGTATACGTACCGATGAAGTAGCAACTACCCCTTTTCGGGCCTCGCTCATCGAATATCCATGCTAATGGAGATTGTGCGTATAAGCATCGTTTGCCATCCCTAATTAACTCATAGTCCAAGGACAACGAGAACTGGCGACCATCGGCTGGAATTGCAGGTTGGCAGCCAATTGATTCCAATCATATGTCACCATTGGAGTCTGGGTCCTGATTATAAAAGGGTTTTTTTTTCGCAAGAAGATTACTGCACGTTGTAGGTTCCAACCACCAGAGGTGGTTTTCATTCTGTTGAAGCCGAGAGAAAACTCTGCAGCAGTGGGAGGTCCGGATGTATGAGGTCTGATTTTGTCTGGAGCATAAGACTAATCCATCTCTACAATAAGCAGCACTCTATGATAAGTGGATACTGAAATTGTTGAATGTATTAGACGCTTGGCGCCAACATTTTCAATTTTTTTTCAACCCTTTTTGTAATCTCATCACGACCTGGCATTTTTTCCGAGCAGCTCAGGAGTCGTGCAAAAAGAATTGGATCAGGCTGGACGGCCTTCGACGAGACTCCATGCTTAGGGTAGCGTAGTCGCACAAAGAACCCACATAACTTTGTCATGTCCGTCCATCTGTCACAGCCTCACAGTTTCTACAGTTTTAAACCTATATGCGTGAAATTTTGCAAGTCGCTGCGTCAGATGGAGATCTCGATTAATGTGTAGCAAAATGTTGAAAAAAGACTTTCAAAGAGTTTTTCCCCTGTATGCAAAATGGGGGTGAAATCTTTTTTGTTCGCGTACACCATTCAGTGGGGACAGGTCTTTCGAACTGAAATTGAGTTTCCGTTTATTATTTATCATTTTTAAGCCCAGTTTGCGAAATATCAAGATTCAGAGTGAAACAAATTCTAGGCACTTGATTGGAACTTTCGATTAAAATTAGTCGGACAAACAAGATTGAATCGAACGGGACGAAATTTTCATTTTCTCTCAAAAGTTGGCAACGTTTTCACAAAAACTGAAATTTTCATAAGAGAAAATCGCCCAATAATCGAAACGTCCCCGTCACTCAAGCCACATTATCACATTGACGGTTAGAAGGTAGAAAACCGTACCAGCGCCCTTTGGACACAAAAATGACAGTTTGAAGGATTTTCCACAAGAATTTCCTTATCTAGGATCGGCGAGGCAATCAGCCGTGGCAGTTGAAAAGCGTATGTGACATGGGTTGCAAATGTTTTCACCGTCTCTTCCTATGTACCACAAAGAGGACAATAGGAGTCTCCAGGTGAGAGATGCTCGTCTGGATTTTTCTGCTTTGCTGGTTGTCGACACACGGTGGAGGCAGGGTGACTGGGTACGAATGGGGAGGCGAGTGGAGCCTGGTGGAGAAAAAGAGAGGCAGAGAGACGGCCCAGTCCTGGGAAAGAGCCGAGAGCTAACCAAAAGGAAAATCGACCACCCATGGAGTCTTTGCAAACAAATATCTTGACCTTGCTCGGGCGTGGAACGAACCGTTCGAGAGGCTGGTCCATTCGACCACAAACAACTGTCAAACGAAATTGAACCTTTTCCCTACTCCATACCTAAAGTACCTTATTGTCCACGTTTTTTTCCGGAAAACCGTCACTGTTTTCCTTTTCCCGCTCCCTGCCCAAACGAAACGTTGGCCGAGAGCCCTCGGAAGGGACGAGTCGGCTAAAAGGGCGCCAAGGTCCGCCGCTTCAGGTATGAGAAGTTGTCTCGCCGGGTTCGTGTTAGTCGCGTGGTTTGTTCTCGCGCCTCGTCTTGATTATTACGTACCTAAGAGGATCCTCTTATGTGGCACGTATTACAAAATCGCCCTCGATCGGATCTCCGCCACTCGTCGGCACACTCTAATAGACCATCGTATAATAATAATTTGGACATAATAACACGCTATTACGCCGGGAGGAGAGAAAGGAAGATCTCTCTCTCTCTCAACGCTCTTCGTAACGTGTAATTTCGTCACGCCATACGCTCGCACCCGCGACCCAAATCGAAGGGAATGTATCCCTTGCTGCAAGATGCAGAGAGAGAGGGAGGGAGGGATGGAGTGAGACATAGATATTCATAGAAAAAGGACGAAGGGGAGAAAGGGGGAGAGAGCAAGATGAAGGACCTCAAGGCGAACCAAAAACAAAGGCCCAAAATCCAATGAATGAAAGAGAAAAAGGGAGAACTAAAGGGAAAGAGAGAAAGATAAAGAACGAGACGGTGGGTGTCAAAAAGCAGTAAATGAGAGAGAGGGAAAGGGAAAGAGAACGAGAGACAAAGAGAAAGCAATAGAAAGATACAAAGAAAAAGGAGAAGGAGGACCTTAAGGCAAAGAAAAAACGTCGGGTCAAAAACCAGTGAAAGAGAGAGAGAAAAGAGCTAGAAAGAGATAGAGAATTGATGGAACGGGTTGGGCGAGACCAAAAGGAATAAGAAAATAAGGGATTGAGGCGGTATTAAAAGGGTTCGATCGGTTCCGAGTTATAGGTGCTATAAGAGAGGAGCTTTAAAATCGTCAGGAAATCCACTTGGTAAAGCGAAATTCTTGCACAGGGCGAGACAACCGACCCCCTCGTGCTTTCCTCGTTTTTTCCCCCCACGCCTACTATCACGCAAAGCTGCGAAAGCGTTCAGAGAGTACCGATTTCTATTCGCGTCTCTCTCCCTTCTGCCAATTGTTAGCTCTTTCCTCTGATGCAATGGGTTGGGTGCCCATGGAGAGACCGAGTCGGATTTAATAGGAATTCCGGCGAGACAAAACGGAAGCCGGCATATTGCCATTCCTGGTTGGCGTGTCAGCCGACAGATAAGGCGAATAAGGCGAGGTGGCCCGTTTCCATCTCCCTCCCTTGCTCACTCTCTCTCACTCTCTCGTGCTCATTTGCCGTTCGTTCCCCGTCACGTTCGCACGAGCAGCCAAGTACCAGCCAAAACTCGCAGAGAACCTGAGCAAGCTCTTTCTCTGTCCCTCGCCTAAACTTGGCTGGTCCTCGGCATGTCCTACCTAGTTGGGTCCTTTCAGCTCTCGCAGCCCCGGCTCTTGGGGTTTTGTTTCTCCGTCTTTGCCGTCCTCATCTGGGTGCTCAGTGAACCCAGTCTCTTTCTCTCTCACTGCCTGGCTTTCTCTCCCTCGTGGGATGGTTAGCGCCGCGTGTACCTAATGTTCCTGGCTCATATAGTAAGAGAGGGCTGAAGCTTGTCGTTTGGAGCCCACGACCCTCGGAGCAGACTCTCCTATATGGCAAGGATGCTCCGCGCTATTGCGCTATTTGCACAACCCTAGGTAGCTAAACTCCAACACGGACCGTCCCACTCTCTGCTAAGGTGCCACATTCCACTTGGCTACTGCCTCTTCTTCTTCGTCCGCTTCTTGCTCTATCCACGGTTCCGATCCATCGGTTAGATGCCAAGTGGAAGAACTTGGTAGGAGAATACCGCAGTCGCATTCCTGGTGTCTCCACCCTTGATACAACGCCACACACACACACACAGCCATCGTTCCATCTTTCCACCTTCCTCTCTCCAGCGTCCTGATTTTGTCGCGACACCAACACACGGCGATCCTCTCATTCCTCCGCCGTCACATCTACGGACCTGGGATCCTTCGCTCTCGCGTCTCCTTCCTCTCCATCCTGGGCACACATGCAGTCATCTACGCCCTGCTTTCTTCCGCAACTGATGCATGCGCTTATCCGCCCTTACCCTCTTCGTGCTCCACGGCTTACTGAGACACCTGAGGACCTCAACTACCATCAAGATTCGCTGGGCAACCTTTGCACACTAGGTGTTGCGTGTACATCTGCACCGACGGCAAACACCGACAGCGGTGAACGCACACGGTTACCCTATTTTGGAATGCCACATGAGCAATCTAGCGTTGTAGGCGTGAATCAAAGTGTCTAGGTATACCCAATTACGACGACGGAATGCTAATTTCAGCCTGCTGGATCTAATCTTGCCTGGGTCTCGGCAGGCTTGAATCGTTTGAATCAGTGGGAGACTGATGGGGAAGAAAGGCCCCAACAGGATTCAATGAGAATCCAACGTAGGCTCAGCTAAATTCAAGGAGATTGCGTATCTTTGATTGGAAGATTCGGCAACTTCGTGACAGGACGAAACGAACAAATTCTAGTCAGCTGCTTTTGATGTCGGTGACGTTTGGTGTTTTGCTTTTTTTCTTTGATTTTGATGGCAATCTGTCAGAATCCAGACACTTCGTACTTGAACCGTAACATTTCAATATTCCAAATTCATCCTGATGCAAAACTGCAAATGATATCAATCAAAGATACAGAATCGTCTTAAATTCTGCTACGCCTATGTTTGGGTCTCATCCACTCCTGTTGAACCGGTCCTTTCGCACTAATCTTTAATTGTTTCGGAAAAATCAATCAGTCCCCGATGTAGACAAGTAGAATTGGAATAAATTCAATGTGCAACTACCAGATTCAATTAACGGTCGAAATAGCAGCGCTGGGAGAAGGTCTATACCCCAATCTGATTCCGCTAATACCTTTCATATTGCTAAAACGGACCTCGTTATTAGGGTGAAAAAGGAGCCGCAAAAACCAGTACTGCTCTTTCGATCGTGCCTTGGTAGCCAACTCGGATAGCTCGCGAGGATTCTTCGGCGCGTCCATCTCGCTTATTCGATTCCGATCCCCTCTCAATCGGGCATTGATTTCCCGCGGCACGGTTACTCAAGAAGCGCCGAGGCGGGCACGATACGGAAAAGGAACTGCCGGGGACATCGAGAAGCGAGAGGAAAAAATGTCGCCCCGGAGCGCGATCGGGGCTCAGGAGAAATGACATTACGACGCGGTAAGATGACTGGTATGATCATGCCCTCCGGGGTGTCGATCTCCATCAAACTCGATTGACGATAACGACCATTGATCACCGGATAACATTGTTCACTATTGTTATTACACTGTGGCATCTGTTGGTACAAGCTCAAAAGATCGAACGACATCGGCTTCATTCGAGCATTTGGTGCTTACGATATAGAGATGTACATCATATATGGATACGTTCAATGTCCTTTTTTTCGGTTCGAACTCCGTTGGCACTGTTCCGCTTCCGCACGGATTCTATTTGCGATTCCACGGGCATAGATTCCGTTTCGCTCCGAGGTGATTCACACCTTTTCAGCATATGCACAGGAGAGGAGCGGGGAAGGGAAGCAGAACACAAGGAAATCGATCAGACAGGGTGTGCGGAGTCTATTCTCATTCCACGATAGGACTAGATATGATATTCTCTCTCGCTCTCTCGCTCCCTTTTTCCAATAAATTCACAATATGCAATGTGACTGGGGCAAACTTGCAGTCAGATGTAGCAGACAGCTATTTACGTGCACCTACCAATGCAGTCAGTATGGAACTGACGACTGACAAGCTCTGGCAATTGATGGACTGGCGTCATGTATACATGAAATAACAGATAGACGGATACGACGAAGTTCAAAGGTCCCAGTCACTGTGGATTTCTGGACCAGTTGTGGGAACAACTGATACTGGTGTACAGCTCTTTGCCAACCGATCCAGACTCGGAAAACACACACTGCAAGTTACTAGAATAGCAATAGGTATATCTGGGGATACTTTGCTGTGACAGACGAACGGACACGACAAAGTTACAACTTTGCATAGTCCCTAGGAACTTCTGGAAAAATCCTAACATCAACTAATGCTGTTGTGCCATTCTTCCCAAACAGGGTCAGACTAGGAAGACTGGATCATTGCGAATGTCTCACCAGCAGGGACCTCTGGGGGCACTCTGTTCTGACAAACCAATGGATATGACAAAGTTACATGTTTTTCTAAACCTTATGAAGTTCTGAAACCCTAGAGTCCTATAAAAATCAACTTATGCCGGTGTCCAATTGTTCGCCGGCAAATGCACACTACGAAGAACAGTGCAAATTCTCGACCATCTGGGATTTCCGGGAACTGTCAGCCTGTAAACGGCAGACACGACGACGAAGTGACTACGAAACCCTAAAAAAGAGATTACTTCTGAAGACAGAAGGCATCTAAGATACTCGTGTTTCTTCGCCGCCTTGGTAGTCACCCAATTGAGGTTCAAATGGGTATTGACCTGGATTACGGGGAGTGTCGCGCCAGTTTCACGCTTCGTTGAATGCACGAGAGTACATTTGCTACGTGTTTGCGTAGTACATCAAGCCGAGTGTACATGCCCTTTTCCCCTGTCTTTTCGAGCGCTTCGAGGAGGCACAAAAAGCGAGGGGTGCCCGTACTGGGTGTGTACGCTCTGGTCTCGCGGCGTCGGATTCTCGTCAGTGACGCCGGCGCCTAATTTAGGGCCGGCAACGACCCTTCAGCAATCTCTCTCCCTCCCCTCCGTCTCTTTCACGTTTTCTTTTCATCTCTCTTTCTCGCTCCGACTCGCTTCGTTACATGTCCGCTCTTACGATCCATCTTGGCTGCCTATGTGGCCGTTCTCCGCATGAATACAAACCGGAATACACACGCACGGTACACCTATCCAACGGCATTAGCATCAGTCGAGGAGACTGACGTTCCCTCATACATGGACCGCCCTCCTCGTTCGATATTCTTTGAAACCTTGAGGGGCTTGGATAAAGAAAAAAAGGACAAATCGAGGGAATTTGTCCCTTTTTTTCCTCTTCCTATCGCGTGCGATCGTCAACGATCGTCGGGTGCTCCCGCCTCCCATTTTTCCTGCCGTCCCGCAGGAGATGGGGCCATCCAGGCATCCACGTTTCCGGGTTCATTTGTATTGGATTGCACGTCCGTGCGGACAATTCTTGTCAGCTGAGGCACGATGTTATTCACACAAAGTAGGGTTCAAAACGCAATAGTAGTTTGATCCTGTTTGGATTAGAAGTCATTCTTCGAAATCGCCGATCTCTTCTTTGGGTGCCGATCTCATTGCTTCGATCCATCAATCAGACCTTTTTGATCCAGATCTGGCACTTCCTGAGAAAGTTCCATCAGGCTCGCAAAAAAAGAATATCGAGCACCCATCTTCATCTCGGGTCTTTTGCAATATGATGTCAGAAGCTGAATTGCGTAACAGGAAGTTTCTCAGGACAGGCATTCCTCAAAAAACAACACAAGATCCAATGGGAGGTTGCGTTCTGCCAGAAAACCGTTTTTTTTCCTATTCCACGGAGAACAAAATCACCAAAGCTGGTTGGACATGTTAGGATCGGGGGGGAAATTTCTTCAGGTCGCCGATCGAACTTCTCGAAGATTGTGGTTTCGAGGCGGTGGTTTCGTCACCCATGCTCGTGATCATCGTCGCCAAACTGTTCTAACATCGTTTGCGAACACTTTACGAGACAACGAAGTTGCAGGCACTTGAGAGCCGACCATGGAGGAAAACCGCTTAGCTCATCAGTCAAATTGCGCCCCAAAATTTTCTTCATCGTGGAATTGACCCTGTAAACTCGTTAATCTCGCGACCTGTTCATCTAGGCCGCATTAACTGAGTACTCCGGCTAATGGGGCTGCAATCTACTACACTCGGCAAACTGGCAGGTTGTCAGAATCCCAACACGTCCTACTGCCATGCAGTCATGACCCAGAAATGTTGCATCCCAGAAATGTCACTATATGGAAAATGGCGACGCTACAACGTCTAGACATATTCTGCTATCAACAGATGGCACCAATAGCGTCTTCCAAATGAACGAAAAAAATGTCATCAGCCAAATGTCCATGGATTTCCGTGAATGACCATTTCCGTGGTGACATTTCTGGAATATAACACTTTGGGGTTATGACTTTTCGGAAGCATGTCATTTCTGAAGTATGACGTTGTCCCAATTCTGACAACCGACCCATACAGCACCTACCTTCCCATTTACAACCTCCTGCTCTTTTGCACACTCTATTTTGCCCAGCACTTTGTATATGAATATATATAACGAAGAGGCATGAATTACGAATGTTTTGATTCCAGGCTGACAACGTACCCTCGCTATATGATGTATAGTGCCTCGAATAAAATGTAAAAAAAGTCTACCGAACAGCTTTACGCCTCCTCGCGCGCTGAATCTTTTCTCCATTTTATGCCATACGACTTTTTTTTCTTCGTTCCCCTTTTTCTTTCGTGCTTTTTACTGCCTCTTCCCCCCCTGCATCAAGGCTCGTTCAGCCTTACGCGGACCCTTTTCGACCTACCGCGCACGCGAGGGGCGCACCAGGGCGAAAGCCACGCGCGACCCTTTTTCTCACATTTTTCTTTTTATTTATTTATTTTTTCGTCTTTTGTCGACGACAACGTCGAGGTTGAGATCGGAGAGGATCTTCGCGAGGCTTCGAGCTCCGGATCTAACGACGTTCGGCGCATGACGCTACATACATTAAAGGCCGGGCAAACTGACAAGGGGGCAAAGAATCGAGGAGACGTAATTTTGCGGTCGAGAATGAAGAACGAAGAAGAATGAAGTTGCACGAGGTAGGCGAGAACTGAGTGTCGCAATGAGGAGAGAAAAGAGACTTTTATTTGCTGCAGTCAATCATGGCGGATCCGACGCAATGCACGTGTTGGTATATGTGGATATATTATAACAACAATAATAATAATCATCATCATCATCATAATGATTAATAATATAAAAACAATAATTGACTAAAAGATGAAATAAATAATGAAATAAAATATAAAAATAATAAATTAATTAAATATTAAAATAGTAAACAATTAAAATTATAAATAATAAGTCATAAAAAATCAGGAAATATCGTTTTTAACTCATTATATCTATTTAATAATATTTTAACTATTTTTATAAACATCTAGATATTTTAAGGAGGGTCATTGCTTTTTTGAAATTGTCTTCGGTTTCAGTGCGGATGGTTCTTGCAATGAACTTCATATAAATACGTTTATCTAAAAGTGATTTTGAAAACATCCGGCCTTTTCTGATGTCTCAGTGGCACTATAAATTTGTAGTGTCTGTGGATTAATTTTATCTTTTTTCGAGGAGTTCGGTTTGAGTTTTGTTTTGTTCTCGAAAGAAGTTTTTTTCCTGAACCTTCGATACGTGAAGATAAACCCTTCGAGAATTTCTATGTACTTTTGATTTCATTTCGTAGCGTCAAGAAAAACCTGAACAAAAGCAATTTGCAATTTTCCAAAAATGCAATTTGCAATTATCCAAAAATCCATTTTGCAACTTTCCAAAAATCCATTTTGCAATTTTCCAAAAATCCATTTTGCAATTTTCCAAAAATGCAATTTGCAATTATACAAAAAAGCCATTTCCGATTTTTCAAAAATGCAATTTGCAATTTTCCAAAAAAGCAATTTGCAATATTCCGAAAATGCAATTGACAATTTTTCCTACATTGGCCATTTCCGTAAGGTCACATTTCCGAGTTATGACGTTCCGGAAGTATCTAATTTCCAAAGTAGATACTCTCTAAATTCCGACAGCCTCCCAATGCAACCTCCTAATATCTCCGACGCGCCTCAATTTCTCCATCTTCCGACCAACTCATCCGCCAACAAGCAAGAACATTATCCCCTCAAATGCCGCATCCTAAAAGGGCCAAACGCCCAAAAATACCCCATTTTTTTCTCGCCAGCTCGATCGTATACGAGTGTGTGAAAAAATAAATTACATCAAGCAATGCAACGAGCCTTGCTCCCCTCCTCGTGTAATTCCATAGCAGCGAATGGGCTTTCCAGTCGGCCGGCACAATGAGAGTCTCCGCCTGAGGAAACGAGAGGAAAGAAGAGGAGAGGAGATTTATCAACGCGCTCTTTGGGCACGTACCAAGCGTTAGATTAAATTGAAGCATATCGTTGGACATTGTCGCGTCTGAGTCTGTCTCTCACGAATAGTTGACGCGGTGTCAATCAAACTAAACGTATCAGTGAGCAAGCTCGAAGCCAGTTAGTTGCACTTATATATATATATATATATATATATATATATATATATAATGCGTTGGCTGCTCATGCACTATGGAATATGCGTATCCATAGGCGAGCGGTGCCACGTACGGTCGTCGGATTGGACGGGTTACGCGAGTTAGGCGAGTTAGAGAAGTTATGCGAACGGATTACAAGTGCAAGAGTGAATCTCGCTCGTGGATCTCCCGACTCATACGTGCACGGCACAGTACAATTTATAAGCATATATATATATATATATATATATATATATATATATATATATATATATATATATATATACATGCTTATAAATTGTACTTTCGAGCGGCAATGTATATATATATATATATGGATACACCAGTCGATATTTCTTGCGGCACCAAAAGTTACATAGCTTCTTAAAAAAAAAAGGTAACCAAATTTACCGAACGGCGTTTTGAAAGGAACAAATTCAACTTTGATTTGCTTTTTTGAAAGATTTTTTATGATTTTTTTTCGACCTCGTACGCACTTTTGTACGTGACTGTTTTTCGCCTTTTTTCGACTATCGAAAATTGGGCATGTCTTATGGAAACAATTTTTGTCATGTCTATCTATTATAAACTTGAATGGGGTAGCAGGAGCTCCATTTTCGTTTTTTTTAAGTTGCGTACAATTTTTTTTCGCAAAGTTATTTCATTTTTGGCTAAAAAAGACAAATTTTGAAAAATGCTACGTAACTCAAGAACTGTAGGGTTTAAGAAGAAATGTCAAAGATGTAAAAAGTTGCGTAAGGTTATACTGGATCACCTGGATTTTTTTCAAATTTTCCTCTGAGATTTTTTTTTTACTATTTTCGCTCTAAGCTCTGATGGCTTACCTCGAAAAGTATGGCGTTTATAACAAAATATCACGAGGAGAAACTTTTTTAATTTTCGTTTTTAAATTCGGTTATATTTTTTCAGAATTATTTTGGCCGAACCTCGGAGAATCGTCCGAACAATTGATTGGCGTATCTCGAAAACGACTGAGTCAGAGACAAAATATCAAGAGGGAAAAATGTTGCAGTATTTCATTTTGAATACGTTGACATTTTTTCAGATCTTTTTCAAAAAAAAATTTCCAATCTTTTTGTTTCAGGTCGTCTAGATGCTTTTGAAACATTGGAAAAAATATTGGAAAAAAATGTCAACGTATTCAAAACGAAACACCGCAACAATTTCCTCTCTTGATATTTTGTCTCTAACTCAATAGTTTTCGAGATACGCCAATCAATTGTTTGGACGATTCTCCGAAGTTGGGCCAAAAAAAATTCAGAAAAAAATTCAGAAAAAATGTAGGGAATTTAAAATCGAAAATAAAAAAGTTTCTCCTCCTGATACTTGGTTATAAGCTCCATACTTTTCGAGCGAAGCCATCCTACTCATCAGAGTTTCGAGCGAAAATAGTTGTAAAAAAAATCTCAGAGGAAAATTTTGAAAAAATTCCAGACCATCCAGTATAAACTTACGCAACTTTCTACGTCTTTGACGTTTCCTCTTATGTTCTTGGGTTACGTTGCATTTTCCAAAATTTGTCTTTTTTAACCAAAAATGAAATTTAAAAAAAACGCAAATGGAGCTCCTGCTACCCCGTTCAATCGATAAAAAAGATATTCCGGTGTTTTCAGCCTAGAATCGATTTAAAAAACGGGGCAAACCGAATTGATTGTACTGGCTTATTAATTACGTCAGTATGTATTAAGGTATCCCGACGTCTGAAGGCTGTGGGATTGATTGGGCGCGTCGGTGTAAAGAAACCACTCATTAGCACGAAGAATAAGACGGTTAGATTGAATTTTGCCAAAAAATATCAACATTGGACAGTATCGAATTGGCGGAAAGTTCTTTTTTCCGACGAATCCAAATTTCAATTGTTCGGAAGTGACGGTCGCAAGTACGTAAGACGTCCAGCAGGTACCAGATACGATGTACGATATCAAATTCCAACTGTAAAACACGGTGGCGGAAATGTTGAAATTTGGGGAGCATTTTCTGATAACGGTATTGGTCCGCTAATAGAAATCCAAGGCACTATGAACGCTATAATGTATCGAAATATATTGCAAGACCATATGCTCCCATTTGCAAAGAAAAATATGCCGAATGGGTGGATATTTCAACACGACAATGATCCCAAACATGCTTCGCGTCTTGTGAAAAATTTCCTTGAAAGCCGAAAAGTGCGCCTTCTCGACTGGCCCTCGCAGTCACCGGATTTAAATCCGATTGAACATTTGTGGCAAGAGCTCAAGGGTCGCGTTGGATCGAAGAATCACTCCAACAAGACGGAATTATGGGATCATTCGCAATGTGAGTGGGAAAAGATGCCACAAGATCGCATCTCGCAATTAATTGCGTCTGTACCCCGACGATGTCCTGCTGTAATCGCTGCTAAGGGCATGGCAACGAAATATTGACTCTAGAGAGAAAACTAAACCATGTTTTGTTATTTTTATAATGTTTTATTTTTTGTTTTCATACGCAATAGTATGTGGCCCAATACACAGTCATTAAATAAAAACTGTTGGATAATTAATTTTTAAAGAGTGATATTACTGTTTATACCACATTTTTTTAAATATCAAGCATCTCGACGCCAATTATAAGTGTCATCACTCGTTTGTATTTCCCGTACCATTGTATTTCTATGCAATATCCACGAAAAATAGGGTGGCCCGAAACTTTTGCACGCTACTGTATATAGTATTGTATAGAGATTATATACAGGGTGTCCCAAAAGTGAATGCGTTCCCTGAAATGGGGGGTTGGGGGTGAAATTCTGAGGCGATTGATATAAGCATGTGTGGGTCTCAGATCAACCCCTGAATTCTTATTCATTGTCCAAGGCGAGCCAATCAGGTGCGCCCGCCTTTAAAAATTAATAATAATTCAGGGGTTGATCTGAGACCCACACATGCTTATATCAATCGCCTCAGAATTTCACCCCCAACCCCCCATTTCGGGGACCCCTTTAGTTCTGGGACACCCTGTATATTACATATATATATTTAAATATATATATATGTACACTTATGTATAGACGGATAAATGAAAGCACGATTCGTGTATACATGGTGCGCACAAAGGGAAGCATGCTTATGGATATATATATATATAAGAAGGCAGAACAAACAGAGAGAGAGTGTACCGGCTCAATCATGAGAGCGACCATTAGCGCTCGTCGACGCTCTCCTGTCAATGAATTCATTGCTGCCTATTACGACCTCAAATTCTCGTCTGTTGTACGATAATCTAGCGATAATGAGGGCTCGTTACGAGAGTACAGTGAGGAAGGGAGGGAGAGAGTGAGGAAGAGGAAAGAGGATTGCACGACGGAAAGAGGTTCGTAGTGCATAGACTGAGGTCGTTTCGCTCTCAACCTCTTCTCATTCCTCAACATCCAGTTACACACACACACATTTTTTCATTCCCCTTTTTTTTATCGAGTTCGACTCCTCAAGAGTGCTTTTATTTAGCCGTTCGTCGATACCTCTCGAAGCGTTGTTCGACACGAACACAGATCGTTCGAATGGTATTGGGGAATCCCCCAATGGGGTACGTGTAAAGTTCGAAATACAGCGACTCCCTCTTGGACCTCGTCGTGACTTATCACGGGATTCGAGATTTTTCACATATAGAGGGTGGCCGAAAAAGTAACGTTCAGGAATAAAATATAAATGCCTCGTATACCTAGCCGAATCACCCCCGTGTATGTTCTGCGATCTTTTCTACCTTTCGAGAAAAAAAAACCTTTTTTAGTTTTCCTCCTATGTGCATGTACTTTTCGCGGGATTTTTTTTACTCGCGTTATCGTCACGAGGTGCAGTGTTGAGCAGAAAATAAATCAACAACTTAACACTAAAGCTGATGCCTTCGAATTTGATCAAAAATATTAACAATACGTTCGAGAGAATCTGTCATTAAAGTTCAAATGATAAAAGAAATACTTGTGCTGGTCTAAATGACTCGCAATTGGTTTTAGAAACTTTTAAAAAGAGTAAGGGGCATACAGAAAAGAGAAAAAGCAACCTATGCTGCAGGAAAACTCGAGAAAAAAAGGTTTAAATGCCTTTTTCTCGAAAAGTAAAAAAGATAGGTAGGTGTTGATACGAGACATCTAGATTTTCGTTTTGAACGACACTTCGGGCCACCCTGTAAATATATATATATATATATATATATATATATATATATATATGTTTTCTAGTATACCTGTCTTCCTCGATCCATCAGCCATCGGATAATCTTATCGGGAAACGATCCAAGCGCCGTTCAAAATTCTCTCGAATTCCAACAAGGATTCGTCGTTAAGTCGTTTACAGCGCATGTTCGCCACTTCCTGCCACGACGATCTCACTCGCCCGTCCCGTCTCATAGCGTCGCCCCAAACGCGAATTTTCCTCCGGGCAGCGTCTCAATTTTTGGCCAGATAAAGTCCAAGTCTAATAATAATCATTTTGAAAACAGTTCTCGAGTTGCTCGCAAGGAGGAACTTTCGATCTCCACGTGTAGGGATAAAATGACAAGCTCAAAATCCCTCCCCCACTCGGGTAAGAGAGGGGACGGGGCGGGGTTGAAAAATTCTAATTTTTTTCTTTTCTTTAAGGCCTTAGGCAACTCTAGAGGCCGAAAAAATAGGCTTTTCGGGGATTTTTTTTCAGAAAAAACTACAAAACAAATCGAGATTACAAAAAAGGGTGTTTATCATACATATCAGTGGCTGTATACAATTTTTTTTTTAAGCGATTACTTTTTTTGGAAAAAAGAAAAGAAACACCTTCTACTCTGTTGAACGACGAACAACGTCTTTCTCTTCGTTTGTCCGAAATATGGTCCCACTGAGAGAGAACTTCGCCGTAGGATTATTACCGACTGGACGTATGAGCCGTGTTCTTAAAGCCGCTTCCGGGCGGCCCTCACGAGCCAATGTTCCGTGTACTTGATGTGGCGAGATTAAAAATGAGGAAATTTGAAAAAAAAAGGAGTGCAAAGAGGTAGTCGTTCGGAATTCCGTGGGAACGGCTTCGTACACTTGGACCACGTAGGTATATCACGTAGGACCACAGTATATCCGCGTCTTCATCTCGGCCGCGCAGCATCCCCAATTGGTAATCTGTCACACGATTTTCGACCGCCCTCTCCCATCCTCCATAGCGTTTATGTGTCCGTCTGTCGGATTGTGCTCAACCTGCATGACCGAGTGGAGGCGTCGTGTACAGTTGTACGGCGGAAAGTGGATTATGTACGGAGACAGAGAGAGAAAGAGAGGGAGAGAGAGAGAGAGAGAGAGAGAGAGAGAGAGAGAGAGAGAGAAACAAGAGTGTGAATGAAACTGCGTTCGGCACGAGAGTTCAATTACCGAGGACGTTTTAGCATAATTAGCGACATGGTGAGGGTGCAAACGAACAAAAGGAGAAAGAGAGGGAGACGGGGGATGCAAGAAAAGAAGAGAACGAAGTATAGACACAAGTTTTCGAAAGAGATGAAGATCGTTATATGTATATATATATATATATATATATATATATATATATATATATATATATATATATATATATATATATATATATATATATGTATGTATGTATGTATGTATGTATGTATGTATGTATGTATGTATGCATGCATATATATATATATATATATATATATATATATATATATATATATATATATATATATATATACGGTGTCCCTCTTATCTCTGTCACCCAAAATAACTCAGTAATTATCGACGTCACAAAATAATGTTCCAGACAAAAGTTGCACGGTGCGAGAGGGGCCATCAAATGCGACCAACTTTTTTTTTATTTCGGTCGAGGCGCTGACGCACAGTGAAGGTCACCTCCACTTTTGAAAATGGAATGGTACATTTTTTCTCAACCATCTTGTGGAGCACCTCAAACCGCATAAAAAACATTAGGGGTCAAAGTCGTTCAAGGGTCATTCGAGGTCAGTATCAATTATACAAATTAAAGTATCTCGGATCACTACCAAACATTTATTTAGATTTGTATTTCATTTTAATAGGTGACCTTGAATGACCTTGAACGACTTTGACCAAACGAAATGTACCATTCCATTAAAAAAAAGTGGAGGTGAACCTCACAGCGCCTCCACCGAAATAAAAAAAATTGGTCGCATTTGATGGCCCTCTTCACACCGTACAACTTTTGTCGGGAACATTTTTTTGTGACGTCGATAATTACCGAGTTGTTTTGGGTGGCAGAGATAAGAGGGATACCCTATATATATTAGGATGATTCGTTTCAGGGCAACTTTTTGTTTTTGACCCATCGTGCCCGAAAACCTTTAGTTGGTACCCAAGAACGAACTTTCGTGAAAGGGGGGTGTTGTCAAAAAATATTTAGAGGTCGCGAATCAAAATTGAAGGTTTCCCATTTGATTAACATTGAAAAAAATGTTTTTCTCATTATTAGTGTTACCATTCCGCGAATTTTGATATCGCGATATTTTCCAAGTGGGTTCTCATAGGAAATATGATACTCCACAATAAAGTTCATTGAGCCATGGCCGTAAATTCAACCGCTTCAGCGGCATCATTATTTGAAGTGAATATTGTGCAAAATATATATTCAAACGGCTGTAACGCCTAAGCTGTTAGATATATCGAAAAAAATTCAAATGAGAACTTTGTAGAGAAAGTAATTTGCTACAAAAAAGTCTTATAGCTTTGCCGTTACAGCCGTTTGAATAGATATTTTCATACAATATACACTTGAAATAATGATACCGCTGAAACGGTTGAATTTGCGGACATGGCTCAATGAACTTTATTGTAAAGTATCATATTTCCTATGAGAACCCACTTGGAAAATATCGCGATATCAAAATTCGCGGAATGGTAACACTAATAATGAGAAAAACATTTTTTTCAATGCTAATCAAATGGGAAACCTTCAATTTTGATTCGCGACCTCTAAATATTTTTTGACAACACCCCCCTTCCACGAAACTTCGTTTTTGGGTGCCAACTAAAGGTTTTCGGGCACGATGGGTCAGAAAAAAAAAGTTACCCCGAAACGAATCACCCTAATATATATATATAGTAGCTCATCTCAAATACGAAAACCGCTGCTTTACCAATTGCTCCTCTGCTTGTCAGATTCTCGCGTCATCGTTCTACTCTCCCGCAGGATTAGTTTAGACAGTTCGACCCAGTTGTTCTACATGCATCCTTCTCGCTCTCTCATTCTCTCTACTCTGTTCCTTTTTTCTTTCCTTCCCTCTCTCTCTCTCTCTCTCTCTCTCTCTCTCTCTCTCTCTCTCTTTCTCTGTCTCTCTTTTCGTATTCGAATATCTATGACCATCTCCCAAAGTATGAAAGAGAATTAGTGGCTCTGTTGCGCATAACTCTGTTCTACATAGTAAATTAGTCTGTCGAGTATCCGAAACGATTTTAGAAACGCCATCATCGCATCACGACCTCTCCACACTGCCCCGGCTTCCGTTTTTGACATCACAATTTTCGTCCAACTCCCGGAACGAGACAACTGCATCGTATGGCAAGTACGAATCGAACTGTATCCCTCTGCTGTGGGATGTTGCACCCTCTGCTCAAACGTCACAATCGTTGGGCACAACGAGCATGTGCAGAGGGAATGACGATCGGGGGGTGTCAGAAACGGGGATGAATTAGACAAGAGTTTCAGTCCCGCTGTATATTATTATTTAATAAAGAATAATGTAATAATGATAACGTTAAAAAGTGTATTATTGATATAATACTTCATATTATTGATATTATTTTATATTATATAATTATTAATACAATACTTTGTATTATTAATATTTATATAATGTTATTATTAATATACAGTGTATTGTTAATACGATACAATTTATATTGTCGCTATTCGGAATTTAAAGAGGATATATAAGGTTATTAGTATCAATAATAATAATATTGCACATCAACAACAATAATAACCAAATAGTATTAAGAGAAGAAATAAAAAATGTTGTTAATGTCCGTAATAGAAAAAGAAAACGTTAACGATCTGCTTTAAAATTGCCCAAATTTTTTAACATTCCCATCTAGGTCTTTCGGAATATTTTTTTTAATATTATCTACGTCAACATGCGTGAAAAAATGATTAAACTAATCTTCTGTAAAGCTCTTTGAAAAAAAAATAATAAAAATGGTGCTCGTTAAAGTTCTTAGAAGAAAAACATCGATCAAAATTGTCTTCAGTCCTCGAAAAAAATAGAAATTTATATTTAAATTCTTCAGGACAAAAAGGAAATTAAAAACAATCCACGTTGAAGACATTTACAACAAAAATGAATAAAGTAGACTTTTCCGAAGTTAAAAAATGGAAAATCCAAATCATCTGATTTAAATTCCTATGAAAAAAGCCCGTAATTTTTCTTCAAAGTTCTCGAACAAAAAAGAAAATCAAAACATTCTTCCTCAAAAGGTGAAAAAAAGTAGTCAACAATAATTTTCTTCAAAGTTGTATACGAAACAAACGAAAATAAAAATGGTCTTCAAAGTTCGTAAAAAGTAAAAAAAAATCGAATTTAATTGAGAAAAATAAGAGGATGATGTCTCTTCTGTTCGAGTGTCCGCAATAACAATTTCTCGCAACCGCAGGTTATTTTTTATTTCAATTCAAAAACATTGCGTCCAATCTAAGAAAATCGTTGTGATCGCAACGCCCGGATAGTTTGCCTTCAACGCCAAAAGGTGTAATTCAATCGGAAGTGCCAAGCTGTATGCGAAAATTTTACAATGTAGATTTGGCTTTCTTATCGGAATTTCCATTCGATAAGAAACTCGTTGATTGCAAGAGTCGATCTTTTTATTCCAATTTTAGAAAGGCGGAAAGAGCATCGTTCTCTCTCTCTCTCTCTCTCTCTCTCTCTCTCTCTCTCTCTCTCTCTCTCTTTCTTTCTCTCTCTCTCTCATTCTCTCTCGATAGGAGATATCCGCGATCGCATAAGCGAGAATAAGTTTGCTCGAGTTGAAAAAATAATCCAAGCGGATTCCGTTCCCCGGATTATACGGTGGGATCGATAATAATGAATACGAAATGTCTCTTAAAAACTGGCTGAGCCCGTACTTGGAGTTGGGGAACGTATGGAATAACGGTATGGTTATGGCAATAATCGGGTGATCTGAAATTTTATTAACTTCGTTTAGAAACTCTTGGCTGAATCCTTGCACCGAGCTTTCTCTCTCTCTCTCTCTCTCCCTCCCTCTCTCTCTCTCTCTCTCTCTCTCTCTCTCTCTTTCTGTTGGCGATAATGGCATTTCCTATTTCATATCAGTACACAGCTTTCATCAGCATGCGCGAAATTGCGTCAGTATTATTTAAAAATTATTTATTCAACATAATTATTTTATATAATTTTATTATCTTTCTCTCTTTAATATTTGTTATTATTTCATATTTACTTTACTGAATTTAATACTGATAGTCAATATTATTATTACTTTCTTCTCATCTTCATTTGTTAAGTTCATCAAGTTGATCTGAGGTGGATTATTTGATTTTTGTTCGTATCGAGGTTTACTCTCCATTACAATGTGCTGTTTTGTTTCGTTTTTATATTTTATCTTCTCTCCCGTCGCATCGTACATTTTTTATATTACTTTTATATCGAATTTTCGTCTCTCTTTTTTCTCTTTTCATTTGTACCTGTGTATTTGCAAAACGATTGAGCCCTTCGCTTCACCAACTTGGAAAATTGTACACTTCACAAACTGAACGGAATAAAAACCTCCATAAAAAAGCGTAAAAAAATCCTTACTTTATTACACCAACAGAGGAAAAAAATCGAAACGTTTATGATACAAAAGGTACCATTTTCACGAACCAACATGGCCAATTTCGTCCTGTAAACAACGATAAATCTCACTCAAATTGTTTTTAAAAAAAAACTGAATAAATGAAGCATATTGGACCGACTGAGTTCTCAATCAACTCGATGCGTTTTTGGTCCATTGAGGAACTTTAACTTCTCTCCGTGTGCACTCTACTGTATCACCTCTCGCGGAATCTCTCTCTCTCTCTCTCTCTCTCTCTCTCTCATATCCAAAGCGATTATCAAGAGGTTATGGTACATGCACGAACGAACGCAGCCGCGTGCACCCGAGCATTTGCCGGTGAAAGCAGAGAAAAATACGGGAAAGAGGTGTGACAATATTTGCCGAAGATTGGTGAGAGCTTCGCGAAGCTGCAATTTACGGGAAAAAATACGGCGAGGTATACGTGGATATATAATAGTTTCATACATACACACGAACACACACACACACACACACACACACACACACACACACACACACACACACACACACACACACACACACACACACACACACACACACACACACACACACACAAACTAGGGTGGTTAAAAAAATATATATTTTTATTTCGCCGTACTCAACGGAAAATGTTACTACGTTATGAAAAAGTAATTCATCAAAAATTTAAGGATGTATGGCAACTAAGTTATTTACTGCTGTTCGAATTGAAACTCACTGATATTGTAAAGGAAAATATCGAGAACTTTTTGAGATTAAAAAAACAAAATTTGCCCACGTGAATGCTGAGATAAACGAATTCAAAGTTGGGTCATTTAACACGGGGAACATAGGACTGTACGTCCAAAATTCCCTTTACATTGGCAAAAAAGGTATTTCCGGAGTACTCTTTTGTAAAAAAAACTTTTGTGCGGTATCGCTGTAATATGCATGATACGTTAAAAAAAAATCGACATGTGCCCATATATTTTGCGAGATATTGCGAGTTAAATGGGACCGTTTTCGTATTTCTTTAGCTCGTATGTCGTAACCACGACAACGTCAGGGAAAACGTACATCAAATCAGCAACTAAATTTGCAGTTAAAAATTGAAAATTCTTCTTTCTGTACCGCACGTTTTACTTTGAGCTGTGGTAAATCTCCTTTTTAACTTCAATGAATACTACAATTATTTTATTTAGTCTTTAAATGCGATTTTTGCAAATTGCATAATCAGTTCTGTAACGACTCTGCAGTAGCTGCCATACATCCTTAAGAGGCCTAAACATTTTTTTGGGTAGTGCTCAAACTTTTATTTTATTTTTTTTCGATTTTTCGCCAATTTTTTTTCCCCGCCAATAGACATAATACACTAGTCACAAAAATTAAGGGATAAAAAAGAATTCCTAATTTTTGGGTGACTTCCAACAGGCTCGTTGTAATGTAACTCGGACGAAAAAGGTCGCAGAGCAAAAAAAAAGCAAATTGTAGTTCCAAGTGTATAGTTTTCGGATCTGGCCATGAAATTTTTTTATCATGCACAGTTTCGGAGTAATTCTAAGACAACTACCGAAAACATTTTTTTTCCAAATTTTGGCTTCTCTTCCAAAAGGTCCGCGGGCTTAAATTTTTTTTAATTCCACCACAAAGCTCTTTTAGGAAATTTAATGCCCTTTAATTTGACGTCCTCCAAAATTGTGTGCAACGATTTGCTGCGGAGATATCGTCGATCAAAGCAAAAAAGTCCTTTTTATCTTTGACAATCAATAACTCGGGAAATAATGATCGTACAGAGAATCAAAGTAGGATTTTGAAAACTGCAAAACATTTCCTATAAGACTGTAACAGTGGCTTTTGATGAATTTTTTTTTTTTCGAAGCGATATTTTTGATTGAAAAGAAGATCAAAATTCGCCTATTTAAGGATATTCAAATAACTTGGTATAACTTTGGATTTAATGGATGAACGAAGGATATCGTCGGTAATTTTTCAACTTTAAAGTGTCCCGGAAAAACCCTGAAAATTTCAAAGCGCTGCGATTTTTTTTTCTCAGTGCCCCGAAGCTTCAAATTTATCGTTTTCGCCAAAAATCACCATTTTGAGCAATTTTCCGATTCTTATTCATTTTTTCAATACATTTTTTTTTCGGTGATAATCCTTATTTTTCCAAACAAAAAGATTAATTATTGAAAAAATCTGGACCTTTTTTCGAAATTTTTTTTTTTCAAATTTTTTTTCTCTGCGTCTTCACAGTGCTTTATTATTGTCAAAAAAAATTCATTTGGAGGCTCTATTCAGGCTTGAAGAATACAAGAAAATTCGAGTTTCGTGTGAAGAAAAGCAGGAATCCGTAGGGGGGTACATCGATTTTATAAAATAAATTTTCAAATCGACATTTAAAACTAAAGCAGTTGCAGTGGTAAAAAAAATCAAGTGAATTTTTTTCCAGATTTTTTCAATAATTAATCTTTTTGTTCGAAAGAATAAGAATTATCACTGAAAAAAAAATTTTCTATTGGAAAAATGAATAAGAATCGAAAAATTGCTCAAAATGGTGATTTTTGGCGAAAATGATAAATTAGAAGCTTCGGAGCACGAAGAAAAAACAATCGCAGCGCTTTGAAATTTTCAGGGTTTTTCCGGGATACTTTAAGGTTGAAAAATTACCGACAATATCCTTCTTTCATCCATTATATCCAAAGTTATACCGAGTTATTCAAATATCCTTAAATAGGCGAATTTTGATCGTTTTTTCAGTCGAAAGTATCGCTTAGAAATAAAAGCGATTTTTTCGGCAAATTTCTGGAAAGTGTACAATTTGCCTAAAAAATCGTCAGATAATTGTTAATAACAAATGAACTATGCAATATAAAAAAAATCCTACGGACTTCCATAGACAATGTATTTTTCAAGATATATTTAACAATTCAATTGAATCGGTTGAAAATTGCCTAAGTTATGTTTCCGGCCAACTTAAAAAATGCAGTTTTGAGATAAACGCTGCACAGCCGCCATTTTGAAATTTATCGCTTCGAAAAAATTATTGCATACAGTTACAGATATATATGATCAATACCCTTTTTTGTAACATCGATTTATTTTGTAGTTTTTCTGAAGAAAAAAATCCCCAAAAAGTCTATTTTTTTCGACCTCTAGAGTGGCCTAACCCCTTAAGCTATGGAATAAAATAATTTACAAAAATTTTCTCGATTTCAGACAGAAGTTGAAAATAAAAATGTCCACTTCATCCGCTTGTGTGTTTTCTGGTCATTCGCATCAACATACATTATTTTCCTCAATATTAAAATACATTTTTTCGTATCTGGAATAAGCCACGAAATAAAATAATCGCCATCTATATTCTTCTTTTTTCGAAGAGTTATTTCAGGAAAGCGAACAGTGCAACACATGCATACACACACACACACACACACACATGTATAAATAATGTGTATGTGTATGCGTTCAGGATGCAATTCTGCAAAAGAACAGTGTACACGAGGCATCGTGAGGCTCCCCACGGGGCATCTTCTTTGCGCGTTCGCCTCCTTTACCCGGTAATTAAATTAATTAGCTCTATGCCTCTCGACGCAAGATCCCAATTCCCGATTTCTCTATCGACTTATGGTGTCGAGTATATAGGGCCACGTTTTATGGCAACGTGTGTACATGACAGATAAGTTGTACACACACACACACGGACGGGACGTATTTGTATACAAACAAATACAAATGTATGTATGTGTGCACTCTTTATATTCGTCGTTAATAGCGGTCGAGGTTCGATTGCACTCGACGGCATTTCTTTTAGTGCCTGTTGACTATTTTTTTTGTTGCTTTTTCTGACTTTATTTTCTCTCCTGGAGTCGAGAGCAATAGAGCTGCACACACACACACACACACACACACACACACACACACACACACACACACACACACACACACACACATGTGTGTATATATATATTCACACGTAGTATGCAGTGTTCTTGACGTTCACTCCGTCTTCTTTGAATATATATATATATATATATATATATATATATATATATATATATATATATATATATAGATTCGCAACATACAGGGGTAAAGTTATAGTAGCTTTTGGTGGCAGAAAATGGTTTATCCGTAGCCGATTAAAGATTATTTATCCACGCTTTCGCTCGCCAGCGTGGTGAGAAAATCCCATTTTCCCGATACACATAGCGCCTGTAAATGCAGCCTCGTTTCTCTCTCTCTCTCTCTCTCTCTCTCTCTCTCTCTCTCTCTCTCTCTCTCTCTCTCTCTCTCTCTTTCTCTTACTCTCTTGCACTTCATCTGTCTTTCTTTCGCTCTAGTTTACCTTTTTTACGTTGTGTGCTGACGATATATATACGCGAACTTTATGTATCCAATGTTGCGTCGAAAAACGCTCGCGACAATGGGAAAAAAAAATTGCGTCGACACCGCCAACAAATCGAGTCTGCTCGTATGACAAGCAAAGCCAGAAGACGCGAACAATTTTTCTTGTCCTATGCAGACAGCCGAGGATTCTAAATTTTTTGTTTGTTTTTCATTTCATTTGTCCGCACGGTCTCGAAAGACCGGAATTTTATAATTCGCGCACGATCATTTTATTAATTCGATGTATAACTATATAGATAATTATCATTCATTTCTGATTTTTTTCAAAATTGCGATCATACTCAGGATATACATAATTTTATGTATGTAGATTTATCGGGGCGTAAATCGCGCGTAACTTATGTACACACATATATATATATATATATATATATATGTAAATCGATATGTAATCGGCTTGCGTCTACTTTTTTTTCCTTTTACGTCTATACTCGATTGATTGCGGCAGTTTTGATTTTAATTCGTTGAATAGGTACGAAGCGATTTTTTATCATCCCTCTCTCTCTCTCTCTCTCACGATTGCAGTTGTACGCATTTTGATACAGGAAGAGGCGAGGAAAGCCACACTAATTACAAACGAGGCGCGAACAATAGCGGTACACCGCATATGTCCGATGATGCCGCGGGGGGCGGGGGTGAGCAAAACCATACATACGTGTATATATGTGTGTGTGTATATATATATATATATATATATATATATATATATATATATATATACACGGGTAAACACGATTTACCGCGCGCAAGAGAGAGAGAGAGAGAGAGAGACAACGTCGAAGAGAAAGGTATGTCGTTTTCATGACTCCTCGATAACGATCGGTCACTATGATGTGCCATCCGGCCATTGGGCTCTGCGTGGATAATGCGAGCTCTTCTATACATACACTCACGCGCATACAGCGAGAGAGAAAGAGCGAGAGCGAGAAGGGGAGTGGGGTGCAGAGACACAAACTATTCGAATGAGGATCTCGACCAACGGTGCTTTAATCGGAATCGGAAATTACATGCTCTTCTCCGACCCTCCTTCTCGTGCTCTCCAGCATTTGGAATCGAAACCCACGCCCGTATACGCGGCCGATAGGGTGCGGACCTCATCTGCGTACGGAATATTACTGTACGTAGCGGGACGCGTTTTCCCCTATCGCAAAGAGACCAGACACCGAAATCAACGGCTACGGCGAGGCAAGGCGGAGGGATGAGGGAGAGGAGAAACGAGTGAGAGAGAGAGGGGGGAGGGGGCGACGAAAATAAAAGAGAGGAGAAAAGGAAAAGGAAGGGAATATGTAGAGAAAGAGAGAGTCGGGAAAAATGAAAAACAATAATGAGAAAAGTATGGGAGATGCAAAAGTAAGAAAAATTGAGAGTAAATCGAAACGAAGTGTGTAGAAGAGGTGCAACAACTCAAAATTGAAAGTTAATGTAGGAACAATACATAAGAGATGCAAAATGCCAGAAAATAGAAAACAAATCCAAGAAAAATATAAATAGAATTAGATTTAGAATAGAAGAATAAAAATCAAATGTAGAGATTGGAAAAGACGTAACAGAACGGTGCAAATAATCGAAATAACGAAGAATTCGCACCGTGGAGCATAGGAAGGCGTTGAAAATCCATAGGAATATA
The DNA here is from genome assembly GCA_944452715.1 of Ophion slaviceki. Lineage (NCBI taxonomy): Eukaryota > Metazoa > Arthropoda > Insecta > Hymenoptera > Ichneumonidae > Ophion > Ophion slaviceki. Next base: position 1,967,269 of record OX101786.1, on the reverse strand, counting down.
AATGGGACAGGATAGAAAACCAAACATTAAAAGTTTGATCAAGAATAGAAAATGCAAAGCAGCTTGAATCAAACGTCGTCACGGATTTTACAAACATAAATGACGAAAGGAACAAAAAACAAAGCAAGTTTCAATGAACTTAGAAAGTATTCCCAGAGCAAGAGAGAGAGAGAGAGAGAGAGGGAGAGAACTTGAGACACGATGATGATGGGAATAAACCGAGAGCCCGAGGAAAAGACAATTTTCCCTAGAACAAACGATCCCGGGACCTCCTTTCTTTTCAGTCCTCTCTCTCCCTCTCATTTCATTCCATTTCCCTGACCTCGTCTGATTTCATTACCGGAGAAGCTACTGATTGCGAAATAAATGTAATTATCGGGTAATATTAAGGAAGCTGCGGATGAAAATAGAATCACTTTGTGCGCCTCGGTGAGACGAGTAAGGAGGTAAAAGAGACAAAGGAGAGGGAGAGAGAGAGAGAGAGAGAGAGAGAGAGAGAGAGAGAGAGAGAGGCAATGATAGGACAGAAAGAGAGAGACAGAACGAGGGAAAAATAGAGAAAGAATCGTGCTCGTTAGCAAGTGCCACATGAATTTTTCTCCAGCCCTATTTTTCTTATTTCAATTATGCGAATGCGTATCTCGGAAACGTTATAGCGAAAAAATGTGAACGTTCACGTGAAAAATTGACAGCTACGATCAGCGTCGCGGAGAAGTGTCAAAAAATGTAATTTGCCAAAAACCACGTATACATAAAATTTTCTATCGTACGCCCGGAACATTTTTTAATGCGCTTATTGATATTTTTGATTCGATACGTTTCGTTAATAACAAATTATTAAAGTTGTTTTTTTCGTCGAAAATCGAACTTTTTTCTAACCGCTTGCCCTTTACGTAATTTTCAAATTTTCAAAAAAGGATCCGGTGATAGGAAACTTTTATTGTTATAGTAAAAGTATATTTATTAATGTTTTATCTCAGATCGGCCTAGTTGCCAGAAGCACCTACACCGATTGGCCATGCAGCAGCCCTACCCAGGTAGGAATTGACGATGAAAAAACGGCTCGCCAAGCTCTGAAACAAGGCTCACATTTTTTAATTCAGGCTGAGCACCAGCCTGATTTCAGGCCTAGCTGAACCTCTGAATGATAACGCGGTTTCAGGCTCTTGCAGACAGGCTTGACAAAAGGCTGGTAGAAAAGCCTGTACTAAGCCTGAAACGACGAAACAACAAGGCTCAAAACGAGCCTTAATGAAGCCTTCACGAGCATTTATGATCAGGTTTTTCCCAAACTCTTCCCGAGGCTATATGAGGCCTGTTTTTAGTTTTCTATATTCTACATTCGGGTAAATTTAATAAATTTGTAAAGAAATTATTTGATTTATTATATATATTTATTATTTGTTATATTATTTGTTACAAAATATATATAAAAAACATTTTAAAAAACAATACTTTATTTTATTGCGTACTTTTATTTTCGTATATACTTGTTTGTGTACCTCATAAATATCGATAAGAGCATATGTTTAAATGTTCTGAGCTGCCTCCTTCGCTTTCGTTTTTCGTGCCTTCGCACCCGACAAATTTATTGCTAAATTTTTTTTTCATAAAAATACAGAAAAAATATTATTTTAAACTTATTTTATTTTATCACAACCTGAAACAAGCCTGCATCTAACCTTGATTTTTCAGCCTCAAAATTCACCGGCTGAATAAAGCTTGAAATAACCCTGAGTTTAGGCTAAGCAGCCAGTCTTGGTTCCAGGCTGCTCCAAACGATGCAATGAAACCTGGGTCTGTCTCACTCAGGCTCGGTGAAACAAGGCTCGCACAAGCTTGTTTCCATCGTCAGCCTTTTGATTTCCTACCTGGGTATGTTTAAATAATAATAACTTCGTTGTTTATCAATACTTTTCAACATAGAAAAAACTCAAACTTGCCAAGACCGTGTATCAATTGCCTGTGAAATTCCGACCTCGTCCTTCCGATGCTTTCATCAGAAAAAATATATTGCATATCCAGCTGTTTTTTGGAGCCCCAAGCTTTTACAGACTCGTTGAAGCTGACCTTCTCAGCTTTCAAAAGCCTCTTTTAAAAAGCTCGATAACACTATTCTCAAACAAGTTATAGCTATTTAAAAATGCACCTATTCTGCTCACAGTAGGAAAAGGGCATTTCTGAAATTACTCCATTGAAGGAATGCACTGCAACTATTTCCTCTCTTGATATTTTGTCTCTGAATCAATCGTTTTCGAGATACGGGAATCAATTGTTCGGACGATTCTCCGAGGTTCGACCAAAAACATTTCAGAAAAAAATTCTGAAAAAGATTCAGCGAATTTAAAATCGAAAATAGAAAAATGTTTGTCCTCCTGATATTTTGTTATAAACGCCATACTTTTCGAGCTAAGCCATCCTACTCATCAGAGTTTCGAGCGAAAATAGTCCAAAAAAAATTTCAGAGAAAAATTTTCAAAAAGACCCGGGCGATTCAGTATAAACTCACGCAACTTTTTACATCTTTGACATTTCCTCTCAAACCCTATAGTTCTTGAGTTACGTTGCATTTTCCAAAATTTGTCTTTTTTAGGCAAAAATGAAATAACTTCGCGAAAAAAAAATCGTACGAAACTTAAAAAAAAAACGAAAATGGAGCTCCTGCTACCCCGTTCAAATTTATCATAGATAAACATGACAAAAATGTTTTCATAATGCGCCCAATTCTCGATGGTTGAAAAAGAGGCAAAAAACAGTCACGTACAAATGTGCGTACCGGGTCGAAAATAAAATCATTAAAAATATTGCAAAAAAGAAAAAGAAAGCTGAATTTGTTCCCTTCGAAACGTCGTTCGGTAAATTTGGTTATCTTTTTTTTCGACGACGTTATGTAACTTTTAGTGCGGAAAGAAATATCGACTGGTGTATCCAAACTTTTGAGCAGCAGTGTGTATACACATATATAGAAAAATATATACTGTTTAAAGGTGTCGATACTAATCGAATCCTTTAGAGATTCGGCTGATTCCCTCTATACCCGAGCGCTCGTTCGGATTTCCCTCAATGGTTTCCAGATCGCCTTAAAGCATGTGTATCTACGTACACTCGATGCAAAGAGGGAACTGCACTCCGAGGACGCTCGAAATTCGCGAGGCTTCAGAAACGTGTATTATATATATATATATATCGTTCGAAAGGAAAATACATATTATCCAAAGGAGAAAAAAGCATTTTTTAATTTGTTTTTTAGATTTTTTCTGTAGCATAGGTTTTTTCTCTTTCCTGTATGTACTTTGCTCTTAGAAGTTTCAAAACCAAATGGGAGTAATTGATTTAGTATAAATATTTTTTTGTATCATCTGAACTTTAGTGACTCATCCTCTAAAACCTACTTTTTACAAATTTGATCAAAAAAAAAATATATATATATATATATATATATATACAGGGTGCGCCAGAGAAACTTACTTATTTGAAAGGTCAATAAAAACAAAAGTACTTCAATTATTGTTTTAAATTTTTTTTTATTTGAGAATACAATATCCCAATTTTTTTTCATGCAGTCTTGAAAATGACATCGGATAAATGGCGACCCCCATTGCGCATACACTGATGAAGTCGATTTTTGAAATTCGTATCCACTCTTTGCAGCATATCAATCGGTATGTTGGCAATGGCGTCGCGAATGTTGTTCTTGAGGTGTGCTATGGTCCGTGGTCGATCGACATAAACCAGAGATTTCAAATAACCCCATAAAAAGAAATCGCATGGAGTCAAATCTGGAGAGCGTGCCGGCCATTGGAGATCGCCTCTGAGAGAGGTGAGGCGGTCGGGGAAATGTTGTCGCAACAAATTCATTGAGTCTCGTGCTGTGTGTGCTGTGGCTCCATCTTGCTGAAACCACACGTTCCTAACGTTCATTTCTTCGAGTCTTGGAAGAAAAAATTCCTCGATCATGTTCCTGTAACGAGCTCCATTCACGGCAACTGCGCGTTCGTTTTCTTCAAAAAAATAAGGACCAATTATTCCCATTACCGACATCGCACACCAGACAGTAACTCTCTCACAATTAAGTGGCTTCTGGTGAAGCTCACGTGGATTTCCACCACACCAATAACGCATGTTTTGCTTGTTGACGCAGCCGGAAATGTGGAAGTGAGCCTCGTCACTGAAAAAAACGACCGCGTCTTCAGGCAGGTTGTCAACCAGCATTTCACATGCATTTTGACGGGCAACAAAATCGCGTTCAGTTAATTCTTGCACAACAGCCAATTTATAGGGATGAAATTGAAGGTCTTCATGGAGAATTCGTCGAACAGTGGTGTCAGAAATTCCCATAGCAGCTGCGTGTTTGCGAGCCGAACGCCGGGGAGAACGCACAACTGACTGCCTCACTCTTTCGACATTTTCCGGAGTTCTGATGGTCCGTTAAAGTCCATTTCTGGGTTTAGCGACACTTCCACACTCCCGAAATGAGTTAACCCACGACAGAATCGAATTACGGCCAGGAACGAGTCTGTGAGGAGGAATTTCAAAGCGAGCGCGGAAGGCACGTTGCGTAGCAACAAGTGAGCGACCGTTAGAAAAGAAGCTCTCGACTGCGAAGGCCCGCTGCTCTCTAGACCAGAGCATGATGGCAACTGACTGGAGGGAGAAACAAACTTGGGAACTTCCCCCTCCAGATGCGCCCCCTCTCGCTCCTCTGCCCGCCCAACTCACCGCGCGGGAATTTTTTCAAATAAGTAAGTTTCTCTGGCGCACCCTGTATATATATATATATATATATATATATGTGTGTGTGTGTGTCATATATATCGGTGTATGTATATAAATCGGGTTTCCCATTTTAATCTAACACCTGATTTAACTCGAAAAATACTTCACCGATCAAGTATTGAGTACAACAAAACTTTTAGCGTTCAAAGGGGGACGTTAAAAAAACCTTTTTTGGTCCAAAATAAAAAATGAAGACGTTTAGATGGCCGACATGATTTTTAAAAATGAAATCATGAATTCTTTTCACCAAAAAAATTGTCAGGCCAAAACTGACAACTTCTGTAGGACATTTTTTTCGATAACATTATAACATTGATAATATTTCAGGTTAAAATACCATTTTTTACTATTTTAGCGCTTTCCAGAATGTACCACGAGGTAAAATTTTCAACATGCCTAGTTTGAGTATGCGTGTGTATGTGAGTGCGATTTCGTTTGGTTGGATTTGTTTGATATCGAAAGTGACAAGCCGCAGAGACCTTGTTTGGGTTTATTTGGGATATCGAACAAATCCAAACAATCGCAAACAAACCCAAAAAACACACCCACACACACGCACACTTACACTAGGGATGTTAAAGACTTTACCGCCTCGTGGTACATTCTGGATAGCGCGAAAACAGTAAAAATTCATATTCTAACCTAAAAATTTCGCACGTTATCAAATACTTTCACTACAGAAGTTGTTAGTTTTGGCCTCGACAAATTTTTTTGGTGAAAAAAATGCATGATCCCATTTTTTTTAAACACGTGA